>JAGFNQ010002338.1:400379-763627 GCA_024364735.1 Boesenbergia rotunda
TTCGTTCCCAAGATACAACGACGTCGTCTCGGAATAGTAGCACTTCAAATTCCGAGACCGGCGAACCTTTCCGTAGGATTTTCGGACTCTAGCGCTCTCCCTGCACAGTCATGTGTCACGCAGGCATGCCACGTCATCCGTGACCATGCCACGTCACTGCCACGTGGAGCATAAATGAAGCTCCTCAATGCTCCTTGCGAAGTGCAAAGTGCGCCAACAAAGCGCCCATTGCGCGCGTACGCACGTGCGCGCGTGGCGGGTGGCGGGTGGCGGGTGGCGGGTGGCGGGTGGTGGGTGGCGGGCTCGCAGGTGCGAGCACCTGCTCGCCCAAGGGTAGAGAGCACCTGTGCTTTTTGTATTGACTGCAAAAGCACAGCAACACATATAAGAAAATATTGGCTTTCACCAATTAGCGATGTGGGACTAATCCCCATCTTTCTCCTTAACGCTATTTTGAGCACGACTTTAAACACTTAATTTCTCATTCACCCGTAATTGGTTTTGAGCAAATTAATAGTCTAGATTTATCTACGCGAAATGTAGATTTCGATTTTGAAGTCAAATATGACTTTCATCGATCGATGGTACTTTGATTTCGCCTCGCAAAATCATATCCAACAATCCCCCACATGAATGGAAATTAATGTATGCATGTATGCATGTTGACACTTTACAAGAGTCCAATCGATAAGTCAAAGCATCGGGAGAGGTAGCTTGTGGCTTTGAACCTTCCGTAGTGGAATGCTATCGAGTATACTAGGCTGCGCAGTGAACGTGATGTCTTGAACTGCTCAGCTGTTGGTCTATATTAAGACAATAACACCCACACAGAGACTTATCTCCCCTACTTTTGGTTCTCATGGTTGGTTCCGTTTCGGCCATGGACACCTTCTTGGATTCATGAGTGTTTCATTGAAGCGGCCTGTCTTCACACTCACATAGGTGACACTTCTATCTAGAGTATCCTACCATACTCCACCTTATAAAGGTATAAAAGTCATTAAAAGCATATGCTTAACCTCACTACATGTGATAGGACAGCACCAATTCATCCTAGGTTTGGGATAGAGATAACACATCTCTTGTGTTGTTACATAACTTCTGTAACTTCGTTGTCCCATTGAACCAAGATCTTGGTATCTCCAGTCAACAAGGTTGGGTTACCGCTATAGCCGTTTTTAGTTGTAGATTTTTAATCCCATTCCTCTTGATGAGCAGTATACTTGATCTCGATTTAGCCCCTTCGTAAGGGGATCTGCCAAATTATCTTTAGATTTGACATAATCGATTGCAATCACTCCATTCGAGATCAACTGCCTAATGGTATTATGTCGACGGCGTATATGTCGTGACTTACCATTATACATGCTACTCTGTGCCCTTCCAATCGCCGATTGACTATCACAGTGGATAAGTACAGCGGGCACAAGTTTCATCCAGCTCGGAATATCTTCCAAGAAGTTCCGCAGCCATTCAGCTTCTTTAGCTGCTTTGTCAAGTGCTATAAACTTGGATTCCATAGTAGACCGAGCAATGCACGTCTGCTTAGTGGATTTCCAAGACACCGCTCCCCCACCGATCGTGAATACATATCCACTAGTGGATTTGGAGTCTTTTGTATCCGATATCCAATTAGCATCACAATATCCCTCTAAGACAGCGGGATACTTTCCATAATGTAATCCGTAGTTCATAGTATATTTCAAATATCTAAGAACTCGCATTAATGCTTTCCAATGAGTGTCGTTTAGATTACTCGTGAAACGACTCAATTTGTTGACCACACAGGCAATATCCGGGCGAGTGCAGTTTGTGAGATACATCAAACTGCCTATTATCCGAGAATATTCCAATTGTGATATGGGCTCACCATGGTTTTTTGCTAAGTGTTGACTTAGATCCATCGGCGTTTTGACAGTAGAGAGGTCATATGCATTGAACCTTTTCAATATTGACTCTACATAATGGGATTGTTTTAAAACTATCCCATCGGATGTCTTGAGAATTTTAATTCCCAATATGACATCTGCTAGACCCATATCTTTCATGTCGAAATTCATGGTCAACATTTTCTTAGTATTCATGATTATATCATGATTACTTCCCATTATAAGCATATCGTTTACGTATAGACAGACGATTACATAGCTTTCAGGTGTGCTTTTGACATAAATGCATTTGTCACATTCATTTATTTTGAATTCGTTTGACAGCATTATTTTGTCAAATTTTTCGTGCCACTGTTTGGGCGCTTGTTTAAGTCCGTACAACGACTTAACAAGTCGACACACCTTGTCCTCTTTTCCCGGAGCTACGAACCCCTCGGGTTGCTCCATGTAGATTTCTTCTTCCAATTCACCATTTAAGAATGCAGTCTTAACATCCATTTGGTGTATTTCAAGGTCATACAGTGCTGCTATAGCTATCAGCACTCGTATGGACGTAATCCTTGTCACCGGTGAGTAGGTATCGAAGTAATCTAAGCCTTCCTTTTGCTTGTACCCTTTGGCTACAAGTCTGGCCTTATTCTTGTCAACCAATCCATCAGCTTTATACTTGTGTTTTAGTATCCACTTACAACCTAATGGTTTAGAACCAGAAGGAAGGTCTACTAATTCCCAAGTATGGTTATTCATGATGGACTCGATTTCACTATTGACTGCTTCTTTCCACAATGGGGCATCGGGACTAGAGAGAGCTTCACTTAATGTTCTTGGCTCCATTTCCGACATAAAAGTAATGAAATCCGGCCCGAACGATTTCTCAACTCTAGCCCGTTTGCTCCGTCGTGGCTCTTTGATTTGACCGTCAATAGTCCTTTTATGACAACTAAGTTCTGGAATGTTATCTTCGTTTGGACTTTCGTTGTCATCACTTTGAACGTTTCCCTTTTTATTTGGGAACACGTCTTCAAAGAATATTGCATTCCGAGATTCAATGGTTGTACCCACATGAATATCAGGAATGTCTGACTTATGAACTATGAATCGATATGCACTACTGTTTTGGGCATATCCGACAAATATCGCATCGAACGTTTTAGGTCCGATCTTTACTTGCTTTGGCTTAGGTACTTCGAACTTTGCTAAGCACCCCCACACTTTCAAGTATTTGTATGACGGCTCGCGACCTTTCCATAGTTCATATGGCGTTTTGTCATTTTTCTTGTGAGGGATTTTATTGAGAATGTGGTTTGCTGATAATATAGCTTCCCCCCACAAGTTCTGGGGTAAGCCTGAATTTATTAGCAAAGCATTCATCATTTCTTTCAGTGTCCGATTTTTACGTTCGGCAACGCCATTCGATTAGGGTGAGTAGGACGTCGTTGTCTGATGAATACTGCCAAATTCTGAGCAGAATTCATCAAACGGTGCACCATATTCTCCACCTCTTGTTGGATCGAGAAAACCGATAGGGGGGGGTGAATATCGGAAATCGTTTGGATTTTCATAAAGAGCACGTACGCAGCAGAAATAAAATAAAACAATCACAGCACAAAGACACAGTCGATTTACTTGGTTCGGAGCCTGTGTCGACTCCTACTCCAAGGCCCACGGTCGTTGACCGTTTACTTTGGGCAATTCTATATGAAGCGCAATAATAGTTACAGAATTTAGTTACAAAGTAAGTGCACAAAAATAATAATAAAGAATTGCGCTCTTCGTTACCGATGTCCGGAGTGTATTCACTTTTTCGGGACAGCGGGACGTCGTCGGCTCGAGTTGGAGTGTTTCCGGAGCAAGGCACGAGCGTAGAAGAGCTTTGAGGCGTTGAGAGAATTGTTGTCCTGAAGCCTTGGTCGAAGGCCCTTTATATAGGGCCTGGGGGCGCCCGGGACGTCGGGGGCGCCCCCCACGTGGCCTCTGATCCGCAGAGCTCTCGGTCAGCGTCTATCCTCTGGATCCGCTTTGACCGGGGCGCCCGGAGCGCTCAGGGCGCCCGCATTGACCGGGTCAAAGTCCTATCTACTTGGCTTCGAGGGGTTCGGGTTCGATGTTGCGCATGGGGGCGCCCGCAGCGCAGGGGGCGCCCGGGAGCTGCGGGGGCGCCCGGGAGCACGGGGGCGCCCGGCCCAACATGTATTCGAACTCCTTTTTTCTTTACTTGTTTTGTATGGCCCTTGGGGGCGCCCGGGACACTCCGGGCGCCCTACTCAGCTACTACTTCATTCCTTTGAGGCTATCTGAGCTGCAGACACTCCTTCCTTTGGTCCTGCATCCAGGGTTAGTCCAAAACACGATAAAGCAATAAAGTATTTGTTTATACAGCCTTAGCTGTCTTGGTTCTGACTTTGGTCTCCAAAATGGAGCCCTAGGTCGAACCGACGCCTACTGTTCCCTCGACGGGGAACGCGTCCTCACCTACTCCTCTCGGGAGAATTTACCTGATGCCAACCGTTCCTCTAGTTGGACTTTTGCCTGACGGTCCTTTGTTAGGTCTTGGATACTGGCAGTCCTTCGCCAGTTACCTAACAGTCCTTCGCTAGGGCTTAGATACTGGCTGTCCTTCGCCAGTTGCCTAGCAGTCCTTCGCTAGGGCTTGGATACTGGTAGTCCTTCGCCAGTTGCCTAGCAATCCTTCGCTAGGGCTTGGATGCTGGCAGTCCTTCGCCAGTTGCCTAGCAGTCCTTCGCTAGGGCTTGGATACTGGCAGTCCTTCGCCAGTTGCCTAGCAGTCCTTCGCTAGGGCTTGGATACTGGCAGTCCTTCGCCAGTTTCCTAGCAGTCCTTCGCTAGGGCTTGGATACTAGCAGTCCTTCACCAGGTGCCTAGCATTCCTTCGCTAGGACTTTGTCTCTGCACACTTGAGTAACATTGTTAGATCACAAATAACACTTAACTTTGAATCTTTTGCCAATATCAAAACAAGGTTCGATATGGTGCTTTCTGCACCAACAATCTCCCCCTTTTTGATTTATGGCAACACAATTCAAAGTTAAGTAAAAACTTATAACAGTTCAGAAAAGAAAGTAAAACATCAATGAAGTATAGCATTTATGAACTGAATAACTGTGTATAGCATTTATGAACTGAATAAATGTAGAATATAAAAAAATTTATGAACTGAATAAATGTAGAATAAAAAAATTCCTATACTCCCCCTAAAACCCTAAATTCTTGTGTTGAAACACTTAACTTTGACCTTTCCTCCCCCTTTGACATATATCAAAAAAAACAAACATGGGAGAACAAGGTATCTAACAGAGATTTATGAGTTTTTCTAAGTGATTCATGTTTTTGACAAAATATTTTTCAAAAATAGAGTAACAGCATTTTCAAAACTTTTTACACTTGAATAATTTTCGACTATGAAAAGTTTAACGGTCCTTAATTTTAAAAAAAGTTTTACAACTTTTACTTATAAGGCAAAAAAAATTTACTTAGGCAAAATTTCCATTTTTGAAGCCAAATTTAAAAAATTCAACTTTTAGAATTAGGGAAAGATTTGTTTACTAAAGAAAATTTTGCACATATAGAAAGTTTTGCTCAGACAAATGTTTACTAAGGAAAATTTAAAAAGTTGAGACACTTAGAAATTTTTGTTTTACCTTTAAAAAAATCCTTTTTCTCTTTCTTTCTCTCCCCCTTAATGTGAAACTCTTCTCCTTATATTTTAAACCATTTCTAAGATAAACTTTCATTGAAGAGGGGAAAATGTTTAAGGAAGATTTTAATTTCTAATATCACACTTTTTCTACTCTCCCCTTGGATATATATCAATAACGAAATATATTTTGAAAGAAGATTTGAGAAGAAATTACGTATCAGAGCCTATGAGTTTTGAAAAAAATACTTAGTATAACTTTTAAAAGCAAAAGCTTGAATTGTATCAACAAAACTCCACTTTGAAAGGTATTGTGAAAAAAAACAAATTCTTTAAGAACTTCACGTACTTAGAATATTACTGCCTTAGAAAAGTATTAGTACTTTTAAAGAAAATGTTATGCATTTTGAAAATATAATATTTTACTTGACTAGGTTTCTTTTCCAGTCTGACATAATCCTAGGAACCCTTGTTAACTATAAGGATATTTTCCTAAGTGTCCTGGAAATTCTCAAGATTCAAGCAAATATTATTTCTAAAGGTATTTCAACAATGATTTACTAAACCACAAAACATTTCAAAATAATATTATTTTGTAAGACAAATGTTTTCGACACAATTTTGAAAATATAGTGTATGAAAACATATTATTTAGAAATGTTTAATAACTCATTTTAATTTAACCTCCCCCTAAACTTGAAACAGTCCTTGGAAGCTTGTTGACCACAAGTATTCTTCCTCTGAGTTCTTAGGGTTCAGTTCATATTAAAAGAATTATTTAATAATTTCAAAACAAATAATTACCAAAAAAACTCTTCAGAAAAACTCCCCCTAATTTTGACACATCCTAGGAGTCCTTATAGATCATGAAGTGGACCTTCCTCTATGCCTTTAGGGTTTATTAAGGTTAAAAGAATAATTTTGACTAACCTTCAGAGTATGATAATTTTCAAGGAGATACATTTTTGAAAACATAACTTGAAATGATAACTCAGTTTTCGAAAAATATTTTGAAATAATGATAATTTTTCAAACAGATAGTAGTATAAGAAGGTTTTTGAATCAATTTTTGAAAACCTTATCGAGATGATAATAAGATTTAGAGCATAAGGTTTTTGAAAAAAAAATTAAAATTTTTGAAAAGTGTTAAAAGAAACTCCCCCTGTATCCGACACAGTCTAACTTTTATCTAAGTTCCTTAAGGGGTTTCAGTGTTGACCAGTGTTGACTAGGGTTGACAATGTTAACTTGGTTTTACCAATCAATAATTGACTCAATGAAGTTCTAGGTCTTAGTATTAATTCAATCAAGACTTAGTTTGATGAGTTAATTTTGAAAACACATGAGCTTCACTTTTTGAAAAATGTTGAGTGGAAAACATATAGAGTTAATTTAGAATTAATTTCGGAAAACAATTGAGTTGATTTTGAGTTTATTTTGAAAGAGTATTGAACTACATTATTAGGTCCTAAATGTCTCACCCAGTTCTACGTGATCAAGCATGTTAACCTTATGGGTTTTGTGAGACAAAAATAGAAGTAAGGATTTTATTTTAAAAAAATCATGATTAATTTTGAAAAATTGAATCAACTTTGAAAACCATTAATTTGAAAAGGAATATTTGAATCTATGATTAACTGAAAATTTGTGTTAGATTCGAATTTGACAAAAAGTAATTTGAATTTGAAATTCAAAAATTGGCTTCCAGGTCTTGGCGAGGCACTAGGCCTTCTTTGGCCGTAGTCTTATTGGATCATCAACCCTTTCCTTGACAAAGCCGTTTAATGAAATTCCATTTTCAAAATTAATCTTTGAAAAGTTCTGGTCTAACTAGTTTGAGTTTTGGATCGGTAGCTTCGGCTAGTTTCACCAGTCTAAAGAGATCAAGTAAACTTGATCTTATTAGAATTGGTTTCCCTAACGTACTATCATCTCACCTCCACCCAATACTATGTTGTTCAAATTTCAGTTAAACCTTTAGTCCTTAAACTAATCAATCCTAATTTGAAGAAAAAAAATAAACATAAAAAGAAACATACAATTAAAGCAAATAATTATCTAAGTAAGGTCACCATTGGAGTAATACTCCGGATTTTGAAAATTAGCAAGAATATGAATTAAGTTTTCTAACATATTAAATTTATATGAATTAATTACATTGTTTGAGATAAATAATGGATTTTTAAATACTGTAAATTTACCTTTTGATTCCCGGTTGGGAATCTCCCCCTTTATACTTGTCGTCTTTCCTTTTTGTGCCTTTAGCATCTTGTAGTGATCACGAGCTGACCGGACCGGTTTGGTTCGATCTCCTTCTTTGTCATCAAATTCTGAGTCTGAGTTGGACTCAGGTACAGGTTGAATCTTCCTTTTTGGTGGTTCTCTTGGAGTTTTTTCTGCAATAAAAATTATACCTTCCTTGACCATTGCAGTATCAGTTTGATTATTTAATTCTAAATTTGAAAAGAATTCGAAATCGGTTACCGTCTTAGTCAATTCGTCGTCTAATTCTGGTTCGATATTGGATTCGGGTTCAGACTCTGACTCTGTTTGTGCTTGGACCGAAAGGGCAAGATAGCTTTGGTAATCTTCTTCTTCATTTGATTCGTCCGATGATTCGAACATCTCTCCTTCAAAGGCCTCAATATCGGAGCTCTTTTCGTGTAGGTTGAGTAGCTTCTCCCACATCTCTTTAGCACATCCAAATGAATCGACTAGCTTGAGTTGTTCGTTGGATAGACCGCATTGTATGATTACTGTTGCCTTAGCATCAGTCTCGATCTTCCTTAGAGTTGGTTCGTCCAATTTATCCCAAGCGATCGATGTTCCATCTTCCGTGGGGAATCTGAACCCCGTTTGAATTATCGACCATAAATCTAAGTTAGCCTTCAGAAGGGACTCCATTTGATTTCTCCAAGATTTGAAGTTATCGCCGGAGAATAGCGGTGGACGGACACTGTTCCACTCTTGGTTGGCCATTAACTCCAAACCTCGTACACACAAGAAATAACAAAAAATGTACCAAGACTTGGTCTTGGATTAGTAGTGCGGGAAAAAAAATACTAGCACAAAAAGGAGTTTGCACGAATTTCGAGGTAAAATAATAATTAAAAAAATGGAAAGAAAATTATGACTAATTTTTGAAAAAGTTGACTTTATTAATTCTGATTAATGATGAAAAGGTAAGAATTTACTGTTTGGGAAAAAGTTTGCTTAGCACGAATTTCGAGAAAAAATAATATTAAAATAATAATAATAAAAAGTTTATGACAAATTTTCAAAAATTGTTCGTTTTATAAATTCTGACTTATAGTGAAAAAATAAAAATTAAAAATTGAAAAAGGCGTAAGGATATTTTAAATTCACCCACAGATATTATTTATTTTTTAAAATAAAAGGCGGAAAAGTTGTAGTGGTGTTGATAAAAAAAGAAGAAAAGAAAATAAGATAAAAAATTTTGTAAATCCGAAAAACTTTCAAACTGGTGGTTGCACCAAGTTTGAACTACCCCCCTCTGATACCACTTGTTGGATCGAGAAAACCGATAGAGGAGGGGGTGAATATCGGAAATCGTTCGGATTTTCGTAAAGAGCACGTACGCAGCGGAAATAAAATAAAACAATCACAGCACAAAGACACAGTCGATTTACTTGGTTCGGAGCCTGTGTCGACTCCTACTCCAAGGCCCACGGTCGTTGACCGTTTACTTTGGGCAATTCTATATGAAGCGCAATAATAGTTACAGAATTTAGTTACAAAGTAAGTGCACGAAAATAATAATAAAGAATTGCGCTCTTCGTTACCGACGTCCGGAGTGTATTGACTTTTTCGGGGCAGCGGAACGTCGTCGGCTCGAGTTGGAGTGTTTCCGGAGCAAGGCACGAGCGTAGAAGAGCTTTGAGGCGTTAAGAGAATTGTTGTCCTGAAGCCTTGGTCGAAGGCCCTTTATATAGGGCCTGGGGGCGCCCGGGACGTCGGGGGCGCCCCCCACGTGGCCTGTGATCCGCAGAGCTCTCGGTCAGCGTCTATCCTCACCGGGGCGCCCGGAGCGCTCGGGACGCCCGCATTAACCGGGTCAAAGTCCTATCTCCTTGGCTTCGAGGGGTTCGGGTTCAATGTTGCGCATGGGGGCGCCCGCAGCGCAGGGGGCGCCCGGGAGCAGCGGGGGCGCCCGGGAGCACGGGGGCACCCGACCCAGCATGTATTCGAACTCCTTTTTTCTTTACTTGTTTTGTATGGCCCTTGGGGGCGCCCGGGACACTCCGGGCGCCCTACTCAGCTACTACCTCATTCCTTTGAGACTATCTGAGCTGCAGACACTCCTTCCTTTGGTCCTGCATCCAGGGTTAGTCCAAAACACAATAAAGCAATAAAGTATTTGTTTATACAGCCTTAGCTGTCTTGGTTCTGACTTTGGTCTCCAAAATGGAGCCCTAGGTCGAACCGACGCCTACTGTTCCCTCGACGGGGAACGCGTCCTCACCTACTCCTCTCGGGAGAATTTACCTGATGCCAACCGTTCCTCTGGTTGGACTTTTGCCTGACGGTCCTTTGTCAGGTCTTGGATACTGGCAGTCCTTCGCCAGTTGCCTAGCAGTCCTTCGCTAGGGCTTGGATACTGGCTGTCCTTCGCCAGTTGCCTAGCAGTCCTTCGCTAGGGCTTGGATACTGGCTGTCCTTCGCCAGTTGCCTAGCAGTCCTTCGCTAGGGCTTGGATACTGGCAGTCCTTCGCCAGTTGCCTAGCAGTCCTTCGCTAGGGCTTGGATGCTGGCAGTCCTTCGCCAGTTGCCTAGCAGTCCTTCGCTAGGGCTTGGATACTGGCAGTCCTTCGCCAGTTGCCTAGCAGCTGGCAGTCCTTCGCCAGTTGCCTAGCAGTCCTTCGCTAGGGCTTGGATACTGGCAGTCCTTCGCCAGGTCCCTAGCATTCCTTCGCTAGGACTTTGTCTCTGCACACTTGAGTAACATTGTTAGATCACAAATAACACTTAACTTTGAATCCTTTGCCAATATCAAAACAAGGTTCGATATGGTGCTTTCTGCACCAACACCTCTATCGCTACGAATTGTTTTAATTCGTTTATCAAGTTGATTCTTAACTTCAGTTTTATAGGTTCTAAAATCTTCTAAGGCTTCGTCTTTACTTTTTAAAAGAAAGACATAACAGAACCTCGTGCAGTCATCGATAAAAGTGATGAAGTACTTCTTACCTCCTCTAGTTTGCACGAATTTTAAGTCACATAGATCACTATGTATTAATTCTAGAGGAGTCGTTGACCTTTCCACCGAATGAAAAGGTAGTCTCGTCATTTTAGCTTCCACGCACACTTCACATTTGTGTGTATTGTTAACATCGATGTTTGGTAATAAATTTAGTTTAACGAGACGTTTCAGCATATTATTATTGACATGCCCAAGACGATCATGTCATAAATTGAAACACTCAACAACATAGTTGGAAGCTTTTATTTTATTACCATCAAAATCATGATGTATAGTCATTACAACCATTTTGAACAGATTTTGTTCCATATATCCCTTGCCTACGAAGACACCGTTCTTCGTTAGTATAAAGTTGTTGGACTGGAACACTAGTTTGAATCCAGCTTTGACAAGTGTCGATCCAGAAACTAAGTTCTTTCTGATGTCTGGAACATGGAGCACATCAATGAGAGTTAGCTCCTTCCCGGACGTCATTTTAAGAACTACTTTCCCGAGTCCAACGATCGGGGATGTCATGGAATTGCCCATATAGAGCTTTCTTCCACTTATCGGGGTATACTTGGAGAACAGCGCTTTGTCGGAACAGACGTGGCGGGTTGCTCCAGTATCGATCCACCACTGCCTCGGGTTGTCCACCAGGTTGGCTTCAAACACGACTGCAGTGAGATCCAAGGTACTGAGATCAATGTCAGTGGAAGTTGCGACCTGGTTCGCAACATTCTTCGGACTCTTGGTTGTCTTCTTTGGGCATCTGCAGTCTTTAGACATGTGTCCATTTTTTCCACAGTTGTAGCAGGAGCCCTTCAACTTCTTGCCTTGAGCCTTCTGTTTGGTTTGCTTCGGCTTCTTGGCTTTTGGTTCTGCCAGGTTGGACATGTCTTCGACTGTCCGCTTTGTTCCTTTAGAGTCGGAAAATTTTCGGTTATCCTCCTCTATGCGCAGCTTCAGGATCAGATCTTCAAGTGCCATCTCCTTTTGCTTGTGCTTCAGGTAATTTTTGAAATCCTTCCACGATGGAGGGAGTTTCTCGATTACCGCGGCCACCTTGAATGATTCGTTTAGTGGCATGCCTTCGGCGTCCAGATCGTGCATTATTATTTGCATGTCTTGGACTTGAGACATTATGCTCCTGGAATCCACCATCTTGAAATCCAAAAACCGGCCGACGATGAATTTCTTCAGTCCGGCGTTTTCGGTTTTGTATTTCTTCTCCAGAGATTCCCACAGGGATTTGGCTGTCTCAATTACGCTAAATACGCTGTACAACGCATTGTCCAGTGCATTGAGAACGTAGTTGCGGCAAAGAAAATCCCCATGTGACCACGCTTCGCGAGTAGCCTGACTCTCGGAATTATTTTCCGTAGCGGCTGGCGGGTCATCACGCAAAAACCGTACAAGGTTTAGCGTGGTTAAGTAGAACAGCATCTTCTGCTGCCATCTCTTGAAATCGGCTCCGGCGAATTTCTCCGGCTTCTCGGCGTGCGGGATGGAGGTCGGTATGTCGTTGATCACGGCCATTTCAGTTTGCCAATATCGTTTTACGACTGTTGGCGGTCCTGTGACCTTTTTGTAATCTCCGCGGTATTTGACTTAGTCGATTTTACTCGACCGTCGGAACTTCCGGGAGGTTGCTGCCGGGAGGTAGCAAACTGAATTTGTTTACGTCAAGGCTAGTGTTGGACACTATCTCCGTAAAACGATATTGCTCCGCTACGGTGCTCACGGATAGCAGCAATTCGTTCCCAAGATACAACGACGTCGTCTCGGAATAGTAGCACTTCAAATTCCGAGACCGGCAAACCTTTCCGTAGGATTTTCGGACTCTCGATGCAGAAGATGAGCTCTCTAATGCTTAGATGCTTGAATGCTTCGAATTATTGAATGAATATTTCCAAAGGAGGGATCCTTTATATAGTAGGTGAAGAGGCAAGTGACCCTTGGCGAGGACTGATCCGAACCATCAGTTCATAACCCTTTAAAGGGTTCTGATCTCAGCCATTAGATCTGAAGAGTTATAACTCTTCAGATGGCTTTTAATCTGGTTCGTTAGATCCGAAGAGATTTTAACTCAATCTAATCTCGTCCGCTAGATTCGAAGAGTTATAACTCTTCATCCCATCTTTGATCTGAGCTGTCAGATTACTCCATTTAATCCGACGCTCCAGATCAGTCCCCTCGCTAATGGTCTGATCGTAACCCTGCAGTATCAACGATCCAGATCGCGCCCCATGCGATCTTGTTGCCATCTTCGATCCAACGATCGTCATCTGTCTGCCCAGTCAATAGCCCAGTCAGCGCTCTCCCTGCACAGTCATGTGTCACGCAGGCATGCCACATCATCCGTGACCATGCCACGTCACTGCCACGTGGAGCATAAATGAAGCTCCTCAAAGCTCCTCGCGACGATGCATACGTGAGTGCAAAGTGCGCCAACAAAGCGCCCATTGCGCGCGTGCGCGCGTGGCGGGTGCGCGCGCTCGCAGGTGCGAGCACCTGCTCGCCCAAGGGTAGAGAGCACCTGTGCTTTTTGTATTGACTGCAAAAGCACAACAACACATATAAGGAAACATTGGCTTTCGCCAATTAGCGATGTGGGACTAATCCCCATCTTTCTCCTTAACGCTATTTTGAGCACGACTTTAAACACTTAATTTCTCATTCACCCGTAATTGGTTTTGAGCAAATTAATAGTCTAGATTTATCTACGCGAAACGTAGATTTCGATTTTGAAGTCAAATATGACTTTCATCGATCGATGGNATGTACTCGAATAAATATTGCTCGAGTGGTGTTACACCAATTTCAAGAAAAAAAATAATAAAAATAAAAAATAATGATAAATGTGTCACAAGAGGTAATTGCACTAATTCTGACTAATAGTAAAAAAGTGAAAATGCAAAACTAGAAAAATACGAGTTAAGGCAGTAGAAAAGAACAAGCACAATGCTAACAACCTTCTCTTTTTACTTGGTTCATAGCTTGGCGACTTCTAGTCCAAGGTCCGCAATCATTGATCCCTTTCGTTGGATAATTCACTATCAATTTGAATGAATACAAGTGTATGGAATTGAAAGTACAATAAAAAACAATTATACCAATGAAGTAAAGTCAAAGCTGGAGCATATGAATCAGAGCAGCATTTTGGCATCGTAACAAAGGTTTCGGTGCAGAACTTAAACTCAAAAGTGGTAGTAAATGATGTCTTTGAACTGCTGGTCGAGTCCTTCTTTTATAGCTTCATCCTGGAGCCTCTATTTTCATTGTAACGCCTCTATGCAAGCTAATCTGATCTAGATCCAGACTCATCGTAGCTTATCTTCACCAAGGCTTCTCTATACTTCTAGGCGCCTCTATCCCAGGCGCCTAGATCACTTTCAGGTGCCTCAAAGCTGACGTGTCGTTGATCGGATGAGACTTGATTCCTTGAGGCTTATCCTATCACAAGTGCCTAAATCTCTTCTAGGCGCCTGAACCGCCTTAGTCTAGAAACTTAACCTGCATCACAGAAAAAAAATGTTGGACCAGGTAGTAGACGAACTTGGGGTGACCGACCCAGCTCCACGGAAGTTTCCCACCAGTCACCAAGGTAAATCGGGAAGCACTCGCTGTGGATGGTCTAGAAGCCCAGCGACCCAAGGTTCGTGCCCCATTTGAAGGAAAAATTCTTGTAAAATACGTCGTAGCTAGAGATCGAACTGTGGATACGTGAAATAGCGACTAGTCGCCCTACCGCTGCACCATAGCCCCGGGGGCACTTAATCTGCATCACAGAGTTAGCACAATATATATACAATATCACTAGTACAAATGAAATCAGCCCACTTTGGACTGTCTGATTTTGACATTTAGGTTTCCAATGAAATCCTAGGTCAAATCGATGTCTAATGTTCTCTCAACGGGGAACGCATCCTCACCTACTATTCTCAGGAGCGATTACTTATTTCCAAACATCTGATCCTTCAAACTTGTTTGGACTTTAGCTCAACATTCGGTCTTGACTTTTAGGACTTCCTACTAGACGATCGGTCCTCGACTCATCTAGTCTTCTACCTAGTGTTCTCGACCCCTAGGAGTTCTCACCTAGTGTCGTCAACCCTTAGGAGTTCTGACCGACGTCCTCGATCTGCTAAGTCTTCTGCCCAGTCTCTTTGACCAAGATTTCATTGCCCAATCCACATAATTAGGACTTCTTGCCCAAACACCTGACCAGAACTTCTTTGCCCAATCACCAACCAGGACTTCTTGCTAGCTAACATCAACTAGGACTTTCCTGCACACTTAGTTCAGCTCGTTAAGTCACAATAACCTTTAACTTTAAACCTTTGCCAATATCAAAACACACATTTGATTAGTGATAAGTACCATTTTTGTTGATTATTTTAGATGTTAAAATCCATGTTTGACTCATATTTTTATTGATTAATTGTGAAATTGCCCTAGGTTTTAGAACTTACCTTTATTTTGGACTTAATTGCAAATTTGCATTAAATTGGATTAATTGGCCACTAAATTTTGGATCTATTTTTGTAGGCACCAAAGGTTCAAGGACTTAGGGCATACTGGGTCAAACTTGAGTCGGATGTGAACCGGATCGAATTATTAAGCCTACGATTAATCCGGGCCGTCCGATTCAAGAGCGGCTAGATCTGAGCCATCCGGGACGATCTGAAGCAATCCGAGCTAGGGTTAAGGTTGATCAAGCTCTATGATCAAGATCTGAAGGTTTCATCCCAATCGGAGCTAAATCAACCGTTGGATCAAGCAAGGAGGGCTCTAGAGCGTCCATTCACTGATTGAGTTGATCTGGACCATCCGTTGCAAATCTGGAGGATCCGAGCTACCACGAGGCAGATCCTGACCCCAGATCATCATCATAAAAGTTTGGTTCCAATCAGAGCAAGATCAGCCGTTGGATCTCCTCAAATCAATCTGAGCCGTCCAAAGTTAATTACTTAAGGAAAAATTTCCCACAGCCTTCCTAGTCACGTTTCCTCGCCGCTACAGTAGGTTCTTCGTGTTCTTAGCATTTTCTTCCGTTTTTCTTTCAATCAAGGGGCGCGACCCCTCAATTCTTCATCAAGATCAAGATTTGGATCATTGGAGATAGCTAGGGTGGAGAGTTCAGCTCAGATTTCATTCGGACAGAGTGTGTTTGAGGGTTTCGGCACTCTTTGTGGTCCGGGAGCTTACATCTCAGCTACAATCAAATTCCGACGACTTGAGCCACTTGTAGGGGTTCTCAGGTGAGCTCAGGTCCTCTCCAAATCACCATCGCAGCTCAACAACTGAGATTGAAGCCTTCGGATTGGAAATTTCCCCAACTGTGCAGTTTGAGTAGATTCGACCAACTGAGCTGTTCTCCAATCGATTTGCTGTGCCTAGGGGTTCGAAGCCAGCCTTTGCGTGACGAACAAAGAAACCTTGAGCTAGGGAAGATTGAGGAGTAGTTTAACTCGTTTAATTTCTGGTTTATTAGCTGTAAATTTCCTTTTCTGCTTTCTGTTCTGTTTCTGTATTGGTTTCAGATTCGTAACTTGGTTTAATGCAATTGTTTTGCTTAAATTAGGATTGGTTTCTACTGGTTTAATCTCTAGGGAATGTGTTTAGTGGATAGTTGTTTTTAATTCTAGTTGTTTCCAATTCCTTTCCATGCGTATCAGTTTCCTAAGTCCTGTTCATGCGTATCAAACCCCCTCTCTTCACATTTATTCGCTTTTGAATGTTTGCATTTTAATTGTTTGCTTAATCTCCAGTTGTTTCACAGCAGTAGCGTGTTTATCTTTGCATCCAACTGCAGCCGAATTTCCTCATTGAATTTCTGTAAACTCTGCAGTTAATTGCTGCAACCTTGCGGGTTCTGAAACTTTGCAATGTTTCTGCAGTTAACTGCAGTCTCTGCAGTTGTAGTTGTATCATGATAGCTCAAATTCTTTCCAAACATTGGTTTCTGCATTTAAGTGAACTCAGCTTGCATCTGTTGCTTGTGCATCCAATTTATTTCTGAATTTTCGCAGCTCACTTCTACATTTCTGCACACAATTCAATTTACTGCATTTGCATATCTGAATTCTGCTTATATGGCTGATTTCTTTCACTCATCTTTGTATTGCACTTCTTGAGTGGATTTGTCTACCAAGTTGTAGTGATCAGCTGGAATTCGAAATCTGGCAGTTGCAATTTCTGCAATTGGAATCGAATAGCAGCACCATTCTGTCTTGAATCTTTTCTTTGTGTGCCAAGTGCTAAATTTCTGAAACTTTGTGTCAAGAGGCAGTGTAGGCATTGATTGGTATCCAATTATAGGCTGTTTTCAGTGTGCTTTGGTGCTTGAACTCAGCTAGAGTTGCATTCGGACCATGAATGAATTTCTGCATTCTAATTCCACATCTAGATCCACTGCTGGACTGTTTCTTTCAGGTCTGAGTTTTACCCTGCCTTCATGCGTAGCACTTCATTTAGAGTTTAGTTTTCAAAGCAAATTGATTAGCTTAAATCTGAGATGATCAACTTTAACGTCTGCAATCAGTTGTAGTCTTTGGCACATCAGTTTTTATCTCATTTTGGTATCAAGTTTGTAAATGGCTTGCACTTAGTACCAAGGGAAGTCTTAGCACTGAGTTTGTGTCAGTTTGGTTAAATATTGAGTGCATTCGGTTTGTTTAGAGTAATAATTCCTGAAGCTAACGTCTACATTAGTATCCATCAAAATTTGAATTGCTTCCATATCAGATTTATTTTCCAAACTAGGGTAAATTGCATTTAAGCTTCCAAATTGTTTGAGTCATTGTTGGGATCACTTGGGTTAAGTTCAATAGCCGAGTTCTTCACTTTCTTTTATTGAATCTTCATTTCAGATTGCGAACCTAAAACCCAAATCACATTCGAAACCCAAAAACATAAACGACACCTAAATACAAGCGCGAATCAAACAACGTCAACTAGCCCCGAGAAAAATACGACCTGTGGCCCCTATATTACATTCTTATACATTTTGATTGTAAAAGGGTTTCCAGCAATTCATTCATTCATATATATTTAAATTTGATGAGCCCATACATTTCGTGACAACTTTAATTAGTATATTTTGGGCTCGTTCAATTAGCTAGTGCTTCCAACACCAATATTTATTCCCATCCATGTTAGGACTGAAGCTAGAGGGACGGTTCCCTTAGTTCCTACTCCAAAACATAGTCCTAGCGATACTCTACTATGTCTTCTCCTTGTCGAATACTTTTCATAGATGGAGAAACCTCTTACAATCCTATTTTACCACAATACAACAAGAAACCAATAATACAAACATAAATGAATAGAAAAAAAAACAAACAACTTTACTAATGAAAACTTGACTTTGAATGTTTTCTTGTTACTTTCGATTATCTCTTGATGGTACTGAACCAAAGGTGGCTCGTATGTGAGTATGATTTGCACGCTCCCAATGTCGGACCGATCGAAACAAAATTTGCTTAAGTAAATTGACCTATATTTTATCACTTGAATCCTCTTTTTGTTTGCTACTCAAGTTTGTTATGGATAATAATAGCTTATCATCAATGGTCAGCGACTGTCATTAATCCCAGACATTAAATAGCCATTATTTGGCTATTCAACGCGACTAAGGATCGGAACTCCTATATAAGGAGGTTGTGACCATGAGCAGTAAGAGCAAACGAGAAGACAAAAAGAAACTCTCCATCTACCTTCGTTCCCCTTAATTTTTCTCTTTTTGTCGTGTACTCTTCTCGACAATCTACCCGTGATAGCGTTTGGGTATAAGCTCAGTTCGCCGCGACCAATCTGTGCTTAGTGATGATCGTGGTTTTCCGTTGTATCTTGAAGAATAGACATCCATCGTAACTTCAAACCACCGCCGGAGGAGACAAATCTGTTTTAAGGAAACTATGTTAAACGTTGACCTCTTCGTCTCCTTTTCATGATTGGGTGACCCATTCGGACTCAGGGGTGACTTGAAGTCTCGACTCAACTGACTCAGCAACACTCGATGTCGAGTTGCCAGCAATCGGCGTCGAGTCAAAAGCGCTCGGCATACACTCGGCCAACTTAATTAGCAATTCAACATCTCGACCTACTCGGTGACTCGACCAAGTCGGTATTTGGCACTTGGCGACTTGGTAGGTCGGGCACTTAACATTCTAACTCAGCATTCGATAGCCCAGGAACTTGACGTCTCGACTAAGACTCGGGAAGCACTTGGGAGCGACACTCGAGAAGCACTCAAAGTAGTCTTCCTACTCATGACAATTCACTCGGGCTGGGGCTCGGGCTGTAGTCTTCCTATACAAGAACACCGCTTGGACAAAGAAGTAGATCGGCCTAATCAGCTCAGGCTGCATGACAGCTTAAGATCAACAACTCACGTCATGATAAGTCTGAGTTGTTTCTATAATTTCAATTCAGATTATCCCTTCCAACTCCGGCAACCATCTCCTATAAACTGTGGAATATTTCCAACTACAATAACAACACAGTCCAATGAAATAGAGACTTCAAAAAATAACAATACAACTTCCCTCTTAATGCTGGTGCGTTAATTAAGTCAAATAGATATGGGTTCTTATTCTAAGAATTATGGAATAATTTTAGCAATCTTTGTGTCTTTAACACCTCTAGTTAATTTATCAATGAAAAGAACAAAGTTGCAATGACATTAAAAAATCTTGGTGTATTCAGTATTCAATGAAGAAATAAATATCATGATTGCACAAATAGAATTCATCGACATAGTTGAGTAGCCTAGTTTGATACATAAGAATTAGAGTCCATGACTTAATAAGTCAAGTTAAGTTGGAAGTGTATATATAGAGGAACGGTAGTCTTATATCGCTCGGCTTTTGATGATGTCGAAACTCATTTCGCTTGGATCAGTTGCTTGGAGCTCCACTTGGATCCCGTCGAGTTCCCGCTTGAACCTGTCTTTTGAACTAGCATATAACATCTTGCTTCTCACCCTCGAGGTATCGGGTGCCCTTCGTTATGTAGCAAATCAAAGTTAAATTAAAAAAAAAAATATGAAATAAAGTAATTATTTGAATCGTAACTAGTGATTTGTTCATACCAAGATATAAAAAAGATCTTGCTCTTTTGGCAGTTCTCATCCGTAGTAAAATCAAAATCAAAGACCGCGTAGCGACATTCATTACCCGGCAAGGATGAAGTGAAGTCCTCATAACTCGCATCCGGCTGGCCTAGCTTCTCCACAGCCACTTGTTGAATTTTCTCATCGATCATGAAAATAATGAACCGAAAGGACCTCTTTGCCTTCAGCTCCTGAAATTTGAGTTTGCAATCGTCGTGCACCGCCATTCCAGAAGCCGAATTCGCCTTAAATGTTTCACATCATAATTTAACAGGAAAAAAACATCAAAAAAACTTGGAGGCATATGCACCAAAACACACAACAAAAGGTTTTATGAAGCCTATGGAAGAGGTGGCTCACCATGGCTTGTGTTGTTAGAAGGATGCACCCGGCCGTGGGGACTGAGAAAGGAAGCGGAGAAGGGAGGGGGAAGGGTTAAAGGGAGAGAAGAGAAAGGAGGGGGGGAAATGGAGGGAGGAGAGAGTTTGGAGGAGAAATTGGTGGAGGGAAATAACTCGGAGGTTTGTTGCATGGTGATGCGTTTGTTTTGGATGTGCTTAGTTTAGTCAAAACTATAAATTTAGATGAATAAGATTTTAGTTAAAAAAATTTCCATAAGATAAACATTAAATGAGTAACAGAGGGTGAGGGATGAGCTGTAAGATAATTCAGCTAATATATAGTTTAATCTTACCACAATTAATTTTTCATATTTTAGAATTAGAGTTGTCAACCGGCATTGGGTTTATCGGATTAATTCATCGATCGAAGGTTAAATTGAAATTTTATAAATTCATTTAAAAATAAACCTAAACGGGCTAATCTGCGTGGGTCGCGAGTTCAAACGGGCTAACTCATTACAAGCTCGAGTTGATTAGTGGGTTGAGAAGGAAATTTTTTTCTAAAATTAGATTGTGGATTTATGATGATATATGTTTTTTTTCAAAGTTATTAATATTTTATGTTAATTGCTACTAATATGTATAATTGTGAAATCAAGAATGAAAAATTATATATATATATATATATATATATATATATTAATTTGTTATGCTGCGGATCAATTTGATAGAGACTTGTATGAACTCTGAGTCCATTCCAATCGATTTTAAAAAAAATGAGTATATTATATGTATTTAGGATTTAAGATGTTAGAATTTAGGGATTGGATTATAGTAGGTTTAAGTCAATAAGATTTTTCCTCTATGGTTTAGGATTTCTTCTTGAGTTATATTGTTCAAGATAAAAAAAAAATTAGATATTCACATAGTATATTATATGTATTTAAGATTTAAGATTTTAGGATGTATGAGTTTGGTGATAGTGGGTTTAAATCAATAAAAATTTCTTCTACGGTTCAAGCTTCCCTCTTGATTATACTGTTCTAGATTAAAAATAATAAATGCTCACGAGGTATAGTAAATATATTTATGGTTTGTATTTAGGATATTTTTAATTTTAAAAAATAAAAAATAATTCGGGGCACTTGAAATTCAATCCAGGCGCCCCTTTTTAGTTTAAAAAAAAATTGATCAAGATGCCTAGATTCAATCAGGCGCCCCGATTAGCGTTGTGCACAAGCACGCGGCAAATGGTCCGTGGTAGATCAGTTCTCACACACACACATACATATATATATAAATTTTGTTAAGGTTCTTATCAAGCGGAATCATACGAACCAAATGTATTTGATTTTTTTTAAATTTTTGCTTTATTTTTTTAATTTTTGCTTTATTTTTTTTAGCTTATAATTACGTCGTTTAAGATTTTGTCTTTAAAGTTTAATAGTTGAGTTATAGTACTAAGTATAAAAGAATTCAAACCAAAAAAATATTAAGGTTTGCACGAATTTTGCGCGATAAGATCTTTAGCATAGCAAACTATATATATATATATATATATATATATATATATATATATTATGTTATGGTGTCCGTACGCAGTTGCCACAGTGGCAATCCAATCAGATTTTTTTATTATTATTTTCCCTTTGTTTTATGGCAATTAATCTTTTATTTTTTTCTTTGTTTTCCTCTCCACGCTTCGCCGCCTCGCTTCCTTCGTCGTTGCTGCCGATCCTTCTTCCTCTTCTTCGTTGTTGCCGCCCGACGTCCCTCCGAAACTAAAGGTTAATCCCCTTCCCTCTTCTTACCTCTTCGGGTGCGTCGACGAACAACGAAAAGGGTCGAAACCCATTGTGTCGTCGCTGTGTCGGCGAACAAAGGAACCTACTGATATTTGCTTAATGTCTGTGAAGAGGGTTTATCTTGAAAATTGTTATGTAAATTACAGTTATCTTAGAATAAGTTATCTAAGTTGGAACCTGTCTTACCAACTTTAGTTTTCTTGGCACAAACACCAAAACTTACTTGGATGACAACAAATTTTAATTAGAAAATTTAAGAGTAAACTTGGCACAAACAGTTGAAGTTGATATAAATTCCATGTTAACAAAACAACTTGTTCATTGGTTACTATACATCCATAACTCATTTTCCAATTTTATTTTGACAACAAAACAACCTCTCTTTTTTTGACAAAATTTCCCAGCTTCAAATTCTGAAAATTTTCTACAGCGTCATTCTCTAAGCTCAACTACCTAACATGAGCTCATATCTCCACATATATTTCCCCAGTGGTCTCTGGAATTGACCTAAAATTTCAGAATTTTCCAAATAATTTACAAAAGGGTGGGAAGGATGGTGTCGACAGTGACGATGAATCGACGGTGACCTTGTATCCTTGTATGTCTAGCAGTGATAAAGGACAACTGCACTGGACAGCGACGCTGACACTCAGGACGGCAAGGCTACCGGTGGTGATCAGGGCACTGGACAGCGACGACAAAGGCTCTCTGGCCAGGAAGATTGGCAACAGCAAGGGGAGAGCTCCGACGGTGCTTCCTTAGGCGGCGACGACACAAAGGGTTTCGACCCTTTTCTTTGTTCATCGACACAACGACGACATAAAGGGTTTCGACCCTTTTCTTTGTTCGCCGACGCAGTGACGACACAATGGGTTTCGACCCTTTTCGTTGTTCGTCGACGCACACGAAGAGGTAAGAAGAGGGAGGGGGATTAACCTTTAGTTTCGGAGGGACATCGGACAGCAACAGCGAAGAAGAGGAAGGAGGATCGGCAGCAACGACGAAGGAAGCGAGGCCGCAGAAGCGTGGAGAGGAAAACAAAGAAAAAAATAAAAGATTAATTGCCATAAAACAAAGGGAAAATAATAATAAAAAAATCTGATTAGATTGCCACTGTGGCAATTACGTACGGAGCGCACAAAATTAGAATGCACCGTAACATCACATATATATATATATATATATATATATATATATATTTATATATTATATTTATATATATATTATATATATATTTATATATATATTTATATATATATATATATATGGGTTTGCTATGCTAAAAAACTTATTGTGCAAATCTTAATTAATTTTTCGATTTGAAATTTTTTTATACTTAACACTATCACCCAATTACTAAATCTTAAAGATAAAATATTAAACAGTGTAACCATAAATTAAAAAATAATAATAAAAATAAATTCATTCATGTTTGTTGCAGACACTATGTTACAGACCATATGTCAAACACCTATGTGGACTTGGGGCGTCTGGATTGAATCTAGGCATCCTGATTCAAATACAAGTGCCTGGATTTAAATCCAGAACAGTAAGTTACCTTTTTTTTAGAGAGATATATTATATGTATTTAGAATTTAAGAGTTTAAGATTTAGGTGTTGGGTTATAGTGAGTTTAAGTTAATAAGATTTTTCTCTACAATTTAGTTTTCCCTCTTGGATTATAATATTCAAAATAAAAAAATTTTAGATGCTCACAAGATATATTATATGTATTCAACATTTAAGATTTTAGAATTTAAGGATTGAGTTATAGTAGGTTTAAACTAATAAGATTTCCTTCTAGAATTCAGTCTTTTCTATTGAGTTATAGTATTCAAAATAAAAATAGTTAGATGCTCGTGGGGTATATTATAAAATTAAAGAATTATTTAAGAAATTATTTATTAAAAAAATAAAAAAACCTATCCAAGCGCATGATCGCCGACACACATAACTGCCCAGTGGGCGGTCCACAGCGAAGACTCACTCTGTGTGTGTGTAAAGATTTGATATGTTACGCAACATCCATTGTGGACTCACCAGCAACACTGAATGAATCTAGCCACTTAGATTCATTCCGAGCGCAATAATTTTTTTTATTTTTTTGTTATTATATATATTTAGAATTTAAAATTTTAGTATTTAGGGATTGAGTTATTATGGTTTAAGTTAATAAGATTTTCTCTCTAGAGTTTAGTCTTTCCCTCTTGAGTTATAGTATTCCAGATACAAAATTTTAGATGTTTATGGGGTATATTATATGTATTTAAGATTTTAGAATTTAGAGGTTAGTTATAGTAGATTTAAGCCAATAAAAGTTTTTCTCTAGAGTTCAGACTTCTCTCTTGGGTTATAGTGTTCAGATAAAAAATTTAGATTCTCATCGGGTATATTATATGTATTTAGGATTTAAAATTTAAGAAAATATTAATTTTAAAAAAAAATAGTTTTCGCTGAAAAAGCACGGACGATCACGCAACATACTATGCGCTGCATGCCCATCTATGCACATTAATCCAAGCTCCTGGATTTCATTCAAGCGTCTAGTTTTATTTTTTTATTGATTGAGATGCATGAATTCAATTGTTTTAAAATTAATATTTTTTAAAATCTTAAATCTTAAATACATATAATATATCTCGTGAGTATTTAAATTTTTTTTCTTGAATACTATAACCAAAGAGGAAAACTTAAACTCTAGAGGAAAAATCTTATTACTTAAATTCACTATAACCTAACTCTTAAATCATAAATATATATAATATATCCGATGAAATTTAAAATTTTTTATATTGAACATTATAATTCGAGAAGGAAGCATAAATCCTAAAAGAAAAATCGTATTTACTTAAATTCATTATAGCTGAACTCTTAAATTTTAAAATTTTAAATATATATAATATATTAAAAAAATTTAAAAAATAAAACAAAAAATATGTCTGGAATAAATCCAAATACCTGGATTCAGAACAGATCCACGACAGAAGATTCACAGTGTAAGTACTCGTTTAACTCGCAGTTTACATTGAGTTGGGTCAGAGATTTTTTACCCATCCCGTCCGATGACAGATTGGCTAGCCACAAATCGAACCATCTAACAGCTCCACTTAGGATAAGATTTTAATTCAGATTAACATGGCAAAAGAAAGATTTTCACTTGGTATCTGGAATTATGAACATTAAGTTGATTATAATTGAGAAATAATTTAAGATTCTGTTAAAAAACAAACGACCTGTTACTGGAAATCTTTTTCACCCACTTAAGTCCAATCGTTTTATCTAGCCTAACTTATTACTACTAAAACACAATAAATAATAATTATTTCTTGCAGCTAATTCTCAATAAAAATTGACGATACTATACGAATTCATATTTCAAATTGATTTTTACAACCAAACATAACACTAGCTTGATCCTCTTAGTTGACAACAATCTAAGTGCATACAGGTGACTGCACTCTGCACCCCCAAAGCCGTTAGACACTCTAGTTTTCCTTTTAAACAGATGGAAATGGCTATAAAAGAAGACAATTTTTTATAATTTCCACACATGAAAATGGCGAAAAAGATCCATATCATCTAGGTATTCAGCAGAAAACTCATGGAAAGAACTCGATTCAATCCATCAACAGCTGATGAGAGTCATTGTCAGCCATGGAAATTTACTATTTTGGGGCCCTGCTTCTTTGTTTTTTCGCGTATGTTCTTCACGGCATCCTCCATCCCAATGGCAGACGCTAAGTTAGTGCTAGAGATGTCATTCTTCTTGCTTTGCAAGGTGCTCGCTTCCACAAAATCATCATCAAGGTCGTCTCCACTCTGATGAATTTTGTGCGACCTTTGCTGGTCTTCGGCAGTGTTGGGGTCGTCAACTTGCATCAATGAAGCAGCATGTCAGCGAAGTAACATGAGTCATTGCTAATTTCATCTCTTCAAGGAGAAACATGATACAAAGTCTCCATGATACCTAAATTTCTACTTGTAAAAATGAATGATAATTATGTTAATTTGTAAATTGTCATGTTTTACTAAAGAAAAATAAAGTACGAAAAGATCTAACATGCATATGAAATGTCTCACTATATATGTAAAACATTCTATAAAGATAGATCAATGGAAGAGCAAAGTTGTCTCAAGAGTTTAAAGGAATAAAGTATACACACGGGAATAAGTCACTGTAGCTTACAAAATTTGTGTTCTCCTTTCGAAGTGGGCAAACTTTTGTTTCTTTTGCTTGGGCAGTGCTTGGCCAAATGAGTCACTTCACCGCAAAGCTTACACGAACCACCCTAACATAAGGTAACTCAACATCAATCAACTTGAGCTCTAAGATGTTATCCAAGTAAATACGGCATGAAACAGCAGAAAGAAGTGTCACAACATGACCAAACACAAGTAAAGGCACTTTAGTGGTAGAGTAGCTAATGTATGAGAATCATAAAAAAAAAAATTACTATATTAAGGCACTAATCAAATTATCCCAAAGAATCATCTGGTGTGTGGTGTGCCTAAACCCATTTTAAATTGACACTTTCAGAACTAATGCATAACACAGATATGTTCTGTCTCATCTCGCAAACATCTAATAACTATAGGATTAAAGTCCTTCAACAGATACCAAGCAGTGTTTCTAATAAGAGAATAATAGGATACTCCAAGTCTCCAACAATGAACTCAACAAATGACTTATTGTCTGAAATATACATTTGATAATAAAATCTGTATCCAATTGACAACAATTTAAGGATTTAGTAAGAATGCCAATAGATAATAAAATCATAGAAAAATTATGAACATAATGGACTTTGTCTAAGACTAATAAGGGGTATGCAAGGAGCCTTGTCTTTTGACAGGAACCCATGTATTTATAAGCTCCACATTAACTAACTTATCTAAAAACTCGGACATTAGACAAGGTAATATAAAGACTACATAAAAAATAGTAGTGAGTTATAATAAACAAAGTGGAATTTTTGCAAAATAAAGCCCTTTCCTTTTTAAATGAATGAACTGACAATATAAGCTAAGCTATAACTGCTAAATTTAAAGAACATTGTCGAGCAACATTCTCTCCTATAATTATAGTTTCAAGCGCTGACTCCAATGACCACACTAGTGAATTACCTGCATATTATATTGCCACTACCTGTTCATCTACTTATTGCCTGATGTGTATATTTCCATCTTTTCCTACGGAAGAATTAGCATGCATACCTTTGGATAGACTCCATGTGCATTTTTTGGACAATTCTTACTCAAGTGCCCTTGTTCTTTGCAGATGAAGCAATTTGCAAATTTTGTTCCCCCTACAAAAAAGATTTTCAAGTAAAAGTATGAAACCAAAATATGTACTGCTAAGGCAACAAAACCATAGGGTTCAGTTTTTCTATGAAATCAAAATATCCAGGCAACAAAATATTTCCTCGATAATATTAACGAATAACAAAATAAACTTACCGACCTAAAATAGAATTAGATTGGAGAAATAACAACAGCATAAGCAATTAGTATAAAATTTTGAACGCAATAGTTACTAAACTAAGTTTCAAAAATAACATGTTAAACTAACTAGGGGAAAATTTTCAGACTGCAAATAAATTTCATGAGATCAGCTACAAGTGGATTTACCAAAAATCACGAAATGCTATGGTTCTTTCATATAATTTCTTAATTTATTCAGAAGAAATTCGTCGAGATCATGCACTTATTTACTATTTCCCCGATCCCTTATAAATACCATAAGTGCAGATGAATGGATCCATCCTATTCTTGAAGTAAACAACTCGCGCACACTCCCTTTCTAAAATAAATCAATACATCAAGCACTTCAGTTAGATTTTCGGATTTGTTGCTAAAATATCAGTATTAAGCTTTCCATGAGCATTTTCTTCATGCAAAATTGTCCATGTAACAATTCCTATATTATTTCACAAGCAATACTATCTTTACCATTGTACTTGCTGCAATAATAGCCTTGAACAATAAAAAAAGAGTATATAATGTTTAGAGCTACTCACTATATCATGGCATACTGAGAATTGAGTTTTTGCCTTCATATATTAAATAAAGAATCATCAATTTCTACTTGAAAAATTACAAATTAGATGTCACAGTCGCTTCAGCATATCTCCAAGTTTTTTCACTATTTTTTTTTTGGGACATTGGAAGAAGTAAATGCAAGCAAGCTGATCAAGTCTTTTGATTGCATGCAACTAGTGCAAGTATTAAGCAAAGAACTGAACAGACAATTACCATTTTCAATGGGCAGCGGACACATCGAAAGTGAATGCCCAACTTCTCCACAGTTATAACACATTTTCTTCTCATTAGTGCCGTAACTCTGTGGGCAATTCTTAAGACTATGCCCCCGCTGTCGGCAAAGCAAACATATCTGGAAAGAACATAATTCATTATTGTGACCGCTCTAAATGTCTATACTCCCAGAACATGTTTCTATTATGAACTGTTTGGTTCTTAGGCCTTTGAAAAGAAGAGACTTTTCAATAATTTCTGACCCAATATTGTGGGAAAACAAATGAAGATGAGAAGTTAAGTTAAACAAGGGGAAAAAAAGAGGCTACCTTCTTCCTTTCCCATAGAGTCTTCTCAGGGCACAGCTTGGCGATGTGGCCAGTTGACTTGCAGATATAGCAGCTTTCTCCGGGACGCATCCCCGGGACCCTGAGTGGGTGCTTCCTCAGAGCTGAAGCTCCGCTCTTCTTCCTGAAGCCGCCACTCTCCTTCCTCTTCTTCGTCCCCTTCTCCGCCTTGGGGATCGAAGTGGTGGCATCCTCCGGTCGGGGATTCGCCTCCTCGAACCTCTTACGCGCCTCCTTCTGCCTCTTGCTCACCATCGCTCCCCTTCGATCTCTCGAGCAAGTCGGCGAGAAGCTGCTGTCCCAAAGCGAAGGGTTTAGCGAGAGAAATTCTGTTCCCTGTTCCTTCCCGAACCCTTTTAAATAAACAAGATCGGGCACGGGTTGGAGGATTCTCTACCAATTAATCTAATTAATCGGGAACGAATTAAATTGTAATTATTATATCTCCAAAGGGTATTTTTGTCTTCTTACCATTTATGAGCAACTTGTTTCTAATTAAGAGGAAGATATTTTCTCGATTTATTGTAATATAATACCTCTATAAAGAAATTATCTATCTAGTATCATTAACATTAATGTCTACCATCTAATGCTATCATGTCATTCCAACTAATTTCTATTTCTTATATCCAACTCATACCGACTCATGTTTAAGTTAGAAACGCATCTAAGAATTAGAAAAGAACTCGATTGATCCCGAGTTGGCCGAGTATAAAGAGGATACCGTAAAAAAAGTCTGAGTTCACTTCGCCCAAGCATGTTATCATCTTGTCTTTTCCTATATTTCACTGAATTTTAAATTTTTATTGAATGAATTTTTTTCATTATTTATAAAATTGTTAAGTTAATTTACGATAATGATATTTAATTCGTATATATATATATTGAAAATTTGGGAGTCATGACGAAAGGATTGGTCGCTAACATCGGTATTAGAAAGTGTGTTGCTGATGGTGAGGTAGAGGTAGTCGGTCACGACTGTGACGTAAAGTCGTATTAGATATTATCCCTTTAAGTGGGCTTATCTATAAGTTATGCATGTGAATACAAACTAAACTCGTTAAAGTGATTTAACTAATATTTATTGGATTTTGAATTATTGGATGTGGATTAATTGTATAGAATCATTTACCCCGATCCATTATTTTCTATGGGTTGATAACGAATCAAATGCTCTATATAAAGGATTGATCTCCAAAAGTTTAGGGCATCTTTGAGACACATCTCTTCGCTCCACATTGACGAAGATAATTCGGCGGCGTCACCTTAGTCCCCTTAGAAAACCTTCCTCTTGCTTCTACTTCATCTCCTTCCACAGGGATGCACGGATGACGTAACAAGATAAGGATAATGATCTTCAATTAGGCTCCTTGTCGTTTGTGTTTTATTCACTTTATTATGCTATGTCATGTTTTCGTTGAAACAAGATCCATGCTTAATACTTATATTTCTTGTTTCAAATTCTTATTCGGTTTGTAGAATTCATGTGGTTTAGGATTTATAAGAACTTTCAATCGGTATTAGAGCAAGGTCTATTTCTACAATCTTATGGCAATTAAGTCTTGCGTTGTTTTGATGTCTTGTGTCTAAGTATAAAGCAACTTTGGAATACAAAAAGTCAAACAAAGACGCAGCGAGTGAAAAGGATGACACGGGAAGGAAGTCGACAGGGTCGGTGCTTCTGAGGGACGAGAAGCTATGAAAGAGTACATCGGTGGAGCGAAAAGGGCACATGTGACGCATCTGAGGGACGAGAAACTGAAGAGAAGACCTATTCGAGGAGAATTAAGGTCAGAGTTGGGTTCGGGTGAGCTCAACTCTAGACGACTGAAGCATCACCCAAGCTAGCAGATCGAAAAATGGTTAATGAATGAAGTTAATAATTTCGAATGAACAATGTTGGAAGCGCCTCAGCTGTGATTGGAGAGACCTCAAATGAATAGTGCTTGAGGTGCCCTAAGTGTCATCTAAGGCGTGTTTGATGAATAATAGCTGAGGCACCTCTGATCACTTTGAAAGTGCCTCCAACACGACAAAGTTGTTACGTGGATGAAATTTTACCCATCGAGGGTGCCCTAGATGACAGTAGAGGCGCCTCCAATGCCACGTCAGTAACGATAACTTTTGCCCAGTAGACTATAAATAGCACCCTAGAGCTAGAAGTTAAAAAATACGTGTGGTCACTTTCTATATTTCTTTATGAGCTTTCAAAGTTTGTAAGAGGTTATTCCACCTTCACAAAAAAGATCTTTTAGTAAGCTTTCAACTGCCTTAGATTAACAACTACCTAAGTTATGACCAAGTAACCCTCTATCTCTTAGAGCATCTGCAACGACCCGTTAATTGAGCGTTATAACGCTCAATTAACGAGCCATCCGCGTTAAAACCATTGTGGGGAGCGCGTTAATGCGCTGACGCGATGAACGCGTTCAGATGTTTGAACGCGTTCATCGCGTATGACATGACATCCTGATTGGTCTGGTGACCAATCAGGTAGGAGCCTGACCTGATCAGTCTGGAGCTCCTGACCGATCAGGCAGGAGCCTGATCGGTCAAGACCTGCCCTGATCGGTCGCACTGACCGATCAGATTGGTTTTATATAGGGAATTCGATTAAAAATGACACAACGGTCACCCAAATGGTCACAAACTCCCAAACGGTCACAAACGACTATTTTAATTAAAAAAAATAAATTTTCATCTATAAATACTCATCAACTCCTGAATTTGTATTTTATTATTTTACTTTATATTAATTTATATGTTATCTTTTAATTATATGCAAGTGTATTTTTTATGTTGTTCTCTATTATTTCAAAATTATAATAATAATTTAAATTTTAAATAATGATAAACATATTTAAAAATATTATTATTATTTATTTTAAATAATAATTATTTAAATTAGCAAATAAAATTGAAAATAAAAAATATGTAGGTAAGATAATGAATATGTGAGAGAATATATATGTGAGAGAAGGTATATGTAATGTGTATGTGGCATGTGGGTCCCACAAATAATGGGGGTTGAATGTTAAACGGTTGTGAGAGAATGAAGATGTTAATGTTAATGTGTATGTGACATGTGGGTCCCATGCTTTTTGATGAGGTAGTAGGTGTTATAACGTTAAAGAAGTTAAATGATTATGGATGCCCTTACTTTACTTTTATGCTATTTATTTTAATTAATTAATTTATATGTCCTTGCTAATTAGAACGTAAGAGAACATTTGAATTTACTATTATAGGGTCATTCATTCCCCTCTAGCTAGTCCAACCCAATCCAACATCATTGTTTCATGCTACATCAAGTTTTTTCTAGTATTACTCAATGTTTGATCGTCGAAGATCGAGCACAAAAAACTAGGAAAGGCTTGGGTTTTCAAGTTTTTTACTTTTCTCGCAAAGAACATGAAGAATAGTGGTGAACTGTCATTTTATTTGTCGAAAATTGTCCCGTTTGATATAATTTGAGGCCAAGTCATGATTGTGTAATTGATTGTCTTAGTCGGGCAATCGATTATTAAGCCTAAGTTTGCAAACAAAAGCAATGGGAATCGCTTGATCCAATCGATTTAGTTGATATCAATTGATTGGTGAAATTCACCAATCGATTAGGACGACGAGATTAAATAAAGGATCGATTTCCATTAGATTACCTAGTTCGACTACTTCTAGTAATAGATTGGTGCTAAGCACTAATCGATTGCCAAACAAAGGGTCGGGTGGAATTGATCAAGTCAATCGATTAAGGCCACCAATCGATTAAAACTCTTAAGTTGCGACAAAAAATCGATTAGGAATTTTTCCAATCGATTCGTAGGTTAAAATTGTGACAGGATCACTAAATCAATCAACATGATCGATTGAAGTGCGCAATTGAATGGTGATTTACACCCATCGATTGCCAATACTAAAATCGAGCACAGAAGGCTCTGTGATCAATTAGCATATTAATTAGTGAAAACCAATCGATTGCCATGAATTCACAATCGAGTGAGAAAACATGATGTTGAATATAGAAGATTTTTAGTCAACTAGCAGGATCGACCAATCAATTAGCACACTTTATCAATCGATTAATGATCCAAAAGACACATATAGTAAGCTTTCAAATCAATTGTGATGATCAATTGACATCAATCAATCAATTGTCATATAGTACTAATGGATTAATTAGCCTAATTCAGAGCAATTAATTTTGATCAAAGGGTTATCTATTCGGTTAAAGTTTCTAAGATTTTCTTGAGTTTCTCTACACACATGCTTCTAAATTAAACTAATGTGTCGGTTCAAAAGAAGACACCTTAGATAAGTTTTGTATATTTTTGCCAATAGATATATATCTATGCTAAATATAATTGGCTCAAAAGAAATTAAAATTTATGTCAAATATATGTTTAAGAATAGGTTACAACTATGAAATAAAATTTATTTTTTATTCAGATCATGCACAAAATATGTTTACTCAAAGGAAGGCACGTTGCATGACAGATTAAAGTTGTTGTGGGCTATGAACTAATTTATAACTCATATAAAATGTCATGTTATGCACACAATGGTTCGACCAAAAGGAAGGTGCATTGTGCAACCAACTAAAGGTTGAGTTATATTAAAGAATACCACAAATAAATTATATTTTAGTCCACAGAATAAAATAAATATTGTATTGGGTATCTCATAATGAACCCATTTATATGCATTTAAAATTTTATTTTATTTGCATAATGTCATGTTTTATTATGTATACTAATACATATTATCATGAACTAATACTATCTTCTCACTTTAATTTCAATGCAATCTAGTTCGAATTTTGCAAAATAGAAAAGGTACGTGATTGTAATCTTATGTTGCATGAACTTAGACTATGCATTAAGACATGATCACCCTGCACCCCTAACTAGTGCCAACATTATAGAGCAGACGACTGAATTTGAAAAGTAGGAGCGATCAATCGCATGAGTCTAAGTATCATGAGGTTTTCCATACCAGCACTAGTTAATACCTGAGGTAGAGGATGTTAAGAATTTCCCTAGCCAGTTAGCAGACTGTTTCATGGTAAACAAAAAAGTCGAGACTACCACATTTCTTTCAAAGTTAGTAACTATGTGGTTTAATGGAAAAAGAAATATCAGGGAGTACATTATGAATATGTTGAATATCACTACAAGTCTTAAACCACTTAAACTCGAAATGTCTGAGTTTGTGTTAATGATTTCGTCTTGATGTCTCTGTTTGCATGGGTCACTACTTTTCAAATTTTTTATAATACTCAAAAGAAAAAATGGATATTAAATAAGCTTATAGCTCAGTGTGTACAAGAGGAAAAGAGACTGAGGCGTGAGATACCTAAAAGTGCTTACTTAGCATCTAGTTCTCATAGGTCGAGCAAGAAAAAAAAAGAGTATCAATAAAGTAAAGGAAAAGTAAATTGCAAATTCAAGGGGTCATGGTCATAAGGAGCAAAATAAATAGGATAAAAAATCTACTTGTTTCTTCTGCAAGAAGAAATATCATATGAAAAAAGATTGTCTCAAATACGCCAACTAGCGTATATAGAAAGGTAAACTTGTTAACTTTGTTAATTCAGAAGTCAATTTGGTTATTGTACCCAAGACACTTAGTGGATGATATCAGTGTTATTACTCACATAAGTGTCACTATATAGGATTGTCTCAGGAGTCGTCTTTTGCTTGATGGTAAAAGATACATTTATACGGGGAATGGAAATAAGGCTAAATAGAGCTGATTAGTATTTTTAGGCTTTCTTTAGGGACTAATGTCTTTCTAGATTTAGAAAATATATTTATTGTATCATCTTTTCAATGAAATTTAATTTCAAATTTTTATTTAGTCAAATCAAGCTATTCTTATTCATTTGGAAATGAAATATTTAGTATTTTTTAAATTCAATATTGGTTGATAATAGTTCCTTGATTGATAAGCTTTATAAGTTAAATATTATAACTCCTATCGTTTGATAATGTGATTATACATAGTATACATACAAAATATAAATTGACCGATAAAAATTCATTCCTATTATAACATAGACATTTTAGTAGTATGCTTGTGGATCGGCATTCCTCAGTTATTCGCCCTCTCCATCATCATTATACTTCCTTGAAACTGTTGTATACCCAAGCCCTCACACCATTCTTTCAACTTTCTGCCTTGAAACTATTGTCCATTATCAGAAACTAACTTATGGGGGATTCCGTACCTACAAACTATGTCTCTCCACAAGATCTTCATAGTTGCCTCTTCTATTATCCGAGCAAGAGGCTCGGCCTCAACCCACTTAGAGAAATAATCCACTTTCACCAATAGAAACTTCTTCTGTTGAGACCTGGTCTAAAGAGGATTAACAATGTCCATTCTCTACTAATTGAAAGGGTATGAGACAACAGAGGTTCTGAGGAATTTTATTAGATGATTGGATAAATGTTGGTGCTTCTGGCAAGACTCACAACTGGCTACAAACTTATTGCATCTTCTTGCAAGATGGGCTAGAAATATCTAGCTAGTATTATTTTTCGCGCCATGACTCTCCCTGCGATGTGATTGTCACATATACTTTTATGCACCTCTCGCATGGCATACTTCACGTCCTCTAACCCGAGACATTTCAGAAGGGACCGAGCAAATGTTCGTTTGTACAATTGATCCCCTACTAGTGTGAATCGAGCGGCTCTTCGTTTAAATAGCCGAGCTTGGTGTGGATCATTGGGGAGATCTCCCATCTACAAGAATACCATAAAAGGTACGCTCCAATCTGGTTTGTCCTCCTGAGCAGGCTCTTTGTCTATCTGTTCTACCAGTGCCTCTTGATAGCGAGGGTCTTCCAACGTCCAACAAGCCAAAGAGCTAGTTAGTTTGGCAAGCTCATCGGCCTTAGTATTGTCTCTGTAAGATCACCTCAATGAAACTTGACTTTAACTGCTCGAATGCTTGTACATATCTTCACATCCACTCATTACCGTTAATCATTTTTCTTCATCTCTTCCTCCTCTTCTCCCTCTTTGGTCGAAACCCATCTTTGGGGTTGTTGGTGTTTTTGCGAACTACCTCAAGTTGCTAGCACAACTAAGGTAGTTTTTCTCCGAAATTGAGATATCATGTTCATATGGATACGTATAAAGGCACGGACACTTGAACATGCAAGAGATTCTACGTACCTTAGACGAGCGGGATAAGCAAAAGACACGCTCCAAAGGTATACACTTTAGATAGATCTATTAGATAGATGAACTTCGTATGAGTTTTCTTTCACATGGATCGCTCAAGGGATCCTTTTTTCTCTGTGAATTTTATTATCATGTCGCATAGGATACCCAACAATGGTATCAGAGTCACTTGCGAAAGATCGTACAAAGAATTTGTTTATATGCGATATAGGCGTAGGACATAATTTTTGTTATGAGTTGTATTGATGGTATGAGCATAATTTTGTCGAGATGCATAAGTTTGTGTTGATCAAACTAAAAGGTTATAGCATCATCATTCATATAAAAGTATGTTATAGTCCAATTGCTCTTGACAAAATATTATAATCTTTTATGTTCGTGTTGATGAAGTTGCGTCAGTCTGTTGTGAATAAATTGTGAAAAATCTTTCACGGTCTGTTATGAACAGATTATGCGTTTTTGTCACAAGGATGCATCAATGAAACAAGAAGTGTCTCAAATTCACTTTTGATAGATCTAGGACAACGAATCATTCAAGGAGTCAACAAAAGAAATTTTATTTAGGGGGCGCTACCCCCGCTCCCCCACAAGGGGTGCCGCTTGACCCCGCCCGCTAACCGGCTAGTAAGACCACCATGAGGTTTCTGCTTATGAACGATTTTTGCACTCATAATAAAACTAATGTCCCAAATCTGTTATGTGTGATTGATGACATGGTGCATGGTTATGGCTTTAACCCTAATGTGATTGGAAGTATGTATGTGTGCATATTGTAATATAATTCATAATATGACCTGCGTGTTGTGCCTTATCTCTATTTTTCTAGTTGTAAAATAGATTTAGACTCAAATGTAACTCGAGTTTTCCTAATTTGTAATGTACAAAATGAGGAGTGGAATATCCATTGAAGAATAAAGTTACAAGAAGGATGTCAGCGACACATGACAACCAAAGCACTTGGAGAAGATGTTATCCCTAGGTTGACCATCAATTTTCTCATTAGCTTGAGAGGATCATAATATACGAGTCATAACCAAAGTTCGGTACTCATTACTCCCTCAATTATTGTTGTTGAGTTTGCCAAAACAAAGCGACACATTTTATCTTGGTAGAGTGCGAAAGGGCAATTGTGATGTCTCGCTATCGAACTTTGGATGAGACTTAATTAAGTCACCTCAATTAGATTGAGAAACTTAGAGGCATATCTCAAAAGTTGGATAAGAGAACAATTATACTAAGTCTTGGGCGATTAGCCAAAGCTAACTCAAAATGATGTGTAATATGGATCTTTACCCTTGTTTCAAAGAGTTACATAAGATGTAATTGGTAAAATATTGCCTACCTAATTATACCAAGTCTTAGACGATTAGCCAAAGTTAACTCAGGATGAGGTATAATATGGATCTTATCCCACATGAATGTGGTCGCTATTGGTTTGGAGCTAGTAGTGTGGTCAAATTGAGTTTGCTTACATCCATGATTAGCCCCTACCAAAGCTCTACGATTCAGTGGTTGTATCATTTAATTGAAGGTCTAATTAAATGATCTAGATATGATACTTATTTCTGCATGTTTTACTGTTGTAAATTACCATGTCATATAACACATCAAATATTTTCTCTCTCTACGATCTGTCCTTGAGAAGGACAAGCTCAATGGAACTAATTTCCTAGACTGGTACATAAACTTGAGGATCATCCTTAAGCAAGAATGAAAATTGTACGTCCTAGAGCAACCTCTTTTAGAAACACCCACCACTACCACCACTCGCGCAAAAAAAGATGCTTACAAGAAGCATCAAAATGATTCACTCGATGTATCATGACTCATGCTTGTCACCATGAACTCTGAGCTTCAGAAGCAACATGAGAACAGGGATGCACATGATATGGTTGAGCACGTAAAACAACTATATCAAGGGCAAGCTAGACACGAGCGATTTGAGATGTCTAAGGCCCTATTTGCATGCAAGATGCAAGAAGGAACTCCTGTAAAAACTCACGTACTCAAGGTGATTGGGTACATGAGAACCTTGAAAGACTAGGATTTCAACTAGGCCAAGAATTGACCACGGATCTTATCCTGCAATCGTTATCGGAAGGATACAATCAATTTGTCATGAATTATAACATGAACGAAATTGACAAGCCTTTACCTGAGATGCTCAACATGTTGAAAACTGCTGAACCCAATCTTAAGAAAACCAAAACCAGTAATGTACTGATGGTATAGAAGGGCAAAGACAAATAGAAGCCTAAGGGCAAGGGTAAGACCCAAGCCAAAGGCAATGCCAACCCTACTGCACTGAAGGCCAAAGGCGGGATGCTTAAGGAAAGGACCTGCTTCCACTGTGGTGAGATCGGACATTGGATGAGGAACTACAAACTCTACCTGGAGAAAGTAAAGAAGAAAAGAAATGAGACTTCAGCCTCAGGTATTTTTGTTATAGAAGTCAATCTATGTATTTCTTCTTCTTGAGTATTAGATACCGATTGTGCATCCCACATTTATACTAATGTACAGGGCCTTCGAAGAGCTAGATCGTTGACAAAGGATGAAGTGGACCTACGAGTAGGCAATGGCGCAAGAATTATTGCCATAGTTGTAAGAACATATTCCTTGTCTTTGCCCACTAGACTTATCTCTAGCATTGTCGCTTGAGTCATATAAATGAGAGTCGTATATCCCAGCTCCATAAGGATGAATTGTTGGACTCATTTGATTTTAAATCATATGAGACATGTGAATCTTATCTTCTAGGCAAGATGACCAGGACTCCATTTAGTGGATATGGCGAAAAAGCGACAGACTTATTAGGACTCATACATACTGATGTATATGGCTCTTTTAATGTCGCATCTGAGTCGTGAGAGGTCGAGTGCTGAGGGAATTGTATTCGGGAAATCCTAGGGTTCGAGTGCTGAGAAAATTATACTCGGGAAGGGAAACCTTAGGTTTAGGGGTGGACCAGTCGACTGATCCCGGATCAGTCGACTGATGAAGTCCACAGAAAGATCAGTCGACTGGTCCTGGGGCAGTCGACTGATGGCAGCAGAAATTCGAACGTTGGGTTGTAACATTCGAATCTAAGTGGGACCAGTCGACTGGTACTAGACTAGTCGACTGGTAACGGTCATTTCAGCCAAGAGCTCTATTTAAGAGAGCTCGGTTTTGACTGAGAATTTTGACGAAATTGACTTTGGTTAAAGGCCAATTAGTAGTCTAAGAGCTCAGAAGGTGTTGCGGGTTGTGTCGAGGTTTCTCCACCCACAAGGAGCTACAGAGCTAGTCAGAGGTCTTCCAGGGAGTCATCCACCGAAGGATCAGGATCATCCACCTTACAGGCAGCCGTAGAGTAGGAGCTTCATCTCTGAACCACGTAAACTAGTTTGTCTTCTTAGTTGTTAGATTTTATATTTGTTATTCCGCTTGTGCACTAACAACGTGTAGGAAGAAAATCACGATTAAAGTGGGTGATCGGCTATTCACCCCCCTCTAGTCGTACGATAAGGTCCCAACAAGTGGTATCAGAGCAAGGACTCTCGTCTACCGACTAACCGCCGGGAGAGCAAAAGCTAGAGGAAAATGGACTCGGAAGATCCGCTAGGATCGGATATTCGGATTCCACCTCCATACGACCGAGATGACTTCAATTATTGGAGAAAACGATTGGAGACGTGGTTCCAAATGGATTGGGATCATTGGACCGCATTGGAAGTTCCATTTGAAGCTCCAACGGACAAGAAGAGAAAACGCCTTTGACCTTGGTATTGAACCAAAGATCAAACAGAGAAAGCGGAGGCGGATAAGGAGGTAACTAGAATTGTATTAAATTTATTACCTTCATATATTTGTCAAATGTAGGAGAATACAAAAATGTGTATGAGCTATGGAGAAAGGCGATAGCCTTACATGAAAATTCGACACAAAGACAAGGAGATGAAGAGCCCAAGGAAAAGGAGTCGTTGGTCCAAGAGAAGGAAAAGGACCAATCGGAAGTTGAGTCAAATTCGACATCTAAACAGGAGGAGAAAGTTGAATCATCCACATCTTCAAGTGAGGAAGAAATTGAAGAAGTCTCCACTTCAAGGATTGAGGGGGAGGAGAGATCATCCTCAATACCAGAGCAAGAAGAAGCTTCGACCTCCATCAAAGCAAAGTCAAAGGATCACATAATTTGCTTTGGGTGCAATCAAAAGAGACACTACAAGGACAAATGTCCATTGGGTAAGAACAAGGAGGTAAACCCTAAACTCAATTCAAATAGTTTGAAAACTAACATGAGGAGCAAAGAAGCATATAATTTGCTTCATATGTGGTGAGCATGGACACTACCACACCAAGTGCCCAAAGAAAGAAGAAATCAAGAAATTGGCGCACTTGAAGATGTTGGAAAAGAAGAGGACCTCAAGTCAAGGGGGAGCTTCAAAGGTAAAAGGGAAGGTAATCCCTTATTTAAAATTAAATCCAATTTCAAATTCTTATATGCTTGTTAAGAATAATCATGAATTTAGGTATAATGATAGGAATAAGGTTAACAAGGTAGATAATTCTAGGAAATCATTACCCAGAGCTAGACCAAGAAAGACCCAAACTACCATGCCTAAGGGAAGGAAGGTGGTTAATGATCAAGGCACAAATCCCAAGAAGGGGAGACATATGCCTAGGAAGGTGGGTAGGTCTAGGGATGTTCAAGGTGGACATGTTGACTCTAGGGTTAGGCCTCTAGAGTTGGAAAATCAAGTCTTGAGGGCAAGACTTGAAGAAATGGAGAAACCCCTAGATAGATTCACTATTGGATCTAAGGATTTAGGTAGGGTGTTGGGTGATCAAAACCTCAACAATGATAGATCGGGTCTAGGATACCGATCTATGTTCTCCAATGTCAATGAAAAGAAATATGCTAGGGTAGCATATAACAATGGCAAGGAGGGGAAACCCAAGAATGGCAAGGGGATGTCATGTAAAAGCAAGAAGAAAAGCTTAACTAAGAACAAGGCGTCCAAGGTTAAGAAAGTAAAAGTTGTAGGCCAAAAGTCACCGGAAGCGCTCCGATGTTGCCTAGCATGGGTTGAGTCACCTAGGGAGGTGGTTAAGGCTAAGAGCTCAAGGGGGAGCTCTAGGAGCCAAGTTGGGACCCATGGTCTATGGATCCCGGGAGGATTTCTCTCGGAAGTCTAGATGGGTCATAGAGTGTGCCAAAGGATGTGGAGATGGATTTGAAGTCTCAATCCTAGGAATTTGGCACATTGGATTTAAGGTTCATACATGAAAATATGACATTGGGGTCATATAGCATGGGAGTTGGTTGTTGATATATAAATGCCATATAAACAAATGCTGGGGATGCATTGTAGGTTGGTATGGGCAGAGACATTAAGAGGAGGTCAAAACTAGGATTCTATGTCAAAGTTCAATTGAACCATTTATCTAGTTTTGGGTTTTGTGTCAATCTTGGAAATGGTGATAGAAACATGTTTGGATGTATTTTTCCCAAGTATATATGGGTACCACAAACCTCTCCACAAAATTTGAGAATTTTTGGAGATTTGTGGGATTTCTGGTGCATTTCTGAAATTAGGTCAGAAATGCTGGAAAAAGGATTTTCAGGGTGCCAATCGACTGGTCTAGGGGGCAATCGACTGATATGGGCTGAAATGGGTTTTCAGCAGTCGAAAAGTGTCATAATGATATAAAACAAGTGTATAATCTTATGGGGGATTAATACACTGTGTTTATGATCATTATAGATTAAAAGATCTAATAAGAGGGAAATTGTTGGAGTCCTTTTGATGTGTGGTAAAGGGGGAGAAGTGTTGGGTTTAAGTGAGAAACCAAACACATCTTTGCAAAAAATCCTAGGTCAAGGGGGAGCTTAGGTAAAGGGGGAGCATTGTTGCTCCGTATTAGCATAGGGGGAACCTTGAAGAGGTTCTTAAAAAGCCTTTGTAAGTCCAATATAGGGGGAGCCTTGGAGAGGTTCTTAAAAAGTCCGTTTTGGTAAAAATCCTAATTCTTGGGGAGGTTAGGTGTGGGGATGCCTTGTGATAGAATCCATGCATGTTTGCATTTATTTGCTATTTGTTTTCCCTAACTTAAACGTATTGCCAAACATCAAATAGGGGGAGATTGTTGGAGCAATCTATGGTCCAGAGTGACCATGTATTTTAATGTTTGGGCAAAGGGTTTAAGTTAGGTTCACCCTTGTGTTTGATATGTGTATCTGAGTGTGCAGGTCTTACAGGATACACATGGACTTAGCTGGACGGCTTCGGGACCGGTGAAGGATGGCATGGGAGACAAGCCGTGGGCTTGCATGCATCCGAGGGACCGTGGACAAAGGAGAGACGATGAGCCAAGGGAAGCGGACTTCGAGGCATACGTGAAGGATGACATGGAGGCAAGCTGAGAGCTTGTGTGTGCATCTGAGGAACAAGAGATAAAGTCGAAGAGGGCTTAAAAGCAACAGGTCGAGGCTGCTGGAGTAGGAACGATGAGCCGAGGGAAGCGGACTTCGAGGCATACGTGAAGGATGGCATGGAGGCAAGTCGTGAGCTTGTGTGCGCATCTGAGGGACGAGATCCAAAGTCGAAGAGGGCTTAAAGGCAACAGATCGAGGATGCTGGATGAAGAATCAGCTGAGTCGTGAGAGGTCGAGTGCTGAGGGAATTGTACTCGGGAAATCCTAGGGTTCGAGTGCTGAGAAAATTGTACTCGGGAAGGGAAACCTTAGGTTTAAGGGTGGACCAATCAATTGATCCCGGATCAGTCGACTGATGAAGTCCACAGAAAGATCAGTCGACTGGTCCTGGGGTAGTCGACTGATGGCAGCAGAAATTCGAACGTTGGGCTGTAACGTTCGAATCTGAGTGGGACCAGTCGACTGGTAACGGTCATTTCAGCCAAGAGCTCTATTTAAGAGAGCTCGGTTTTGGCTGAGAGTTTTTGACGAAATTGGCTTTGGTTAAAGGCCAATTAATAGTCTAAGAGCTCAGGAAGGTGTTGCGGGTTATGACGAGGTTTCTCCACCCACAAGGAGCTACACGAGCTAGCTGGAGGTCTTCCGGGGAGTCATCTACCGACGAATCAGGATCGTCCACCTTACGGACAACCGTGGAGTAGGAGCTTCATCTCCGAACCACGTAAACTGGTTTGTCTTCTCAGTTGTTAGATTTTATTATTTGTTATTCCGCTTGCGCACTAACAGCGTGTAGGAAGAAAACCACGATTAAATTGGGTGATCGGCCATTCACCCCCTCTAGCCATACGACAAGGTCCCAACATAGGTGAGGACGCGTTCCCCGAGAAAAGAACATTAGGCATCGGTTCGACCTAGGGTTTCGGGTGAAATCCAAAGTCAAACCAATCTTTAAGGCTAAGATTATTTGCATGTTGTCTTGTGTTTGTTGTCTTGCAGGTACCTGGAGTTGAAGGCAAGATAGGAAAGCAAACGTAGGAGAAAACACACCTGTGAATGACATCCTGGGTGCCTGACTTGAATCAAGCGCCCCAGGCATGTTGGGCGCCCCAGTTGGGGCAACCCCATCCCAGGCACCTGGGAAGGTCCTAGACGCCAAGGAAAGCTGGACCTTTATCCTTCTACGATTTCGGTGCTGGATAGGCTTTGACCGCAACATGGCAGGCGCACAAGAGCCTACAGGCGCCCATGAAGCCTATATATAAAGGGGTTCGACCTCTCATTTCATATTATCAACTTTCACATCCGCTAAAGCGTTCAGTGCAAAGCAAAAGTGCTCAAGGTGAAGCTCTACGACCAAGGAGGCTCCAGGAGGAAGTGCACGACACTTCGGACTTCCAGAGTTAGCCGAGTTGTTTGTTTGGTTTGCTTTTTATTTACGCATTGTATTTCATTTATTCTTTGTTTGTAAATTCGAACTGTAAGACGGGTTTTCTCCACCTCCGGAAAGTCCAGAAAGGAGACCATTAGTGGACTCACGATTGAGTGCTTAGGCCTTGGATGTACTGACCCTAGGGGGTTGGGAACCAAATAAATCCCGCGTGTTTTTGTGTGATTTTTTGTCTTTCTTTTATTCTATTTTTCGCTGCATACTAACCCTGATAGAAAGACGATCAACGGAAGTTTTCTGACAAAATTCCGGCAAACGCTCGAGTCGATATTCACCCCCCCTCTATCGACCGACACCGATCCTATAAGTGGTATTAGAGCCTGGAAGCTCTTCACCGGACTAACAGTTGAAGGAGCAACAACGCCAGGAGTTGAGGGGAGTAAGGGTGAATACAGGTATACTTTTTATTATGTCAATTTTTAAGTTCCATATTATATGTTTCAAGTGCAGGGAGAGAGGACACTATAAAAACCAATGTCCTACTCGTAAGATTTGTTCTTCGCCACCAGCGGCAAAGGAGGTACCAGCGCCAGGAGTCCGGAGGGACAAGAGCCACATCCGGTGCTTCAAATGTCAAAAGCACGGACACTACAAGAACTAGTGTCCGACCAAGGTACAAAAAATTAATTTTGACAATAATTTTCAAATTCCTGCACAGTTATATCATTATGGTAATTTAGATAATTTTTCTGATAAGTTTGAATTTTTGCATAACCAACTTAATGTATTACATAATAAATTATCAAACATAGAAAATGTTAAAATATCAAATATAAATTCTTTAATCCTAAATATTAATGCTAGAATTTTTGAAATTAATAATAATACGATAATTTCTAATATTTCTAATAATGTTAAGAATGATAATATTTCAATTAATAATTCTAACAATTCTAAGGATAATGATAGTATTTCAATTAATAATTCTAATAACTCTAGGGATAATGATAATACCTTAAGTAATTATATTACTATTAATTCTGATAAATCTGAAGATAATGTTGAGATTAATACTCAAGATAATGTTGATAATTCTAATATCTCTGAAATTAATGTTCAATCTATTTCTAAAGATAATGGTGAGGATAATAGTCAATCCTCAGTTAATTTTACTGATTTGGAATATAATACTACAACTTTAATAAATAATCCTGAAAATTACTCTACCTATTTTGAAGATAATAACATATATAACTCTTAATAATTCTGAATTCAACCCTGAAGAAGAAGAAGAATGTGATTCTGAAGATGAAGAAGAATATGATTCTGAAGATGAAGAGGAATTTATTAAAATTGAAGCTATAATTAAATAGGCATACAAGAATTCAAATAAAACAGAAGTATTAAGTAAAATTAAAAATTTAAAAACAAAGGAAGTAATAGAGGAATCAGAGTTTTTTGAATTAATAGAAATAATGTAATTAGACCCAAAATTATTATTCAAATCTTAAAAACATTAATCCTTAATAATTTTGACTTTAATTAATTCTTAATAATTTTACCTTCAATTAATCCTTAATAGTTCTTACTTTAATTAATTCTTAATAATTTTAACTCTAATTAAATCTTAAACACTTCATAATAATTTAAACCTTAATTAATACTTAATAACTTTAATCCTTAATAAAGTCTACAACTTAAATTAATTTTTAACAACTTAAAGTTTAAATAACTCTTTAAAACCTATATTTTAACAACTTAAATCTTAAATCTTAATTAATTAACAATTCAACTTTAATAACAAATTCAATCCTTAATTCAACAAAATCACGAACTAAATTCCAATTAATTACCCTCATATATGAAACTAAATAAAATCCTACCCAATTGAAACATCCAACTAAATAACATAGATATGTCAAAGTGGGTTGACATATTCGCGGGTTTACACGGTCTGTATCAAATCAAGAATTTGATACTTTATTAGAAAATTAATTAAAATGTTTTGACTTTATTGACTCATGCATAAATGTCATGCTCATGCATCTGCTTATCCTTTCTTATATATATTTGTCATGTCATCCATATTTAATTTTCTACATAATTTAAGAATGGATAGATAGGAAAAAGATTGATTGATACTTGCCTAAACCTAGTATCAGGGTGGGGTGAGATGATAGTACGTTAGGAAATCTTGGTCTAGGAAGACAGGAAGGGTATGTTGAGGTAATCTATGGTCCAGAGTGACCATGTGTTTTGATGTTTGGGCAAAGAGTTTAAGTTAGGTTTTCCTTGTGTTCTAATATGTGTATGTGAGTGTGCAGGATGTGCAGATTACACATATGGACTTAGCTGGACGGCTTCGGTACGGTGAAAGGTAGCATGGAGACAAGCTGGAGGCTTGTGTGCACCCGAGGGACCATGGAGAGCAGGGATGATGAGCCGAGAGGCGCGGACTTCAAGGCATGCGTGAAGGATGGCATGGAGGCAAGCTGGAGGCTTGTGTGCATCCGAGAGACGGGAGCTGAAGACGAAGAGGGCGCGAAGGCAACAGTCAATGCTGCTGATGAAGAGTCAGCTGAGTCATGAAGGGACGAGAGCCGAGGGAGGAGGACTCCAAGGGCAAGCTGGGAAGTGGACTTCAAAGGGCACACGTGAATGGTGGCATGGAGGCAAGCCAAGGGAAGGCTTGTGTGCGCATCCGAGGGACGATAGCCGGTGGAAGAAGACTTCAAGGGCAAGCCAAGGGAGTGTACCTGAAGGCACGCGTGGAGGAGGGTCGTTGGAGTGAGGAAGAGTGATTGTACAAGCTGGGCAGTCGATTGGGAAAAAGGCAGTCGACTGCTAGCAAGACTCGAAACTCACAGAAAGTTTCTGACCCTGGACCAGTCGACTGCTCTGGGAGCAGTCGACTGGTAGCGGTTGGTTAAGTGACTGAAAAATCGAACGTTGGGGTTGCAACGGTTGATTTTCAATGGGACCAGTCGACTGCCCTGGGAGCAGTCGACTGGTAGGGTGTTTTCCAGCCTTGAGCTTTATTTAAAGAGGCTCAGATTTGGCTAGAAACCTCTGACGAAACAAGCTTGGTTAGGGCTTGTTAGTAGTCTTTGCTCAGAGGTGTACTTGAGATTGTGGCGAGGTTTCTCCACCCACAAGAAGCTACACGAGCTAGCCGGAGGGCATCCGGGGAGTGATCTGCCGAAGGATCTAGGGATCGTCCACCTCACGAACTGTCATGGAGTAGGAGTTTCATCTCCGAACCACGTAAATAGGTATTGTTAGCATTGTTTAGTTGTTAGTCTTGTTTTATTGTATTTTCGCTTGCGCACTAACAACGTAGGTAGAGAAGAAAATGAAAAATTGCTAATCACCCCCCCCCCTCTCGCAAGCTACATCGATCTAACAGGGTAAGGAGTACCCAACTTGATCGCTAGCTAAGTGGAACTAGCCAAAGCTACCTCGCCACATCCTAAACTACTTAGACCAGAGTTTTCAAAAGAGTAAATTAAAAGTATTCATTCTTTAAGAGACTTTGTCTAAGAAAATAGTTGATGATCCAATAAGGCTACAGCCAAAGAAGGCCTCTGTGCCTCGCCAAGACCTGGAAGCCGATTACTGAAAGTTACTTTTAAGCTACTAATTGATTAAACTGAATCTAACTCATGATCAAACAATCTATATTATTAAAATTGAGAAAAATTATTCAAGAATCTCACAAACACCTATAAGGTAATCGTGCTTGCTTGTATTGCGACATTTAGAATGGGTGAGATGTTAAGGACTAATTAATCGATAAATGTTTTCAAAATCTTTAGGTTATTTTCTTAAAATCTATTTTCAAAATAATATTTAAACATAATAATGTTTTTATGAATTTCATGCTTGATTGGGTGCTTATCTATAAATACTTATTTCAAAAATTATATCTTCTCAAAAATTGTTTGACCTACACTTATACACAAACCTTTTAGGTCAACATAAAGTCCCTTAAGACACTTAGGTAGAGGTCCTTGTAGTTAACAAGGGTAGCCAGAAGGTATCAGGTTCAGGGGAATTTTTTTTTATTCTTTTCTATTTTTCAACAAAATTATTTGTTTCAAAAATTCATATCTTTTTGTGCTTTAAAAATTATCATTTCTTTCAAAATGTGTTTCGAAAAATATTGTTCAAAAACTTATTATATCCTTCAAAATATTTTTCCAAAATTATTTCCTTAAAAACTATCATTTCAAATTGTCTTTCAAAAATGTGCTAATTGCTCTTTTGATTGGATAAACTCTAAAGACACATAGGAAGTTTTCTTTATGATTTACAAGAATTCTTAAAGTTATGTCAGATTTATGGGGAGTCCAAGTCAAAAGAAATTAATGTATTTTTACTCATTATTTCAAAATATTTCTTAATATTTTTTTAATTCTTTTCATTTGAATCAAACCCTAAGACTCAGAGGAAGATCACTTGTAATCAACAAGCTTCTTAGGACTGCGCCAAATTTAGATGGAGGTCAAGTTAAAAGAAATATTAAAAATTTCAAAAATATTATGTTTTCATACACTATCTTTTCAAAATTATTTAAAAACATAATATTCTATTTTCAAAACTCATGTTGAAAATCTCTTTGTCTTTTAAATAATTTTGAAAATACGATACTATCATTTTCCAAAACATATTTCAGAAATCTTTTATCTTTTGGAATAATTTTGAAAATCCTTGAATTGTGTCAGACTGGAAAATCTTTTATCTTGAGTTTGGAAAATTTTCCAAGACACTTAGGAAAATTTTCCTTGTAGTTAACAAAGTTTCTTAGGATTGTGTCAGATTGGAAAAGAAACCAAATCAAGAAAATTATTATTTTTCAAAACTAAATACATTGATGGAAAATCCCTAAGACACATAGGAATTTTCTTGTGGTCAACAAGTTTTCTAGGATTGTGTCAAACTTAGGGAAATTCAAATTTCTTTTGGTACAATAATTTTGAAAAGTACTTAGTGTTTTTTAGAATATTTTCTAAACGTGTACTTAATTAAAAAAAGAGGTTTTGAAAATCATTTTCTTAAAATCATAAGCATTTTCAAAATGGGGAGAAAGACTTAAGTTAAATTTTTTCCTAAAGTCTTATTGTTGGTGCAAATTATTTTTTCCGTTATTTCTTTTTTGATGTATGACAAAGGGGGAGAGAGGCTTAAGTTAGTAGATTTTTTTCGATTTCTCCCAAAAATTAAACCTAGATTTAACCCTTAGACCTAACCTAACTTAAGATATTATCAAACTTCTAAAAGGGGGAGATTGTTGATGCAAGATGCATCAATGATGAACAGTCTTCCTCTAGTGTTTCGATGTTTGACAATATACTGAAGTTAGTGAAAATACACCAAAGGTTTAGTCAAAGTGATCAAGGGTTTAGCCAAACAGGACTTGATATTTGATAGGGTAAACCCAAGTTTGATCAGGTTGACAAAGGGATGGTCAAACATGATCTGATATTTGGCAGAGCTATAAGAACTCAGGGTTGGTCAGTTTGACCAAGGGATTAAACCAAACCGGACTTGAGGTTTGGAATTATACTTACCTGAAAGATTGGAGGAAGTCTGTCAGGATCATGATGACTAGCAAAGAAGTAATTGTGGTAAATGAAATCCTAGTGAGAGAAGCTAGGTAAACTAAATCCTGGAGAGTGAAGTTGGGTCCTAGCAAGGGAAGCTAGGTGGAAGAAATCCTAGTGAGTGAAGCTAGGTGAACTATATCCTTGTGAGTGAAGCTAAGTTGAAAGAAATCCTAGTGAGTAAAGCTAGGTGGACTAAGTCCTGGTGAGTGAAGTTGGGCACGAAGTCTTGGTCCGGGGGACTGAGCACTAAGTCCTGGTCGGGGATCGGGCAACGGAGTCTTTGCCGAGCGAGGGTTGTCGGACAGAAGTAGAGACAGGTCGAGGTCGGACGTCTCAAGATCCGAGTTCTGGGAGGCCGAGCAAAAGTCCAGCCGGAGGTCCCGGTTGGCAAAAAGCTTTAGTCAAGCGAGGATCGCGAACAGAAGTAGAGACGAGTCGAGGTCGGACGTCTCGAGATTCAGGTTCTCGGAGGCTAAGTGAAAGTCCAACCGGAGGTTCCGGTTGGCAAACGTAACTTCTCCATGGTGGAGTAGGTGAGGATGCGTTCCCCGGGAAAGGGAACATTAGGCATCGGTTCGACCTAGGGTTTCAGGTGAAATCCAAAGTCAGAACCAATCTTTAAGGCTAAGATTATTTGCATGTTTGTCTTATGTTTGTTGTCTTGCAGGTACCTGGAGTTGGAGGCAAGATAGGAAAGCAAACGCAAGAGAAAACGCACTTGGGAAGGACATCCTGGGCGCCTGACTTGAATCAGGTGCCCCAGGTATGTTGGGCGCCCCAGTTGGAGCAACCCCATCCCAAGCGCCTGACAAGTGGCTTCCCAGGCGCCTGGGAAGGTTGGACCTTTATCATTCCGCGATTTCGGTGCTGGATTGACCGCAACGTGGTAGGTGCCCAAGAGCTCACAGGCACCCGTGAAGCCTATATATAAAGGGGTTCGACCCCTCATTGCAGATTATCAACTTTCACATCCGCTAAAGCGTTCAGTGCAAAGAAAAAGTGCTCAAGGCGAAGCTCTGCGACCAAGAAGGCTCCAGGAGGAAGTGCGCGACACTTCGGACTTCCAGAGTTGGCCGAGCTGTTTGTTTGGTTTGCTTTTTATTTACGCATTGTATTTCATTTATTCTTTGTTTTTAAATTCGAACTATAAGACGGGTTTACTCCGCCTCCGGAAAGTCCAAAAAGGAGACCATTAGTGGACTCACGATTGAGTGCTTAGACCTTGGATGTACTGACCCTGGGGGGTTGAGAACCAAGTAAATCCACGTGTTTCTGTGTGATTTTTTGTCTTTCTTTTATTCTATTTTTCACTGTGTACTAACCATGATGGAAAGACAATCAACGGAAGTTTTCCGACGAAATTCCGACAAATGCTCGAGTCGATATTCACCCCCCCCTCTATCGATCGGCACCGATCCTACAGTACTTGGTGGTATCCTTGATACGCGTCGAACATGCAGATAAAATCGCAATCAGACGTGGAATCTACCATTTGATCTATCTGAGACAAAGGGTAGCAATCTTTAAGGCAAGCTTTATTCAAGTCTCTGAAGTCGATACATACTCGTCATTTTCCCCGAGGCTTGGGGACTAACACAACATTTGCAAATCAGGTCAGGAACTGAACTTCCCGAACGTGCCCTACTTCAAGTAACATAGCCACTCAGCTGCGAAGTGTCTTCTTCTTTGTTTGGCTGGGCGAGCTTCTGGGAGAATATTCAATCGGTGGGTCATCAGGGCTAGGGGTATTCCCTTAATTGCATTGGCCGTCCAAGTAAACACATCGTAGTAACTTGCAAGCACTGAATCGGCTTCTGCTTCAGCTCGGGAGGTAAGTCGACTGTGATTCTGGTAACCCTATCTTTCTGTCACAGGTGAATCTGCAGCTCCTTCTGCTTATCTGATCGCTGCTTTTCCTTTACCTCTTCCGAGGCCCGGGGGTTAGTTAGATCGATCTAGAAGGTCTCCTGCACCTTCTGACTCTTGCGAGTATCTGCCTTGATCTCGTCAACATAGCATCTCCGCGCCGTCAATTGGCATCCTCTGACCTCCCTAACTTGGTCTCTCATAGGAAACTTAATCTTTTGGTGGTAAATAGATATCAATGCTTGGAATAGACTCAACGTCGGTCTGCTGAAGATGATATTGTAAGAATAGGTCGTATCCACCACGATAAACGGAGTTCTCTTAGTTTTCTTCAATGTCTCATCTCCTAATGAATGAGAGATATATATGTCCGAGCCACTGCACTCGATATCCTGTGAAGCCAAATAGTGGAGTGGCTATCGAGCGTAACTCATTCTCCTCTATTTGCATTTGGTATAGAGCTGCTTTGAAGATGATGTTTACTAAGGTACTTATGTCAATAAAAATCTACTTATGGTATAGTTAGCCACCATAGCCTCGATTACCAGTGTCTTTATGAGGAGCCTCCACTCCCTCCAAGTCCTCCGGCCCGAAAGATATGACAGGGTCAGTCCGCAGCTCCTGATTGGTCTCTACCGAGTAATTCTCTAGGCGTCGTACATGAGATTTCCGCACTCAATTGGAGTCGCCATCTGTCAGTCCTCCGAAAATCATGTCTACCAATCCCCTTGGTAGGCCCCGAGCGGGTGTCTTCCCCTTCGTTGAATCTCTAAAAGTCGTTGGTGTCCTTCATTCGGGTGATCTTCGCCAGGAAGGTGAGTGTGTCTGCCTCCGATGAGATTCCCTCTCCTTGGATCAGCTGGCCTGCGAGAGTGGTTGTAAGGCTTAGGAGAGTACCTTAACTTATGCGACTTATTCCCCTATTCTTCCGCGAACGACGGAGGGCATAACATTCCTCCGTAAAGTGAGTGGAGGAATGATGGTAGGTACAGTATTTCTTACCTTTTGCGGCATCCAGTTTGAGAGGAACGTCCGTGTCTACCGTTTGAACTACCTTCTCTCCCTAGCGGTCCCAATGTTGATTATGGCTTGAGTGGAGACCTCCTTGGCCCGAGCGGGAGCTGGTGGGGCTTTTCGCATGGGAAGAGCAGCAGGTTGTGTGTGCGTCATTCCTAAGTCTTTCTTCCAAACGTACTGAACCTCATGCTTCACTGATCGGCCAGCAAGTCATCAAAACTGACCGACGGCTTTTTGACTAAGGATCTAAAAAAACAATTCCCTTTTGCTAACCTTGGGTGAAAGTACTCGCCAAAATTTCAGATGTGACAGTGGGCACATCCTAGGCTACCCCATTAAAGCTTTAGATGTAGTCCTTCGGAGTCTCTTTACTGTTTTGTTTGGTGGAGAACAAATGGAGAACAGTCTTGTGGTACCTCCTACTGCTCGCAAAATGATGTAGAAAGGTGGTCCGGAATTCTCCAAAAGAGCTAATGGAGTAATTGGGCAATCTCTTGAGCCACCGTTGGGCAGCTCCTGAATAGGTGTTGAGGAACACCCAACACTTCACCCTGTCAGTGTACTAATGCAACAGCGCCACATTTTCGAACTTGTAGAGGTAGTCTTCTTGATCCGTATTGCCAGCATATTCCCGGATTGAAGGAGACTAATAATGTCGGGGCATTATATCGTCAATAATGTCTTGGGTGAATGGTGACAACTCATGGCCGACAGGGGGTGGAATGCGTGCAAACCTTCCCTTTCCGATGTCTCGGGCAGACATGCTAGAGTCCATCGAGTGCACTTTCTGAGAGGCTTCAGCGGGGTCATGCTTATGTTAGGATGCTCCCATGGGCAATTTTGGAGATAAAGGCGAGGCCCACAGTCTTCCCACCGAAGCAGAGGCCCTTTAGAGGTCGCTGGCTATATCTGATACTATTCCAACGCCCCTTGGACCGTCGCCGCCACGATTTGGTCCAGCTCCTCGCGTATTAAAACAACGTTTGCTGGGTTGCCAGTGTCCGCCATCAACCTTACAGCTCCTGGTAAAAAGAGTTTCCCACAGACTGCGCCAAAATATTCTGGAAATTGACAACGTGGACGGTGGATCATGTTGATGCGAACTGGTTTGTGGTGGGAGGGAAATGGCGTCGAAGACTGAGACCTGAAACTATAGCTTCCAAGAAGAAAAAAAGAACGTTAGAATGGCACTAAGAGGGATCCCGATGGTATCACTCCAACGCTTAAGTCAGAAATAGAATCAAAAGTTGAAAGGGAGAAGAGTTTCGAAAATTGCCCAGACCTTTTTGCTAGGGGTTCCTAGACTCCGTTTATACTCCTCAACCGTGACTCTTCATTTCCCAACATTAATGATATTAATGGCATTTCTTTTATGGCCGTTATTATTGTCAATTATTAGAGATTATTATTGAGACATTTATTTGTATACGTTTTCAACTTCTCTCATTAAGGCGACCCTTTCGTATCCTGACGGCTCCTTAAAAGCTCATTGATTATTCTACTAAGGGAAATCGCTTGGTATCCCTTTAGTTTTAACCCTGAAGGGATACTCCTAACTATTTCTTAGGACAATTTCTGCCGCCAAGGCCATGTTGACCTATCCTGCTCGGGCATCGTTCACCATGTCCCCCGAATACGTATGGTCGACTGAGTCGTTTAAACTCCCGAGTTGATCTATCCCGAGCAAACTGTCGGAAGACCTTGAGGAGCGCCCAAGCGGGTACCTGTTTGAACTAACGAGTATGGCACTTCGGCCCCTAGTCTTCTTTTCTTCCTACGGCAATTGTGCTACCACGTGACAACCTCTCAGCTATTACGCTCTGTGCTGCCACATGACAACCTCTCAACTATTACGCTGCCACATGGTACATCCTCAATCACTTCCATTGCCTTTCAATTTCACATATTTGTTGAAGATCTCCAACCAGATCCTATGTTGGATCGCTTGAATCTTTTGTCGTTTCATATGCAGTAGCACTATATTACGAAGGATTTGAAAATCCTTCACTTTGATCATTTACTCCTTCCGATGTTGATCCCCCTCGAATTCAAGTATATATAGGTCATTGTCAACTATGTGCATCATAAACAATTCGATCGGAAACCAAGTGGCTCATTCGATCTAGTTTATTCAGAAATTCGAAATTCATAGACATGTTCCTAGGAGTTCTCACAGATCATTCTCTAGTGCTCAAATCAAATCATCATCACCATTACAGGCATTTACCTATTACTCTCTGCAGTGCTCTCTTTATCATCCCTGGTGAGGCCACAGTTGTGCTCCTGAGCTGCGTTCGACACCGAAAGGCAATCAAACAGTAATCCAAGCAAAAACTACAGAATGTAATTCACTGCATTTACCTTGCACTTGATCGTCACGGCAAGCGCACCATCGACGGTCGATGACTGCATCGAGACAGGATCCAAGTGGAAATTGCCTATAGATTCAACAATCTCGAGCAACAGGCATTCCCTCCAGGGGCAATGCATCACCACTACAACCTCTTTTTTGTTGAAGGTAACATTGACATCGATAGGTCCTTCTTTGGATAGCACCCAGTGGTGTTCCCCTTCTTCGAGGAGGTCCGAAGCTTTACGCTTGTGTGCCGAGGGCTTCCTGCCAACAATGGTGATCGCTTTGTTGCCATAGTTGTCAGATGTTCTTTCTGCTACATCATCAGGATGCTTGCTTCTGTCTTCAGTGTCTAGATCCTCCGATGACTTCCGGCACGATTCTAGCTCTTGCACTCTTTTCTCGAGATCTTTCAGGTAAACAATTGCGTCGCCAAGGATAGATGCCTTGTCAACCTATTGAAGAAAGATGAAGCAGCAATTTAACTTCTCAAGGATATCAAGCTTCAATCAAGTGTAATCTTCTCTAACACAGTGGCTATATTGAGAAAACTATAGGATCACCTTGCTAATGGAAGGAACCAACGATTGCAAAAGCATGAATTTCTCGTTCAACTTCTCCCTTCTCCTTCTCTCCGACGAAACACGGGTTGTGTGTGGCTGTCCTTGCTTCAATAGATTATCCGGTAAACCATTTTGTTCTTGGCGATTTAGAAAGCTGCCATTGAGTAACCATTCTCCATCGATTATAATCTTCTTCAACAGCTTTTGCGGCGTGCCATTGAATGGTTTTGTGCTACTCAAACCTGTTCTCCAGACGATAAAACTTGATTTGTGAGAGACCTTTGAGAAGCATGGCACTGATTTTACCTGTTTCGAAGACAATAACAAACATCCATCAGCATTTTGCTTGCTGTCATTGAGTTGTTAAGGAGGCTACATGTTTTTTACCTGTTTCGAGTCGCATAGAATTCTAGTAAGAGTCCTCACATAGTGTATGTCATCGCCAACTTGGACCTTATTGGTCGAAGAAAGAAGCCGTTGGGCATCGACAAAGGACAATGATTCATGCTCATTTGAGTTTAGAGAACCATGAAGGCAATTTAGCCCATTCAGTTCGAGCAGATCCTCAAGCTGTTGTGTTTGAAAGCACTCATTCGAGCCATCACCAGGAGAACTGATATTTAGTTCTTCACAGATATCAAAATGCAGTTTCTCAGCCTTGTCCTTTGTAGCGGCATACGAGTGAAGAGCAAAAGGAAAATGCACCGGACGAATCTCCAGTGGATTTGGACTTTCTATGACCAAATTTTCATCCTCCAAAATCATAGAATTGTCTAAATCGTCACTGAGATTTTGATTTTGAATAACTTGATCGGTAGCGGCCATTTCAGCCATTTCAGGAGTGGATATAGATTGTTCAGAGCAAACTGGAACTGGTAGCTCCCAAAAGAGATTTGTGGTTTGTGTAGCAAAAGCTGGATCCTCCAAAATCTTTCAATAAGTTGTTTAATATCGAAGAAAGATACTCGCGTTAAATAAACCCGAATTGCAAAGGCAAACTTGAAGTATCAAACTGAAAATCAATCGAAACTCACCAATTCAGTTGTACCAAACTCCAGCACACCATCCATGAAAGGGATACATAACACAGTCTGCAAGAGGCAAACTTGTGAATAAAATATTTAGAAATCGAAGTTATAACGAATAGCTAAAAATTCGTGAGATTCTTCTAACAACAAGATATTTTACATGGCTATTATAATGCATGGAAAGCTCAAGTTCAAGATATGTAAGATGTCAAGTGTAGCAGCAACAATTTTGATATTGATCGAGATTCCTTTGTACCTGAATAGATGCGCTCTGAATGGTGACGAACAACAGACCGAGCAAAGAAAACAGGAGCAACATATCAAAAGAGAAAGAGTAACCAAATGTTAGCCTTACAAGTAATGTAATCATGGAACTGACAAAATTAGAACTTTGAAGAACTTGTTCAGTGACCATTGCAAGTAGAGAGCGCGAAAAAATCTTGCAATCTGCAAACTGAGCATGGTTCAACCACACATACTGATCGTTCGCGAAGGCTTTACCAGGCAATCTGAACAGCAAAAGAAAGTCGAAACCAAAACTATAAACATAAATGTGGAATTAAAGCAGATGAACAGTGAGATCCATGACTGATGAAGAACATCATTACCCTTGCCCTATAGTGAAGGTGAAGGACATGCAAACCAAGTAATACCACTCGGTATCGGTGAGATCCTCGGGCGACAATGAAGCAGAAGGTCTTCTATTGTGAAGATTGCTTTCACCTGCTGAAAGTGATTCATACAATTCTCTCAACTCATCACTCCTCTGGAGGCCAATATGATCTGAATTCAGTTCTGCGGGTTGTGTAGTCTTCCTTGTCTTGATTTCACCATTATAGAACCCATCAGTCCATGCCAAAACCCTAAACAAATGAGTGAATTTAAAACAGTAAAATCATCATCAAAAAAAAAAAAAGAGAGACAGAGAGAAAAGGTACTTTAGGTGGCACCATAAAGGAGGAAAGTTGTAAAGAAGAACACAAGGAAAATGTCCTCTTGACTCTAACAAATCCAACAACAAGAGAGAAACTACTTTAATTACCCTGGTTGTTGGCTGGAGATGGACCAATAGATTGCGTAACTCCACTGGATCTTCCTTACAGCAGCAGCAAGCTGCTTCCGGAGGTGCTGCTCTCTTGAATCTTCTACATGAATCTGGGCCTCTGTGTCCATTGCTCGACACATACCCTAATCGAAACAAACTCGAAAGAAAGAAAGGATTTTGGAGCCAAACCTGAGAGTACCAACGCTCAGATCCTTGGCCGACTAGCAATACAGCAACCTCCTACTGAAAACTACTGCAGCCAGTGGTTAATTCCGCACAGAAACCTCCTGTTTGTGTAAAGAGTGTCAGAAGGTCCACTGTTCCTGTCGGAACTTGGAGCTATTAGCATGCAAGGGCAAGGGGAAAAGCTGGAAACCACCACAGCTGAGTTCCGGCCAGTAGAGGCTACACAAAACGCAGAGTTGCAGCCATGAGAGGCTACACAAAACCCTGCTAACCTCTAATTAGTCATCTCCTTCTGAGTAGATAGCGTAGATTAGGGTGGCAAATTGCACCATAGGCTTCTCCTACTTATTCTAACTAGGTGCCATGATGAACCTGAAACGTTGGACTTCTAGATTATTCATCGTGAGTACTTTTGATTTATTTTACGGTCAATAGAAAATTTCAATGAGTCAGATCAGTCATCCGAGGTTGAAAAAATTCGTTAATCATTTTTAAGTAGGTGCTATGGTGTAATTATGGAGTTCGGAGTTTTTAAAATATTAAATAAATGAGAAATCTAATAAATCGTATATATTTTTAATTGACATTCAATTTATGTCCTCAAAGTTAAAATGCCTACAAAGGAAAAAAATTGAAACACCGTCCTAAATTTTAGAAGTCGTCAATCAATAGGACATCTTTTTCTTACCAAAAAAAATAAATAATAAAAAATTAAATTAAATTAAATTAAAAGTACATCCATATTTTATCTTCAAAATATCTTTTATTCTTAGTGTGACAACTATAATTTTATTATATATTTTAATCATATTAATTATAACAGATACTATTAATCCTAAATTGTTAGGATATCTAAAAGCTACCAATTAACTATTATAATTATTTTTAAGTGATTTTGATTATTCTAAAATGATACTATTGAAATTTAAATAATTTTAATTAAGTTGTAAATAATATTTTAATATAATAGTATTTTAAGTTTAAGAATTAAGATTCATATTTTTAAATTTTAGAATTTAATTATAGAGTGTAAAAGTTATTCGTAACTAGTATAGTATATTTCTACTAATAGATTTTTATTATAATATGAAAATCAATTATTTCAAAATTTAGAATTATATTTAAGATTTAAAATTCAAGATTTTAATAGAAGTTACTCGATAATTACTATAATTTCTAAAATCAACTATTTTAGATTTTAAAATTTATCTATAGCATATAGATTTGGTAGTTGCTACAACATATAAAATTATTTGATAATTATTATAATTTAAAGAAACTATTTAATAGCTATAAAATATAAAAATTCAACTATTTCATTAAAATTTAAATCTTAAATAATACTATAACTTAATCAAAATTATTTAAATTTCATCACAATTATTTATTATGAAACACAGTTATCTAATAGTTATTATAATGTATAAAAATTATTAAATATCTACTATAATATTATAATAATATTATGTTATATTATATTATATTAAGTATTATATTTAATAATTTCTATCCATTATAGTGATTAAACGTAATTATCGTAACATTAAAAAAAAGGATATTATGAGCGTCCTTTTAAATTTTTTTTTCCCGTTGTATAAATTTAGTTACAACAAGATATAGAGATTCGATCCCCCTTTTTTTTTAATCACGATTAAACTTATGATTGTCAGTGTATTTTTTTTTTCTGATCACGTGTGGTGGCATTAATGGGTAAGGACTGCTCCTACGACCGATCTAAAAAAATCATAGGTCGATAAAACTATACGATTATTTTAGACGGCTAAAATCTAACCAATTAGAATGATTTTTTATAAATAAAAAATATTAATTTTATATTAAAATAAATAAGAAAAAATATAATTGAATATAAAAATAATATATATATATATATAATTAGATTTAAATACATTTAATGAACTTAAAAATTATAAAAAAACATAATAGAATTTTTATAAGTTAAAAAATTAATTAAAAGGGAAAAGTTCTAGTTGGCTAGATTCTAGAAGTGGGTCAAGTTTTATCTCATATTTTTCTATATTTTATTAAATTTTAAATTTTTATTAAATATTTTTTCATTATTTAAGAAATTATTAAGTTAATTTACCCTACTTAATTCATAAACATAGTAAAAATTAAGGGCTATGACGAAAGGACTAGCCGCTGATGTTGGTGTTAGAGAGTATATCGTCGAAGTAATGTAGAGTTAGTCAGTCAATAAACGCAACGCAAGGTCATGCTTGAACATCTCATACAAACCTCAATGCATAACTGTATGCTTTCAACGTCAATGTAAAGGTTTATTGGCAAGGAGGACATGTCAATTCAGTCATAACAATTGCGGCCAAAGCGATCATATGTCGATGACTATGTCTCTATGGCGAAGGCCTAATCACGAAAAAGGTAGTCGTGGCAACGAGCAACATCAGGAAAGAATATAGGAACGAATAAGCGAGACAGAGGAGAGTGACACATCCAGAGAGGATGGCGGCGGGGAGAGTGGGACGAGTGAGACAGCTAAATTCGAAAGAGAATTAGAATTTATGAACAACACGCAGGCAAATAGTTGAGCAAATAGAAAATAAAAAAGCGGCAGCATGTTTCAAATTGTATGTTTAATAAGAATGGACGGATGGAAAAAAAATGATCCATATTATAATTATAATAAAATAAAATAAAAAAATTAAATAATTAAATATATAATTGAATTAAAAATAAAATTACTGAGGCAAGATAGATTTTGTCAACGATACACAGTACCAAGGTCTGAGATACAATAAATTTATAAATTTATGTAACCACAATCATCACACTATTTTATTCATAAAATAAAATATTTTAAATTAATAAAAAAAAATAATCGAGAAAAAGCCACAGCACGTGCTCTGTTTCTTTCCCTTTACTTGATATTTACTTTTGTGATGGTGAAATTCATTGATTCGTCTTCCTGTCCTTTCCCCCCGGACTTGGTACTTAAAAAGAATTGAGTGATAGATCAGCATAGCTCGTGAATATCTTCGTCTTGGCACATGCTGACAAATTGTCACGGACTTAGATTCTCAGTACGTGTGTATATCTCATTGGTCATCTAACTCGTATAAAAGGTCATTGTGTGGGATGAAATCCATTGTAAGTTATCTCCTTTTTAAATCAAAGGGGGCAGTTTGGAAAGGTCCGAGTGAGAGATATCACTTATTTTTATTGCAATTAATGGCTACAGGACCAACAAATGAAAGAGAGTGCGAGGGAAAACTTACTGGTGCCCGCCAATAAGTGCTGGCTCTTTTGTTGTTTTTTTTTTCTCCTCCGATCGCTATCTGAACACAGACCTTGAATTATTTTGAATTATTGATGTCAGTCCTTGGCAAAACTGTATCAGTCCTTTACTTTCCTATGCTACATAGTTATAGCTTAACCATCGCTACCGGATGGACAGTTAATTAATTAGCACATGGAATATTATCATTCTGAAATTTAAAAATTAAAATATAATAAAATCAATATGAATTATGACACAACGAAAGAGTAATTAGTTATCATCCTAGACATCCGCGATTTGATCCCAACTATAACATATTTTATAAGAATTTTTCCTTTAAATAGGACGCGAATACCGAGATATTAAATTTTTAGATTGTCCATCGTAAATTCTTTTCGATATATCTTAACGATCTATAAAATTTTTTTATAAAATTAAATTAATCGTTTGAAATTCGACGTTATATTATCTCATTAATCTTTTGTTTTTTCTCCGTAAATACAAGCGCAATAATTGTGATGAAAACACAAAATGAGAAAATGTTGACAAATTAGGTGGCAAAACATTTTCAGCCACTGAAATGGTTTCAGCAACCTCATGGACTCCAACTTTGAGTGGACAACTCCTAAGTAGGTAAAAGACGCCAGGGATTAACAATTTGCTGTGCCTGTCTCTCTCACGTGTGCTGCGATAATTGAGCACGTGTATCTGAACATTGCACTAATTGTTAATATCCGCAATAAATATCATGTCAAAGTTTAGTCTAAACCTAACCAAACGTGTTTGGATATTATTGTTAATTACTTTCAAAGGACTTTGGGCATTCACATTTAAAAATGAGTTTTGAATTTAAGTGGTGGATGACCTTGAAGTGGTCGAATTCAATCAAATAATTTTACTGTGTTTGAAAGAGAATTTAAATTAGATTTCATTGATGTTGTTGATATATATCATCAAATGGGTTGGTACTTGACAAAATGCACATAGGAGTGGTGAGAGATGATTCACTCACCCCAATATCTCTGTTAATCTGTCTCAAAATCAACACGAAAGAAGTAAATCACAAAGACTCGAATATTATAGTTAGCACGTAAGGAAAACGAACACACTAACTTTGCTCTATATATATTAAAAATGCATATCACCCATCAAAAATACATGATAGAGATGAATGATCAAGATTTCGTCACCTATGCAGGTGCTTATGGTTGTGCACCATATATATATATATATATATATATATATATATATATATATATATTAGTCATCACTTCATTATAGGAACGATAAAATGTGCATAGAAGCTCATAGAATTTGATGAGCTAATTTCATTTGTATTGTTGACCACGTATATGCCGGTAGCATTCACATTTGGAAAAAATAAACTTTGAATTTATGGTAATTTACCAAAGGACGTACGCAACAATCGGTAATTATCAACGGGCGTACCATGGTTTTATTTTTACCAAAGGGCGTACTCATTATAGTAAATTTCCTCTTATACCCCTCATGTTATCTATTGCCTTTCTCTTTCTCTCTCAGTAATAAATTCTGAGACGTCAGCACATGCAACGTGACTTAATTACTGACTTTTATTTTAAAATAATATCTAATGGAATCGGCGCTAAATTAAAAAACGTAAGGTAAAAATTAAAAAAATATTTCACTTTAAAAATTTCTCATCCAACGTGATTTAAAAATATAAATAAATAATTTTTATTTTTATTAATAGAAATTAATATATTAAATAATATTTAATAAATATATTAATGTATAAAAAGTTTTTGGAAACAAACTGTTGGATTTAAAAATATAAATAAATGATTTTATATTTGATTAATAGAAATTAATATATTAAATAATATTTAATAAATATATTAATGTATACATATATTTTGAAAAAACTGACCGTGGTAGCTTTCAGGCCCACGCTGGGCCTGAAATATTTTTATTTCAGGCCCACGCTGGGCCTGAAATATTTTTATTTCAGGCCCAGCGTGGGCCTGAAATTTTTATTTCAGGCCCACGTTGGGCCTAAAATCTTTTGATTCAGGCCCGACGTGAACTCAAATTTTTTTTCTATTTAAAATATATATTAATATATAAAAAAACCTATCAAAACACTTAATTTTAGATTCAAACGCAGGGCCTGAAGTCATCCCAGGAGGGTTTGAAGTCAAATAACTTCAGATCCTATAAATAATTAATTTAATAAATAATAATTAAATATAAAAAATATTTTTAAAATAAAAAATTTTTAGTGAGGGCCTGAAGTCATCAGTGACTTCAGGCCCTCTATCTGAAAAATTTTCCCTTAGGCCTGAAGTCATCCGACTTCAGGCCTAAGGAGGGTCTGAAGTCTGATGACTTCAGGCCAAAGGAGGGCCTGAAGTCTGATGACTTCAGGCAGACTTCAGGCCCTCCAACATTAAATATATAAAAATAATAAAAACTTTTTAAAAAAAAGTTATAATATATAATTACATAATAATAAAATGTTATAGGAGTGGTTTAGGTATATCAGTGAGTTTTGAGCAAAACTCACTGATGGACCTACCATATTTGGAATTCTGAAAACTCATTATCAGTAGACAGGGTTGAGCTAGGAGATGAGATTTTGGGTGCCGAAACCTCTAATATTGCCGTATCACCAATGCTATAGCAGTGGTTTAAGTATATCAGTGAGTTTTGAGCAAAACTCACTGATGGACCTACCATATTTGGAATTCTGAAAACACTATATCAATAGACAGGGTTGAGCTAGGAGATGAGATTTTGGGTGCCGAAACCTCTAATCTTGCTGTATCACCAATGCTATAGAAGTGGTTTAGGTATATCAGTGAGTTTTGAGCAAAACTCACTGATGGACCTACCATATTTGGAATTCTGAAAACTCTATATTAGTAGACAGGGTTGAGCTAGGAGATGAGATTTTGGGTGCCGAAACCTCTAATCTTGCAGTATCACCAATGCTATAGCAGTGGTTTAGGTATATCAGTGAGTTTTGAGCAAAACTCACTGATGGACCTACCATATTTGGAATTCTGAAAACTCTATATCAGTAGACAGGGTTGAGCCAGGAGATGAGATTTTGGGTGCCGAAACCTCTAATCTTGCTTTATCACCAATGCTATAGGAGTGGTTTAGGTATATCAGTGAGTTTTGAGCAAAACTCACTGATAGACCTACCATATTTGGAATTCTGAAAACTCTATATCAGTAGACAGGGTTGAGCTAGGAGATTAGATTTTGGGTGCCGAAACCTCTAATCTTGCTGTATCACCAATGCTATAGGAGTGGTTTAGGTATATCAGTGAGTTTTGAACAAAACTCACTGATGGACTTACCATATTTGGAATTCTAAAAACTCATTATCAGTAGACAGGGTTGAGCTAGGAGATGAGATTTTGGGTGTCGAAACCTCTAATCTTGCTGTATCACCAATGCTATAGGAGTGGTTTAGGTCCATCAGTGAGTTAGCTCAACCCTGTCTACTGATATAGAGTTTTCAGAATTCCAAATATGGTAGGTCCATCAGTAAGTTTTGCTCAAAACTCACTGATATACCTAAACCACTCCTATAGAATTGGTGATACAGCAAGATTAGAGGTTTCGGCACCCAAAATCTCATCTCCTAGCTCAACCCTGTCTACTGATATAGAGTTTTCAGAATTCCAAATATGGTAGGTCCATCAGTGAGTTTTGCTCAAAACTCACTGATATACCTAAACCACTTCTATAGCATTGGTGATACAGCAAGATTAGAGGTTTCGGCACCCAAAATCTCATCTCCTAGCTCAACCCTGTCTATTGATATAGTGTTTTCAGAATTCCAAATATGGTAGGTCCATTAGTGAGTTTTGCTCAAAACTCACTGATATACCTAAACCACTCCTATAGCATTGGTGATACAGCAAGATTAGAGGTTTCGACACCCAAAATCTCATCTCCTAGCTCAACCCTGTCTACTGATAATGAGTTTTTAGAATTCCAAATATGGTAAGTCCATCAGTGAGTTTTGCTCAAAACTCACTGATATACCTAAACCACTCCTATAGCATTGGTGATACAGCAAGATTAGAGGTTTCGGCACCCAAAATCTAATCTCCTAGCTCAACCCTGTCTACTGATATAGAGTTTTCAGAATTCCAAATATGGTAGGTCCATCAGTGAGTTTTGCTCAAAACTCACTGATATACCTAAACCACTCCTATAGCATTGGTGATAAAGCAAGATTAGAGGTTTCGGCACCCAAAATCTCATCTCCTAGCTCAACCCTGTCTACTGATATAGAGTTTTCAGAATTCCAAATATGGTAGGTCCATCAGTGAGTTTTGCTCAAAACTCAATGATATACCTAAACCACTGCTATAGCATTGGTGATACTGCAAGATTAGAGGTTTCGGCACCCAAAATCTCATCTCCTAGCTCAACCCTGTCTACTGATATAGAGTTTTCAGAATTCCAAATATGGTAGGTCCATCAGTGAGTTTTGCTCAAAACTCACTGATATACCTAAACCACTTCTATAGCATTGGTGATACAGCAAGATTAGAGGTTTCGGCACCCAAAATCTCATCTCCTAGCTCAACCCTGTCTATTGATATAGTGTTTTCAGAATTCCAAATATGGTAGGTCCATCAGTGAGTTTTGCTCAAAACTCACTGATATACCTAAACCACTGCTATAGCATTGGTGATACGGCAAGATTAGAGGTTTCGGCACCCAAAATCTCATCTCCTAGCTCAACCCTGTCTACTGATAATGAGTTTTCAGAATTCCAAATATGGTAGGTCCATCAGTGAGTTTTGCTCAAAACTCACTGATATACCTAAACCCCTCCTATAACATTTTATTATTATGTAATTATATATTATACCTTTTTTTAAAAAAGTTTTTGTTATTTTTATATATTTAATGTTGGAGGGCCTGAAGTCTGCCTGAAGTCATCAGACTTCAGGCCCTCCTTGGGCCTGAAGTCATCAGACTTCAGGCCCTCCTTGGGCCTGAAGTCGGATGACTTCAGGCCTAAGGGAAAATTTTTCAGATAGAGGGCCTGAAGTCATCAGGCCCTCACTAAAAATTTTTTATTTTAAAAATATTTTTTATATTTAATTATTATTTATTAAATTAATTATTTATAGGATATGAAGTTATTTGACTTCAAACCCTCCTGGGATGACTTCAGGCCCTGCGTTTGAATCTAAAATTAAGTGTTTTGATAGATTTTTTTATATATTAATATATTTTTTAAATAGAAAAAAAATTTGAGTTCACGTCGGGCCTGAATCAAAAGATTTCAGGCCCAACGTGGGCCTGAAATAAAAAATTTCAGGCCCACGCTGGGCCTGAAATAAAAATATTTTTTATTTCAGGCCCAGCGTGGGCCTGAAAGCTACCACGGTCAGTTTTTTCAAAACATATGTATACATTAATATATTTATTAAATATTATTTAATATATTAATTTCTATTAATCAAATATAAAATCATTTATTTATATTTTTAAATCTAATTCCAAAAACTTTTTATACATTAATATATTTATTAAATATTATTTAATATATTAATTTCTATTAATAAAAATAAAAATTATTTATTTATATTTTTAAATCACGTTGGATGAGAAATTTTTAAAGTGAAATATTTTTTTATTTTTTACCTTACGTTTTTTAATTTAGCGCTGATTCCATTAGATATTATTTTAAAATAAAAGTCAGTAATTAAGTCATGTTGCTGACGTCTCAGAATTTATTACTGAGAGAGAAAGAGAAAGACAATAAATAACATGAGGGGTATAAGAGGAAGTTCACTATAATGAGTGCGCCCTTTGGTGAAAATAAAATTATGGTGTGCTTGTTGATAATTACCGATTGTTGCGTACGCCTTTTGGTAAATTGTCGTTGAATTTAAGGTGTGGACGACTTTTAATGTGTTTGGTAGAAAATTTGAATTAGATTTCAATTGTTGTTAAGAGAGAGACACACGTGTAGTGTGTTCATCTTACAAGTATCATGTGTAATTTTTTTAATTTTTTTTTAATTTTTTTAAATTAAATATTATAATCCAAACCATAATACTTAAACTCTATCCCAAACTCAAAAATAAAATAAAATAAAATAAAATAAAGAAAAGAAAATATACTTAGTACTCATAAGGTGAGCACCATGCTATAAGTAAATGTGTTAGTACTTGTAGAAGGATATATTTTTGGAAAGTTCAAGAATAAATTAAAATTACAAAAATTATAATTTAACTGTTGAATGACCCGAATTATCTTTTATGTAGAATGCATATTCTCAAACTGGAATTCCCGACCTGAATCTCTCGACCTGAACTCCCAAGTTGAATCTCCCAACCCGGACTCCCGAGCAAAATTCCTGAGCTGATCTTCTGACCCGGACTCCCGAGCTGAATCTCCCGACCCGGGCTCCCGAGCAGAATTCCCAAGCTGATCTCCCGAGCTGGAATTCCTGAGCAGAATCTCCCGAGCTAAAATTTCCGATTTGAGTTTTTCGAACCGCTCTTTTCGAATGGGACTTTAAATTAATCAGTTAGTCAATTTATGTCCTCAAAATTAAAATGCCTAAAAGTAAAAAAAAAAATTGAAACACCGTCCTAAAATATAGGAGACATCAATCAATCGGACATCTTTTTCTTATCAAAAAAATAAATAAATAAATAATTAATTAAATTAAATTAAAAGTCATTTATATTTTATCTTCGAAATATCTCTTATTTTTATTGTAACAACTATACTTTTATTATATACTTTAATCATATTAATTATAACCATTATAATTAATTATTATAACGTGTAAAATCTATCCTATAATTATTACAATATCTAAAAGCTACCAATTAACTATTATAATTATTTTTAAGTGATTTTGATTATTCTAAAATGATTTTATTGAAATTTAAGTAATTTTAATTAAGTTGTTAAATAATATTTTAATATAATAATATTTTAAATTTAAGAATTAAGATTCATATTTTTAAATTTTAGGATTTAATTATTGAGTGTAAAAGTTATTCGTAACTAGTATAGTATATAGAAACTAATAGATTGTTATTATAATATGAAAATCAATTATTTCAAGATTTAGAATTATATTTAAGATTTAGAATTCAAAATTTTAATAGAAGTTACTCTACAATTTCTAAAATCAACTATTTTAGATTTTAAAATTTACCTATAGCATATAGATTTGGTAGATGCTACAACATATAAAATTATTTGATAATTATTATAATTTATAGAAACTATTTAATAACTATAAAATATAAAAAAAATCAACTATTTCATTAAAATTTAAATCTTAAATAATACTACAACTTAATCAAAATTATTTAAATTTTATCACAATTATTTATTAAAAAACATAGTTATCTAATAGTTATTTCAAAGTATAAAAATTATTAAATATCTACTACAATATTATAATAATATTAGGTTATATTATATTAAATATTATATTAAATATTTTCTATGTGATTAAACGTAATTATGGTAGCATTAAAAAAAAAGGATATTATGAGCGCCCTTTTAATATTTTTTTCCCGTTGTATAAATTTAGTTACAACAAGCGGCAATTTACCAAAGGGCGTACTTAAAAATTGGTATTTATCAAAAGACGTATCATGATTTCATTGTTACTAAATAACGTACTTATTTTAGTGAACTTCCTCTTATACCCCTCCTGCTAAAATACTGCATGTCATTCTCTTTCTCTTTCCCTTTCTCAATAACGAATTCCAAGACATTTGAAAAGATTTTTTTAGACTTTTTATTTTAAAATAATATATTATGGAATCGGATAAAAAATATAAGATAAAAACCGAAAAAATATTTCAATTAAAAAATTATCTCATCAAACGTGATTTCAAATATATACAGAGATCATTTTTATATAAATTAGATGAGCGGAGATCATTTTTATATTTGATTAATATTAATTAATATATTAAATAATATTTAATAAATATATTAATATATAAACACCTTGAAATTAGAAAGGCCTGAAATCTTTTGATTTCAGGCCCAGCGTGAGCCTAAAATCAAAAGATTTCGGCCCAACGTGGGCCTGAAGTAAAATATTTCAGGCCCAGCGTGGGCCTGAAATAACTCAGGGCCTGAAATCAAATGATTTCAGGTCCTGCGTCGAATAGAAATTATGTGTTATGATAGGTTTTTTTACGTAGGTCTAAAACATAAAGAAACATCTCTTTATATATTTGAAATCACAATAAAAATCATTAAGAAAGACTACCTTACGAGAGAAATTCTAATTAATATAAAATGAACATTATATTAAAAACGAACTTTTATATATATATATATATATATATATATATATATATATATATATATATATATATATATATATATATATATATATATATATATATATCGATTCTTTGAATAAATAAGTCAAATATTATTTATTATATTAATTTAAATATTATATATTATATTAATATATTTAATTTTAATAGATTTTGATAGGAGGGCATGAAGTCAGATGACTTCAGGCCCTGCGTAAATAATTAATTTAATAAAAATAATTAATTATAAAAAAAACTTCTAATGATTATTTTTGATGTTCAAACTTCTAATGATTATAAATTATGTTGCAATAGGAGTTTTCTAGGTCTATCAGTGGATTTCGCTCAAAACCCACTGATATTTTTTCAGAAATCCAGATATGGGAGGTCCATCAGTGGGTTTTACTCAAAACCCACTGATAGAACTAAACTATACCTATTGCTTTGAGAAAAATAATAATTTGAGGTTTGGACACTTAAAATACATTCTCCTAACTCTACCCTAACTATTGATAATGTTTTTTCAGAAATCCAGATATGGGGGGTCCATCAGTGGGTTTTGCTTAAAATCCACTGATGGAAGAACTAAACTACACCTATTACTTTGGGAAAATTAATAATTTAATAATTTTTAAAAATATAAATAAATAATTTTTTTATATTTGATTAATATAAATTAATATATTTAATAATATTATTAAATATATTAATATATAAAAAAATAAAAAAAGCTGAAGTTTTTTGATTTCAGGCAGCGTGGGCCTGAAATAAAATATTTCAGGCCCAGCGTGGGCCTGAAATAACTCAGGGCCTGAAATTAAATGATTTCAGGCCCTGCGTCGAATTTAAATCATGTGTTATGATAGGTTTTTTTACGTAGGTCTAAAACGTAAAGAAACATCTCTTTATATTTTTGAAATCATAATAAAAATCATTGAGAAAGATTACCTTACGAGAGGAATTCTAATTAATATAAAATGAGCATTATATTAAAAACAAACTTTTTATATATACAAATATATATATATATATATATATATATATATATATATATATATATATATATATATATATATTCTTTGAATCAAGAAGTCAAATATTATTTATTATATTAATTTAATATTATATATTATATTAATATATTTAATTTTAATAGATTTTGATATGAGGGCCTGAAGTCATCTGACTTCAGGCCCTACGTAAATAATTAATTTAATAAAAATAATTAATTATAAAAAAATTTCTAATGATTATTTTTGGTGTCTAAACTTCTAATAATTAAAAATTATATTGCAATAGGAGTATTCTAGGTCTATCAGTGGGTTTCGCTCAAAACTCACTGATATTTTTTCGGAAATCCAGATATAGGAGGTCCATCAGTGGGTTTTGCTCAAAACCCACTGATGGAACTAAACTACACCTATTGCTTTGGGAAAAATAATAATTTGAGGTTTGGACACCTAAAATACATTCTCCTAACTCTACCTTAACTATTGATAATGTTTTTTCAGAAATCCAGATATGGGAGGTCTATCAGTGGGTTTTGCTCAAAACCCACTGATGGAAGAACTAAACTACACCATATCTGGATTTCTGAAAGTTTAGTTCTTCCATCAGTGGGTTTTAAGCAAACCCCACTGATGGACCTCCCATATCTGGATTTCTGAAAAAAAACATTATCAATAGTTAGGGTAGAGTTAGGAGAATGTATTTTAGGTGTCCAAACCTTAAATTATTATTTTTCCCAAAGCAATAGGTGTAGTTTAGTTCCATCAGTGGGTTTTGAGCAAAACCCACTGATGGACCTCCCATATCTGGATTTCTGAAAAAATATCAGTGGGTTTTGAGCGAAACCCACTGATAGACCTAGAATACTTCTATTGCAATATAATTTTTAATTATTAGAAGTTTGGACACCAAAAATAATCATTAGAAATTTTTTTATAATTAATTATTTTTATTAAATTAATTATTTACGCAGGGCCTGAAGTTAGATGACTTCAGGCCCTCCTATCAAAATCTATTAAAATTAAATATATCAATATAATATATAATATTAAATTAATATAATAAATAATATTTGACTTCTTTATCCAAAGAATCAAGATATATATATATATATATATATATAATATATATATATATATATATATATATATATATATATATATATATATAAAGTTCGTTTTTAATATAATACTCATTTTATATTAATTAGAATTCCTCTCGTAAGGTAATCTTTCTCAATGATTTTTATTGTGATTTCAAAAATATAAAGAGATGTTTCTTTACGTTTTAGACCTATGTAAAAAAACCTATCATAACACATGATTTAAATTCGACGCAGGGCCTGAAATCATTTAATTTCAGGCCCTGAGTTATTTCAGGCCCAGCGTGGGCCTGAAATCTTTTGATTTCAGGCCCACGCTGCCTGAGGCCTGAAATAAAAAAACTTCAGCTTTTTTTATTTTTTTATATATTAATATATTTAATAATATTATTAAATATATTAATTTATATTAATCAAATTTAAAAAAATTATTTATTTATATTTTTAAAAATTATTAAATTATTAATTTTCCCAAAGTAATAGGTGTAGTTTAGTTCTTCCATCAGTGGATTTTGAGCAAAACCCACTGATGGACCTCCCATATCTGGATTTCTGAAAAACATTATCAATAGTTATGGTAGAGTTAGGAAAATATATTTTTAAGTGTCCAAAGCAATAAGTGTAGTTTAGTTCCATCAGTGGGTTTTGAGTAAAACCCATTGATGGACCTCCCATATCTGGATTTCTGTAAAAATATCAGTGGGTTTTGAGCGAAACCCACTGATAGACCTAGAAAACTCCTATTGCAACATAATTTATAATCATTAGAAGTTTGGATATCAAAAATAATCATTAGAAGTTTTTTTTATAATTAATTATTTTTATTAAATTAATTATTTACGCAGGGCCTGAAGTCATCTGACTTCAGGCCCAAGGCCTCCTATCAAAATCTATTAAAATTAAATATATTAATATAATATATAATATTTAAATTAATATAATAAATAATATTTGACTTATTTATTCAAAGAATCGAGATATATATATATATATATATATATATAAATTCGTTTTTAATATAATGTTCATTTTATATTAATTAGAATTTCTCTCGTAAGGTAGTCTTTCTTAATGATTTTTATTGTGATTTTAAATATATAAAGAAATGTTTCTTTATTTTAACTAGTATCTCATTTGAGAACCGACAACGAGGTAAACAAGAATCAACCAATAAATAAAATAAAAAAAAAAAAAAAAAAAAACAACAAACTATTTCTTCAAAATAGATCAAATCGAATTGATATATTTCAAATCAAAGTAAAAAAAAAAAAAAAAAAACAAAAAAAAAAGAAATCTATACAAGAAAATAAAAAAAACTATATCACAATAGATTGACCGATAAACAAATAATACTAGTAAAGCACATGTAAAATTACACATCCAAATATGTCATATCTTGTTGCCATCATATGCCAGCACGACGACGCAACGAAGTTGGAGACGGGGCGAGGCTAGTGGCGACGAGGCGAGTCTAGCGGAGGCAGGGCGCTGCGGCGAGACTGGTAGAGGCAGGGTGACGCGGCGAGAGGCTGGCGGCGGTGACTCTCTTGCAAGCAAATAACAGGTTTGTTCGTTTGGGACTTTGGGTGAATGCAAACTAGGTTTTTGACATTTTATTTTTCAATTTTCATTTTTAGTAAGAAAGCAAAACTGCAAAAGGGGGAAAAAATCAAAAAATGAAAATAAAATTAATCAAGCCGGTTTGACCGGTTTGTCCGGTTCACCGGTTCCCGCCCGGTTCAGAACGGTTCGTATCCGGTTGTTGAGTAGCTGGTTTTCAGAGTCAACTCAGACCGGAAATCTGGCCGGTTCCCGGTTCAACCGGTCCGACCGCCCGGTCCGGTTCGGTTTTCAGAACACTGAAAAATCTATCATAACATATAATTTCAATTCGACGCAGGGCCTGAAATCATTTGATTTCAGGCCCTGAGTTATTTCAGGCCCACGCTGGGCCTGAAATATTTTACTTCAGGCCCACGTTGGGCCTGAAATCTTTTGATTTCATGCCTTTCTAATTTCAAGGTGTTTATATATTAATATATTTATTAGATATTATTTAATATATTAATTAATATTAATCAAATATAAAAATGATCTCCACTCATCTAATTTATATAAAAATGATCTCTGTATATATTTGAAATCACGTTTGATGAGATAATTTTTTAATTGAAATATTTTTTCGATTTTTATCTTACGTTTTTTATCCGATTCCATAATATATTATTTTAAAATAAAAAGTCTAAAAAAATCTTTTCAAATGTCTCAGAATTCGTTATTGAGAAAGAGAAAAAGAAAGAGAAAGAGAATGACATGCAGTATTTTGGCAGGAGGGGTATAAGAGGAAGTTCACTAAAATAAATGCGTTATTCGGTAAGAATGAAATCATGATATATTTTTTGGTAAATATCAATTTTTAGATACGTCTTTGGTAAATTGCCGTACAATAAGATATAGAGATTCGATCCGCTTTTTTATAATCACGATTAAATTTATGATTTTCAGTGTATTTTTTTCTGATCACGTGTGGAGGCCTTAATGGCTAAGGACTGCTCCTACGACCAAGGTCTGAGATACAATAAATTTATAAATTTAGGTAACCACATCATCACACTACTTATTCATAAAATAAAATATTTTAAATTAATAAAAAAATAATCGAGAAAAAGCCACAGCACGTGCTCTATTTCTTTACCCTTTACTTGATATTTACTTTTGTGACGGTGAAATTCATGCATTGATTCGTCTTACTGTCTTTTCCCCCCGGACTTGGTACTTAAAAAGGGTTGAGTTATAGATCAGCATAGCTCGTGAATAGCTTCGTCTTCGCACATGCTGACAAATTGTCACGGACTTAGATTCTCAGTACGTGTGTATATCTCATTGGTCATCTAACTCATATAAAAGATCATTGTGTGGGATGAAATCCTTTTTAAGTTATCTCCTTTTTAAATCTAAGGGGGCAGTTTGGAAAGGTGCGAGTGAGAGATATCACTTATTTTTATTGCAATTAATGGCTACAGGACCAACAAATGAATGAGAGTGCGAGGGAAAACTAACTGGTGCCCACCAATAAGTGCTGGCTCTTTTGTTGTTTTTTTCTCTCCTCCCCTCGCCATCTGAACACAGACCTTGAATTATAGATGTACCATTCTCAAAATCCTATTAGGTGAAGCAATTTATCTCAAAAATAGAAAACTGTATCAGTCCTTTTCTTTTCTATGCTACATAGTTATAGCTTAACCATCTCTGTCGGATGGACAGCTAATCAGCACATGTAATATTATCATCATCCTAAGATTTAAAAATTAAAATTTAACAAAATCAATATGTTCGTCCTCCCCGCATGTTAACCACGACATCTGAATTAATAGTCATCATGATTTATCTCCTTCGTATTAATCCTAAGATAAATTGGCAAATATGTTAAAGACGAACAAATCATCTTTTACAACTATAATTATATCTTAATCAATACCGTTTTTGTTAGATTGTCAAAACATGTGTTTAATCAATGTCTTGCATTGTACTACTCCATCTCCTTGTCCGTTCCTAAATACAAGCAATAATGCCCCGGGTTTATGGTGCAGTGAAAGAGTGACTAATTATATATATCATCTTAAATATCCACGATTCAATCTCTAATTATGACATATTTTACATAAATTTCTTCCAAATGAAGTGTGAATCTTGGGACGTTAGACTTCTGGACGGTCCGTCGTGAGCGCTTACTGATTTAACCTAGTCGCCTAAGATTCGACATTATCTAAACTCGTTAATCATTTTTTTTTTGAATACAAGCAATAATGCTCCGTGGACTATGGTGCAACGAAAGAGTAACTAGTTGTCATCCTAGACGTCCACGGTTTGATCCCCAACTATAGTATAATTTTTTCTCTAAATGGGACGCGAACCTTGAGATGCTGAGCTTTTAGAGTATCAATCGCGAGTTCTTTTAGATTTATCCTAAGAGCTGATGAAAAATTTTCATAAAATCAGATTAATCGTTTGAAGTTCGACGTTATATAATCTCATTAATCATGTTTTTTCCTCAAATACAAGCGCAATAATTGTGATGAAAACACAAAATGAGAAGATGTTGACAAATTAGGTGGCAAAACATTTTCAGCCACTGAAATGGTTTCCGCAACCCCATGGACTCCAACTTTGAGTGGACAACTCCTAAGTGGCTAAAAGACGCCAGGGATTAACAATTTGCTGTGCATGTCTCTCTCACGTGTACTGTAATGATTGAGCATTTTGTATCTGAACATTGCACTAATTGTTAATTAAAGTAGAATCTCCGCAATAAATATCATGTTAAATTTTAGTCTAAACCTAACCAAATGTGTTAGGATATTATTGTTAATTACTTTCAAAGGACTTTGGGCATTCACATTTAAAAATGAGTTTTGAATTTAAGAGGTGGATGACCTTGAAGTGGTCCAATTCAATCAAATAATTTTAATGTGTTTGAAAGAGAATTTAAATTAGATTTCATTGGTGTTGTTGACATATATCATCAAATGGGTTGGTACTTGACAAAATGCATAAAGAAGGGGTAAAAGGTGATTCACTCACCCTAATGTTCCTGTCAATCCGTTTCAGGATCAATACGAAGGAGGTAAATCATGCAGACTACTAGCTCGAATATTATAGTTAGCGCGTGAGAAAAATGGATACATTAGATTTGCTAAATTTTGACCTAGACTTTAAGATTATATATATACATATATATATATATATATATATATATATATATATATTAGTCATCAATTCTGTCACATAGGAACGATAAAATGTGCATAGAAGCTCATTTGATGACCTAATTTCATTTGTGTTGTTGACCACATATATGCCGGTAGCATTCACATTTGGAAAAATCAGCTTTGAATTTAAGATGTGGACGACTTTTAATGTGTTTGGTAGAAAATTTGAATTAGATCTCAATTGTTGTCAAGCGAGAGACACACATGTAGTGTGTTCATCTTATAAGCATCATGTGTAATTTTTTTTATTTTTTTAAATTAAATACTATAATCCAAACCATAATACTTAAACTCTAAATCCTAAATTCTAAACCCTAAACTCAAAAAAAAAATATACTTAGCACTCATAAGGTGAGCACCATGCTATATGTAAATGTGTTAGTATTTACTCCCGGGCAAGAATGTAGCAGCAGGGTGTCTTCTCGATGTCCTAAACATCTAAAGATCAAGTTTCAGCTTTGATGAATTAACGAATGAATTTTCCTTAATAAGAAAATGACCTAAGAATGTTGGGTTGATTGGTCGCCCATTACAAGCGCTTCCCGATTTACTTTAATGATCGATGAGAAACTTTTGGGGGTCAGATCAATCACCTCTAAGATTAATCGATGTAAGCTGAATATCGAATAGTAACTAAAAAATTATATTGTACTCGGCAACATGTGCATATATATATATATATAGAGAGAGAGAGAGAGAGAGAGAAAGAGAGAGAGAGAGAGAGATGATATCCTATCAGACGCTACCTGCGTGATCGTGTGTCACATTCGATGTGGGAGATGTAACGTGTCGTTGTGGCAAATCTCATCTTTTTCCTCTCTCATCTAATGCAATAAAATAAAATTTTCTCTTCTCTCTGATCATGCATGCATCTGACACATGTATTATCTCCTGCACAGTTGTAGCAGCTATTGCACAGTAACTGCTACACGTTATGACAACTATTGTATAGTAGATGCTACAACGTGTAACAGCTACTCGACAATAGTTGCTACAACATAACAAACTTTCAAAATCATGACTTTTGACTCATATAAGGATGATAATTTTTCCAGTAGGTTTAGGCCCCTACAAGGAAAACCCAAAATGGGGTGTATTCGGGGAACGCTATCGAGTATGGATTCGGATTCGGAGATTTGAAAAAATCTCCGTAGTAGATCAGGGGGTGGGTTTAGAGATGCTATCTCCATCCCTGAACCCGCCCCGATAGCCCCAATAATAATAATAATAATAATATAAGTTCAATGTGTTGGGACCTTTCCGTTTAGCTAGAGGGGGTGAACAGCTTCTTTTCGATTTTCTTCCTACAAGGGTTTGCAAGCGCAAGCGGAAAACTAACAAACACAAACAAAACAATGTTAACACAATCTTTACGTGATTCGGAGATGATACTCCTACTCTATGGTTGTCCGTAAGGTGGACGATCTCGATCCTTCGGTGGATGACTCCCCGGAATACCTCCGGCTAGCTCTTGTCACTCCTTATAGGTGGAGAAACCTCGCCACAATACCTTGACAACCTCTGAGCACGTTTAAGCTACTAACAGGCTTTTCCAAGCTTGTTTCGCCAAGAAGAAACAGCAAAAAACGAACCCTCTTAAATAGTGCTTGATACTGTTCTAATCATTAACAGTCGACTGGTGCTAACACCAGTCAACTGGTCCTCGCGAGTTTGAATGTCACAGCCTGACGATTCAACTTCTGGTCGACACCAGTCGACTGATCCAAGGATCAGTCGACTGATCTCTCTGTGCTCTTCATCAGTCGACTGATCCAAGCATCAATCGACTGCCACCTAAGGTTTCTCTTCCCAAGTACAATTCTCTCAGCACTCAAACCCTAGGATTTCCCTTCCTGAGTACCATTCTCTCAGCACTCAAATCCTCACGACTTAGCTGACTCTTCATCCAGCAGCCTCGATCTGTTGCCTTCAAGCCTTCTTCGACTTCGGCTCTCGTCCCTCGGATGCATGCAAGCCCACGGCTCGTCTCCCATGTCATCCTTCGCGTATGCCTCGAAGTGCGCTTCCCTCGGCTCATCGTTCCTGCTTCCAGCAGCCTTGACCTGTTGCCTTCAAGCCTTCTTTGACTTCGGCTCTCGTCCCTCAGATGCATGAAAGCCCACGGTTCGTCTTCCCATGCCACCCTTCATGTATGCCTCGAAGTGCGCTTCCCTCGGCTCATCATCCCTGCTTTGTCCACGATTCGTCGGATGCATGCAAGTCCACGGCTCGTCTCCCCATGCCATCCTTCACCAGACCCAAAGACGTCCAACTAAGTCTATGCGTATCCTGTAAACCTGCACACTCACATACACATATTAGATCAACATGAAACCCTAACTTAATCATATTGACACACACATCAAAACTCATGATATACCCGATCAAACTTGGGTGGATTGCACCAACACAATGTACATAACTTTTCATAATATCTTTTAAGGATTAAATTTTAAGAGCAAATCAATTTGAAGTGGGGATAGAGCCGAGTATGGGGAATTAATCCCCGCAGAGTCGGAGATGGGGATTTCCCGATTAGGTAAAATCAGGGATGGGGGTAGGGATACAATTCAGGAGTGGAGATGGGGATAGTAAACTTGCCCCCGCCCCGACCCATTGTCATCCCTAGACTCAAATATCAAAATGAAACAATTTTTTCTCTTGAATTATAGATCTCTGAATGAATTTCGATTAAAAAAATCATCTCATTCTAATATGTGAGTCAAAAGTTATATTTTTCGAAAGTTTGTTATACAGCTATAGCAATTATTGTCAAGTAACTACTACAACGTGTAGCAACTTCTTGCCACTAACTACTACACATTATAGCAGCTACTCAACAATAGGTACTACACATTATAACAACTACTATATAGTAGTTGCTACAACATGTAGCAGCTGCTGCATAGTAGCGTTACAACATGTAGCAACTACTCGACAATAGCTACTTCAATATAACAAACTTTTAAAAATCATAACTTTCGACTAGGATATCAAAATAAGACAATATTATTTTTAAATTATAGATCTCTGAATGAGTTTTGATCCAAAAAAGGAATCACTTCATTCTAATATCTAAGTTAAAAGTTATAGACTTCAAACTTTACTATATATTTGTAGCAACTATTATTTGTTGGAACTTGGATGGCTAGAGAGGGGGGGGGTAAATGTAGCTAGACACAAAAATCGCTTTCTCTTTTACACTTCTCTGCAGTTAGGGTTAGTAGCACAGCGGAAGCAAGAACAAAGTATAACTGCTGAAATGAAAAACAAACTACAAACGCTAACAAAGAGGATTTACAAGGTTCGGGGATAACTTGCCCCTACTCCTTGGCGTGCCCTTAAGGTGGGTGATCCCTTGATCGTCGGCATATCAAGCCCCGGAAAATCCGGATAGAAAGCAACCTCCTTCTCGGTGTAGTAACCTCTCCACAGCGTTTCAAGATGAATGAAGTATTAAGTACAGGAAACACAAGAAGAAATCTTACTGAGCACTTAGAACCTTAAGAACACAAGCAAACTCCTCACCGAGCTCCACTCAGCACAGATCTCATGCAAGAACTCCCTTCTTCGTGTCTTCTTGCTGATGGACTCGTCAAGCTTCTTGTTTCTTCTTCCCAAGTGCTCAAGTAACAGCAGGTTGCTTGCTCAAAAACAATGGATCAACAGATCAGGGTAATCACACAAGTGATGGAGCCAAGCTTTCGATGGTGGAGAACTGCCCCTTCACCACTTCTCATCTCATCTCTTAACCTGCACTGCAACAGACGCTCCTCTGCAGCTCCCAGCTGCTCATCTGAGACAACCCAGCTACCCTGACCTCTCTTGGACTCCCTGAGCTCTCCTCAGCCGAGCCCCAGTCGAGCCCATGTTAGCTGCCAGTCGTCACCAGCGTCTGTTGCAACCTGAGATGGAAAACTACCCAATCTGTCGTAGCAAAAGCCTCAATTTCACTCCCTTGAAGTAAACCTAAGTAACCTGCACACTTAGCAGCTCATTAGCTAAGCAAATCAATGGAGTATCAACAATCAGAAGTTAGGAGCAGAGATCAGTAGCAAATTAGCAGTGAAACAGACGTAATCAGAGCTCTGACAGCGTTTTTGAATTAAAGCTACCAGCTACTGATCGGTCACCGGACCGATCAGAGTGACTCCTGACCGGTCACCAGACTGATCAGGCTAGGTTCAGACTGATCAGGCTCCATCCTAATCGGTCCCCAACGCGTAATCAGAAATCGCGACTTCTCCGGGACCGATCACCAGACCGATCCCAAGTCGTGGATCGGTTACCAGATTGATCCACCCCTTTGCAGGGTGATTTCTCAGCTTCGTAGTCCAAACCTCCTGATCGGTCACCAGACCGATCAGGACATGCTCAGACCGATCAGGTTCCATCTTGATTGGTCATAGTGAGGAACTCGCAACATTTGATCGTTCACCAGAACGATCTGAATAGTAACCCTGATCGGTCACCAGACCGATCAGGAGCCGCACAGAAAGTTTTCCAAACTCACTGTATGCTCCCTGATCGATCACCAGACCGATCAGGAGCCAACCAGTAGGTTTGCCAAAGTCACCGTATGTTCCCTGATCGGTCACCAGACCGATCAGACATCGCTTTGCAGGGTGATTTCTCAGCTTCGTAATCCAAACCTCCTAATCGGTCACCAGACCTATCAGGACATGCTCAGACCGATCAGGCTCCATCTTGATCGGTCATAGTGAGGAACTCGCAACATTTGATCGTTCACCAGAACGATCTGAATAGTAACCCTGATCGGTCACCAGACCGATCAGGAGCCGCACAGAAAGTTTCCAAACTCACTGTATGCTCCCTGATCGATCACCAGACCGATCATGAGCCAACCAGTAGGTTTGCCAAAGTCACCGTATGTTCCCTGATCGGTCACCAGACCGATCAGACATCGCTGGATCGGTCACCAGACCGATCCACGAGGGAACTCCGTGCCAACTTCCCTGATCGGTCACCAGACCGATCCAGGCTAGGCCAAACCCACTCTAAGTCAAGAGAACTGGCTCCCAGTCTCCCCTGACTCGTGCTCAGTCCCTCGGACCAAGACTCCATGCCCAGCTTCACTCACCAGGACTTCAGTCAACCTGACTTCACTCACCAGGACCCGGCTTCACTCACCGGGATTTCCAATCACCTAACCCTCCGAGTTAGGAATTTCCACACCTAGCCGTCCAGGCTAGGACTTTTCCACACCTAACCCTCCAAGTTAAGATTTTATCCACCTAGCCCTCCAAGCTAGGACTTTTCACACCTAACCCTCCAGGTTAGGACTTTTCCACACCTAACCCTCCAAGCTAGGACTTTTCACACACCTAACCCTCCAAGTTAGGATTTCATCTACCTAGCCCTCCAAGCTAGGACCTGACCCTCCAAGCCAGGGTTTCATCAATCTAGCCCTCCAGGTATGCCTAGTCCACGACCAGGACTTAATCCCAATCATCTCATCAACCTAAACTAAAATCAGTGTCAACACCAAAACAACAATCAGGGTCAGACTGCATCAACAATCTCCCCCTTTTTGTTGTTTGACAACCCGATTTTAAGTTTAGGGATTTGAAATCAATAATTGCAAATCTCACACTCATAGGGGAATCAGGATCCTCTCCCTACTCATAATTATCCCAAACTTAACCAACCACACTCTCCCCCTTTGTCAAACACCTAAAAGGGTCTTGAGGGGTCGTTAAGTTTAAAAATAAAACCCCCCCTCAATCCTAGGGGTTTTCCCAAAACAACATAAGATTTGATTTAATTTTGAAAACATATGATAAATATAAAGCATGACAAAACAATCATATGTAGCATATGAACATAGAGTAAGAATAAGCATAGCAATGCATAATATAGCAAGGCATGAATGAAGATAGCTATCATATGAACTAGCGATAAGCATAATATAACAAGTCATACATGCAAATCATAATATCATATGCATAACACCGCATCAAGAAACAGTCAAATCACAGGCATATAGCCATAAAGTCATACACGCAACACAGACAGATAGTCAAATGTAAGTAAAAGGCAAAAGCAGAGCATATCCATAATCAAGCGTCGGCCGGGGGGGGGGTCATCGTCCTCCATCGGGACATCAGTCGTGTCATCAGGAATGAGGGACCCCAGGGCAATACTGTCAGAGGGCGCAGCTCCAGTAAATGAAGGCTGGTATGGATGACCAGCTGCCCAACTGCGCCACTCCTCATGTCATGTCTCCTGCCTAGAGCGGACCTCCGAGACGTCAGACTCGACTGCCAGCAGTCTGCGGTCGAAAGTCTGAAACCCAGCCCGGACCTCCTCTCGCCAGAGCTCTCTCAAATGAAGATCATGCTGGATGGTCCGATCAAGCTCTGAAATCTGCCAGCGCAGGTCTGGTCTGGCTCATAGTCGTAGTCAGCAGCGGCGGCGGGTGCCTCCTGATGTGCAGCCGGAGCTGCGGGTACCTGTACGTGTGTGCCTCGAGGAAGCTCGCCAAGACCTCGCCCGTCCTTCCAGATAAGACTCTGATTGTCCGGCCCAACAACAATACCAGATTTGGCAAACGCGCGTTTGCCCAACCGGCAATCCTGTCTAACCATGGGCACTGTCCTGCCCTTGGTCATGTCAACACCTACTGACATAAGCCAGTCAGTAATGACGTAACCGAACGACATATACACAGTGCGACGACTGGGCTCGCGATAGGAGATGATGGACTGAAAAATGCTCTCCATAATGTCAAAGTCCATGTGACGATGCATGTCATAGAGCATCAGACAATGATATGGTTGGATCTCAATCAGGGTTTTGAGGTTATCGACAAAATGCAGTTGGTGATTATCTTGAATAGAATGTAATCAATAGGGGAAAGACGGAGGGCCGCAAAGGTTGGAAAGTCAGGCCCTAACTCGTCAAGACCAGCTGGTCGAGGATGGCCAAAGAAGTGTTGATATATGGTGTCGGGGGTAACATCCGCAAAAGGAGGCAGTATAAGGGGTCAGGAAGCTCTGGGTAGATGGAATAAAAATTAGGCGACCGACGCCCGCCAGATACTCGCCAAGATGTCGCACGAGAAGTCAAGATTTCTCTTGGCTACTCGGGTCGTGAAATCGAATCCCCCTTGAGGTCCTTGTTGTAAGTTATTGTAGAATTCGGACACGAGATCATAGTTAATTGTCCGCTCAAGGGAAAGCAGAAAGCCGAGGTTGTAGAAGGTAATCACCTCCATAATGGAGGGACAATGCTAAGACAGAAAGGGACCATCAATTGACCGGTAAGAAAGCAACTTGAAGGTGCAGGACTGGAATGCTTGCTCACAAGCAGCGTTAGGGAATCGGGAACTTGAAGAAGGCTGAGGCCTTCATGAAGGGGCAGATGATGAAGGGCCTTTGCCCTTGGACCCTTCAGCGGGTTCCTTGCCCTGAGTGGATTTTCTAAAGGATTGGAATGAATGAATCAATTTAATCATAATAAAGTAAGGCCAAGATTAAGTTTAATAAAAATGAGGTCGATTAAATCAATCACAGTGAAGGTCATGGCAAGAATAAGGTCATGACAGAATCATAGGGTCACGACAACAATATTGAAATGATCACATGAAGCATAACTCAATCATTTGTAGGACACGAATTGATCAGTGAGGTAAAGAGTTTAATCAATAAGATTCAAGTCACGGTAAGAGAAGATCACGGCAAGAATAAGGTTACAGCACAAAAAGAAACCACAGGAAAATAACATGGTTAGCCTAAACATCACAAATCTTATGAAGGAATCAGGAAAAAATTGGTAACCAAATGCTTACTTAGGTGCCATGTTGAGATTTGCTGAAAACTTGCACACGAGCGGAAAAACGCAGAAGCTTGACAGGAACTCTCGCGCAAGAAGAAGAACTCTCGCTTACAGGGAGAAGATCGCACGCACACGGGAAGGAGAAGAGCTCATGCGCAAGAGGAGGATGAGAGGTTTCGACGCAAGGGCTTGGGAATGTAGGGTTTACACGAAGTTAATAGGTTGGTGGATCGGTCCACCAACCACAATTTAATGTGATCGAACGGATCACCGTTCGATCTGGGAGCTCCCAGACCGATCAGGCCCCAGCTGATCAGTCTGGCCTAGTCCTGATCGGTCGGGTGACCGATCAGGCAGGCCCCTGATCGATCGGCTGATCGATCAGGGAACTAACAGTGGGTTCGGGAGGTTTTCTGTGACCCTCCTGATCGGTCGGTGGACCGATCACTACAAGGGGCCAGATTGGTCTGTGAACCGATCCAGACCAACACAGTGTGATTTTGACATTTTCTCGTGAAATAGCTGGAAGGTCCGTTGGACCGATTAGACCTACTCCTGATCGGTCCAGTGACCGATCAGGCTCCCAGAATTTTCCTGATATGATCTGAAATTTAGATTTAGACTCCCTATCGATTTCTGATGGATATTGGTGTTGTTTTCTTGACTAGACTTGATTCCTCATAAAGGATCAAAAGTCCTTATTGTTGGTGCAAGTTGCATCAATGATATTCCTCTTTAAGTGTTTTAATGTTTGACAATACACTTAAGTCAGTGATACAATAAATATACAAAGGGGAGAAAAAGTAAAGTAACCAAAGCTGAGGAAAAGTCCTAGTTAATCTAGGCATCGAAACCCTAAGTCCCAGCGAAGGGCTGCTGGGCACCTAGCGAAGGGCTGCTGTTCATAACCAAGACCTAGCGAAGGGCTGCTAAGCACCTAGCGAAGGGCTGCTAGGTATCGTAACCTAAAAACCTAGCGAAGGGCTGCTAGCACCTAGCGAAGGCTGCTAGGTATCGTAACCTAAAGACCTAGCGAAGGGCTGCTAGGCACCTAGCGAAGGGCTGCTAGGTATCGTAACCTAAAGACCTAGCGAAGGGCTGCTGGGCACCTAGTGAAGGACTACTAGGCATAGAAGACCTAGCGAAGGGCTGCTAGGCACCTAGCGAAGGACTGCTAGGGAATGAAGACCTGGCGAAGGACTGCTAGGCACCTGGCGAAGGATTGCTAGGGAATGAAGTCTTGGTCCGAGGGACTAAGCAACTTAGCTGAGCGATGACTAAGGACAGGAGTAGAGACGGGTCAGGGTTTGGGCGTCTCGAGGTCCGGAGGTATCGGAAGCTAAGTAAAAGTCCACCCGAAGGGGTGGGTGGCAACCGTCTCCTGAAAGGAGTAGGTGAAGGGCGAGTTCTCGGGGATAGGAACTCGTGCCGGTTCGACCTAGGGTTTCGTGTAAATCCGAAGTCCGAACCAAGTCCTTAAGACCACTATTATATGTATATATGTTTTGTGGTTGTATGTCTTGCAGGTACCAAGATTGGAAGTTAAAGTACCTTGCTGGAGGCCCTAACCAGGGCGCCCCCAGTGTTGGGGGCGCCCCCATGCAACCAGGGCGCCCCCAGCAAGGGGGGTGCCCCCAGGTAGCACTAAACAGACAGTTATGGTGAAGCAGAGTGAACAGGTGTCAACCGGGGCGCCCGGAGCGTCCGGGGCGCCCGGATTCGTAGCTGTTTTCCTGTTTCGAAGCCAGAACACAGGATAAGCCCTCACGGGGGCGCCCAGAGCATCCGGGGCGCCCTGGTCAAAGAACTTATCACCTACGGCGAAGTAGGCGCAAGGATAAGAGTTGACCGAGTCTTCCGGGGCGCCCCCAGCGTCCGGGGCGCCCCCAGGAGGCCTATATAAGGGGCTTCGACCCCTTTTCTTCAGACACAACATTCCAGAGCCATTCTGATCATTCCGACCGACAACAACGCGCTAAAGACGAGGCTCTACGACCGGGAGGCTCCAGGAGGTAGTGCGCGGCACTTCGGAGGTCCAGATCGGCTGACGCTTCGACATAAGTTGTTTGGTTTGATTTACATTCTGCAATTAATTTTATTCATCCTTTTGCTTGTAAATCAAACTGTAAGACTGGTTTTCTCCGCCTCCGGAAATTCCGGAAAGGAGACCAATAGTGGACTCACGCCGAGTACATAGGCCTTGGACGTACTGACCCAGGGGGGTCGGGAACCAAGTAAATAAATCCCGCGTGTCCTTCTGTTTTGCATTTATTTTTCTGTTTTTACTTTTCCGCTGCGCTACTAATATTCTAAGTCTAGAACGAACGAGTTTTCCACGAGGTTTCCGCGAAAAGCTTTCACGGTCGATATTCACCCCCCCTCTATCGACGGCACCGGTCCTACAATTGGTATCAGAGCCGAGCCGCTCTTCACCGGACTAACCGCCAACGGAGCAAAGACGCCAGGAGTTGAGGGGGAGCCCAGGGGTGAATCAGGTACATTTTTTTAATGTCTAATTTTAAATTGCATATTATTTGTTTCACGTGCAGGGAGAGAGGGCACTATAAAAATCAGTGTCCTACTCGTAAGATTCGGTCTGCATCACCGGTGGCGAAGGAGGCACCAGCGCCAGGAAACCGGAGGGACAAAAGTCACGTACAATGCTTCAAATGCAAGAAATACGGACATTACAAAAACAAGTGTCCGGCGAAGGTACGTAAGATTTACGTTCCAAAAGTTTTACAAATTCCTGCAATATCTTTTAATAATTTAGATAATTTCCCTGATAAGTTAGAATTACTGCATAGTCAAATAGATATTTTGAATGATCAGTTACAAAATATGAATATAGCTAAAATGTTAGAAATAAATTGTTTAATCATTAATACCAACTCAATAATTGCTAAAATTAATTCTGATATTAAATCTAAAATAAACTCTGATAATTCTACAGATAATGATGCAATTAATTCTGGATCTAAATCTGAAACTAATCCCGAATTCGAATTTGAAAATCCTAAGGATAAATCCGAATTCAAATTTGAAAATCCTAAGGATAAATCCGAATTCAAATTCGAAAATCCTAAGGATAAATCCGAATTCAAATTCGAAAATCCGTTGTATAAATTTGAATTCGAATCTAAAAATTCTAAAGATAACTCTGAAAATCTCAAGATTATTCCAGAAATTAATTCTGAAAATCTTAAAGATAATCTAGAGATTAATGTTGAAAATATATCTGAGGATAATTCCAAGGATAATGGTGAAGATAAAATTCTCCTAGATAATAATTTAATTATAGATAATATTGAATATTATTATAAAACTTTAACTAGTGGCCCAATTTACTCCACCTACTGTGAGAATATTGAAAAATCTAATCTTAAAGAGGATATGGAACTATCCAAGATTAGGGCCATAATCAATAAAAATTACAAAAATTCAAATAAATCAAAATTATTAGAAAAACTTGAAAAGAAACATAAAGATGAAGAAGAAATTTTTGAAATAATGAAAATGATGAATTTAAACCCACAATTATTAATAAATCATTATAACTTAAAAAATTCAAATTAAATTAAATTAAATCCTAATTCGAAATTAAATTAAATTAAATTAAATCCTAATTCGAAATTAAATTAAATTAAATTAAATCCTAATTCGAAATTAAATTAAATTAAATTAATTTCAAATTAAATCTTAATTAATTTCAAATTAAATCTTAATTAATTTCAAATTAAATCTTAATTAATTTAAATTAAATTCAAATTAAATCATAATTAAATCCTAATTAAAATTCAAATTAAATCTTAATTAAATCCTAATTAATTTAAATTAAATTCGAATTAAATCTTAATTAAATCCAAATTAAATTCAAATTAAATTAAATTAAAATTCAAATTAAATCTTAATTAAATCCTAATTAAATTCAAATTAAATCTTAATTAAATCCTAATTAAATTCAAATTAAATCTTAATTAAATCCTAATTAAATTCAAATTAAATCCTAATTAAATCCTAATTAAATCTTAATTAAATCCTAATTAAATTCAAACTAAATCTTAATTAATTCTTAATAATTTAAATAAATTCAAATTAATTAATTAAATCGTAAATAATTCAAATTAATTCAAATTAATTAAGTAAATATTAAATAATTCAAATTAATTAATTAATTAAATATTAAATAATTCATTTTAATTCAAATTAATTAATTAAATATTAAATAATTCAAATTAATTCTTAATAATTTAAATAAATGCAAATTAATTAATTCGTAATAATTCAAATTCAAATTAATTAATTCTTAATAATTCTAGTTTAATTCAATTAAATTTGAATTAATTCAAATAATTTAATTAAAATTCAATTAAATTCGAATTAATTCAAATAAACTTAATTAATTCAATTTACTCCAATTAAAATTTGACTTTAAATTCAAACATCAATTAATTCTTAATTAAATCCAATTAAAACTTAAATAACATAAACTCGAACTAAAACTAAAACCTTACCCAAACCGCAACAATTAAAATTAATAAAATTAAATATGTCAAAGTGGATTGACATATTCGCCGGTTCACACGACATGTATCAAATCGGGAATTTGATACATTTTAGAAACTTAAATAACATTATTTGACTTGTTTGACTCATGCACAACTGCCATGACATGCATTTGTTATTCTTTTAAAATATATGACATGTCATTCATATTTAAATTTTATGCATATATTAGAACGGCTATAGGAAAAAGAATAATTGAAACTTGATCAACCTAGTATTGGGTGGCGGTGAGATGATAGTACGTTAGGAAAGCCAATTCTAATAAGATCAAGTATACTTGGTCTCTTTAGACTGGTGAAACTAGCCGAAGCTACCGATCCAAGACCCAAACTAGTTAGACCAGAATTTTTCAAAAAGTAATTTTGAAAATGAAATTTCATTAAAAGGCTTTGTCAAGGAAAGGGTTGATGATCCAATAAGGCTACGACCAAAGAAGGCCTAGTGCCTCGCCAAGACCTGGAAGCCAATTTTTTGAAATTCAAATTCAAATTACTTCTTGCCAAATTCAAATCTAACACAAGCTTCAATTAAATCTTAGAGTTAATAAATTAAAAAAAATGATTCAAGCATCTCACAATACACCTATAAGGCAACCATGCTTGTTGTATTGATACATCTAAAATGGGTGAGATGTTAAGGACTAATGAATTGAAAAATATTTTTTCAAAATTATTTTTCAAAATTATTAGAATATTTTCATAAAAATATATTTTCAAAATAGTGCTTCAACATAATAATGTTTTTATGGAATTCATGCTTGTCTGATTGATTATATATATTATACATTTTTTCAAAAATATATCATTTCAAAAATTTGTTTGACTCACTCAATTAGACACAAGCCTCTTAGGACAACACTAAAGTTCCTTAAGGTACTTAGATAGAGTCAAACGGTATCGGGTACAGGGGGAGTACTTTTTATTTTTTTGTTTTAAAAAATTTTGCACATTAAAAATTACTATTATTTGAAAACACTTTTCGAAAACTGAATTTTAAATCGTTATCACTTGTGTTTTTCGAAAAAGGTTTATGTTAAAAAATTTATCTGTCTTGTTTGATTTTGATAAACCCTAAAGACACAGAAGAAGGTCCACTTCATAATCTACAAGGACTCCTAGGATGTGTCAACTTTAGGGGGAGTATAAATCAAACTTCTGAAATAATTTTCTTTTAATTAATTATTTTGAAATTATTAGACAATTCCTTTGGTTTGAATCAAACCTTAAAACTCAGAGGAAGAGTACTTGTGGTCAACAAGCTTCCCAGGACTGGGTCAAGTTTAGGGGGAGGTCAAATTAAAAGAATTATTGAATATTTCAATTGTTTTCATGCGTGGTATTTTCAAATCCTATTGAAAACATAAGTATTATTTTAAAATGCTATCAATTTTTTTATAAATTTTTTATTATTCTCAAAAATTCATCTGAGTTTGATCAATTTTAAATAATATCTTGAGTTTGAAAAATCTTCCAGGACACTTAGGAAAATGTCCTTGTAGTCAACAAGGTTTCCTATGATTGTGTCAGACTGGAAGATAAACCGAATCAAGTATTATAACTTTAAAATTCTTATATTATTCAAAATTAACTTACATTCTGTGACTTATGAAAATTTTGAAATAATATTTATTTGAGTTGGAAAACTTCCAGGGCACTTAGGAAATGTCCTTGTAGTCAACAAAGTTTCCCAGGATGGTGTCAGACTGGAAAATAATCCAAGTGAAGTCAAATATTATGTTTTCAAAAGTACTTATATCTTTCAAAGCCTAATATTCTTTCAAAAGTACTTAATTAAAAAAAATATTTTTCAAAAGTACCTACTCTTTTCAAAAAACTCAATACATTTTTCAAAGGTACTTATATTTTTCCAAAATTACTTATTATTTTTCAAAATATCATTTTTCAAAACTGCTGAATCTATTATTTTTCAAAAGTAGTTGCATGCCTCAAAGATCATCTTTTAAAATATTGGCATTCTCTCAAAAATATTGTCTAAGTTGTCTAAGCTCAAAATACTTAAGTATTAGTTTTATGCTATGCTTTCAAAATTTTATACAAAGTAGCTTCAAAAATACTCTCATTGTTGGTGCAAGTATTCTTTTTTTTGATGTATGACAAAGGGGGAGAGGTAAGTGCTTAAGTTAGAAATTTCTTGGATTCTTACCAAAGGACCATTTGATCAAAATGTTTTTCAAAACTAAGGTCATGTCTTAGTTTGATCAAGGTAAGTGCTTAAGTTAGAAATTTCTTGGATTCTTACCAAAGGACCATTTGATCAAAATGTTTTTCAAAACTAAGGTCATGTCTTAGTTTGATCCCAAAGATGGTAAATTAGCCCCTTAAACTAATCTAACTTAAGTTATTGTCAAACATCAAAAAGGGGGAGATTGTTGGTGCAAGTTGCATCAATGATATTCCTCTTTAAGTGTTTTAATGTTTGACAATACACTTAAGTCAGTGATACAATGAATATACAAAGGGGAGAAAAAGTAAAGTAACCAAAGCTGAGGAAAAGTCCTAGTTAATCTAGGCATCGAAACCCTAAGTCCCAGCGAAGGGCTGCTGGGCACCTAGCGAAGGGCTGCTAGGTATCATAACCCAAAGACCTAGCGAAGGGCTGCTAGGCACCTAGCGAAGGGCTGCTAGGTATCGTAACCTAAAAACCTAGCGAAGGGCTGCTAGGCACCTAGCGAAGGGCTGCTAGGTATCGTAACCTAAAGACCTAGCGAAGGGCTGCTAGGCACCTAGCGAAGGGCTGCTAGGTATCGTAACCTAAAGACCTAGCGAAGGGCTGCTGGGCACCTAGTGAAGGACTACTAGGCATAGAAGACCTAGCGAAGGGCTGCTAGGCACCTAGCGAAGGGCTGCTAGGCACCTAGCGAAGGACTGCTAGGGAATGAAGACCTGGCGAAGGACTGCTAGGCACCTGGCGAAGGATTGCTAGGGAATGAAGTCTTGGTCCGAGGGACTAAGCAACTTAGCTGAGCGATGACTAAGGACAGGAGTAGAGACGGGTCAGGGTTTGGGCGTCTCGAGGTCCGGAGGTATCGGAAGCTAAGTAAAAGTCCACCCGAAGGGGTGGGTGGCAACCGTCTCCTGAAAGGAGTAGGTGAAGGGCGAGTTCTCGGGGATAGGAACTCGTGCCGGTTCGACCTAGGGTTTCGTGTAAATCCGAAGTCCGAACCAAGTCCTTAAGACCACTATTATATGTATATATGTTTTGTGGTTGTATGTCTTGCAGGTACCAAGATTGGAAGTTAAAGTACCTTGCTGGAGGCCCTAACCAGGGCGTCCCCAGTGTTGGGGGCGCCCCCATGCAACCAGGGCGCCCCCAGCAAGGGGGGCGCCCCCAGCAAGGGGGGCGCCCCCAGGTAGCACTAAACAGACATTTATGGTGAAGCAGAGTGAACAGGTGTCAACCGGGGCGCCCGGAGCGTCCGGGGCGCCCGGATTCGTAGCTGTTTTCCTGTTTCGAAGCCAGAACATAGGATAAGCCCTCATGGGGGCACCCGGAGCATCCGGGGCGCCCTGGTCAAAGAACTTATCACCTACGGCGAAGTAGGCGCAAGGATAAGAGTTGACCGAGTCTTCCGGGGCGCCCCCAGCGTCCGGGGCGCCCCCAGGAGGCCTATATAAGGGGCTTCGACCCCTTTTCTTCAGACACAACATTCCAGAGCCATTCTGATCATTCCGACCGACAACAACATGCTAAAGACGAGGCTCTACGACCGGGAGGCTCCAGGAGGAAGTGCGCGGCACTTCGGAGGTCCAGATCGGCTGACGCTTCGACATAAGTTGTTTGGTTTGATTTACATTCTGCAATTAATTTTATTCATCCTTTTGCTTGTAAATCAAATTGTAAGACGGGTTTTCTCCGCCTCCGGAAATTCCGGAAAGGAGACCAATAGTGGACTCACGCCGAGTACATAGGCCTTGGACGTACTGACCCAGGGGGGTCGAGAACCAAGTAAATAAATCCCGCGTGTCCTTCTGTTTTGCATTTATTTTTCTGTTTTTACTTTTCCGCTGCGCTACTAATATTCTAAGTCTAGAACGAACGAGTTTTCCACGAGGTTTCGCGAAAAGCTTTCACGGTCGATATTCCCCCCCCTCTATCGACGGCACCGGTCCTACACTTATGGTTTTGACAAATCACTTTGCTCCACCCAACTGGAGTCAAACTCAATCAACAAACATCCACTCAATTTCAAACAAGTTTGTATCAATATAAGGTCTCTAATCAAGTTTCCTTGATTGGAATGTTCAAGTATGATCATGGAGCCAAGTACACATGTGTTATGCATTGGTTTTCCCCATACTTGGTCAACTTAGTGATTGTTATTTCGTCAACATAATTTCTCAAGGGATGCATTGACATTTTGAGAAATTAAGTTGATGCTAGCATCTCACCCCATTTCTAGCAAACAAAAACGTTTTGGTAAACCTTATAGTTTGTGTGAGGTGTCCCCAAGTTACCCAATTGTTGCCCAACAATTTTGAGGTGATCATGATGGGGTTTGAATGCATTTCAATCCTACGAAGCGCGACACATTCCCAACTCCCTTCGTAAGAAGCTAAACTCATTCTTGGGGAGTGGTTTAGTGAAAATGTCCGCTAGATTTGATTTGGACTCTACATGTGAGAGTACAATGTCTCCTCTAGCAACATGATCTCTAATGAAGTGGTGACGCACTTCTATATGCTTGGTCCAAGAATGGTGGACTGGATTCTTTGTTAGTTAATTGTGCTAATGTTGTCACACAACACTTGCACACCCTTGTAGCTTAATCCATAGTCCTCTAATGTATGAATCATCCACAACAATTATGATACACTCTCTCCCATGGCGATATATTCTACCTCGGTCATGGAGAGAGCAACACAATGTTACTTCCGACTTGACCAACTAACTAGAGATGATCCTAAGTGTTGATGCTGTCTGGCCCGATTGTTGTTTTGGTGTTGACAACGATTTAAGTTTAGTTGAATGAATTTGGATTAAGTCCAGTTGGATCGGGAGATCGCACACTGGCATGTGGAATAATCCTAGCTTGGAGGGCTACGTGTGAAAAGTCCTAACCTGGAGGGTTAGGTGTGGAAAAATCCTAGCTTGGAGGGCTGGGTGTGGAAAAGTCCTAACCTGGAGGGTTAGGTGTGAAAAGTCCTAGCCTGGAGGGCTAGGTGTGGAAATTCCTAACTCGGAGGGTTAGGTGATTGGAAATCCCGGTGAGTGAAGCCGGGTCCTGGTGAGTGAAGACAGGTTGACTGAAGTCCTAGTGAGTGAAGCTGGGCACGGAGTCTTGGTCCGAGGGACTGAGCACGAGTTAGGGGAGGCTGGGAGCCAGTTCTCTTGATTTAGAGTGGGTTTGGCCTTGCCTGGATCGGTCTGGTGACCGATCAAGGAAGTTGGCACGGAGTTCCCTCGTGGATCGGTCTGGTGACCGATCCAGCGATGTCTGATCGGTCTGGTGACCGATCAGGGAACATACAGTGACTTTGGCAAACCTATTGATCGACTCCTGATCGGTCTGATGATCGATCAGGGAGCATACAGTTCACTCACTTCTTGGCTCCTGATCGGTTTGATGACCGATTAGGGAGCATACAGTGGGTTTTGGGAACCCCACTGCTTGGCTCCTGATCGGTCCGGTGGCCGATCTAGAACACTGTTCAGATCGTTTTGGTGAACGATCAAATGTCGCGAGTTCCTCACTATGACCGATCAGGATGCATCCTAATCGGTCTGAGCATGTCCTGATCGGTCTGGTGATCGATCAGGAGGTTTGGACTGCGAAGCTGAGAAATCACCCTGCAAAGGGGTGGATCGGTCTGGTGACCGATCCACAACTTGGGATCGGTCTGGTGATCGGTCCCGGAGAAGTCGCGATTTCTGATTACGCGTTGGGGACCGATCAGGATGGAGCATAATCGGTCTGAACCCAACCTGATCGGTCTGGTGACCGATCAGGAGTCACTATGATCGGTCCGATGACCGATCAGTAGTTGGCAGCTTTAATTCAAAAACACTGTCAGAGCTCTGATTTCGTCTGTTTCTCTGCTGATTCGCTACTGATTTCTGCTCCTAACTACTGATTGTTGATACTCTGTTGATTTACTGAGCTAATGAGCTGCTAAGTGTGCAGGTAACTCAGGTTTACTTTAAGGGAGTCAAACTGAGGCTTTTGCTACGTCAGTTTGGGCAGGTTTCCATCTCAGGTTAGGATTGGTGTTATTTAACCTTCTGTACAGGTTTGAAACACTTAGAATCAGACACTAGGCTGAAGTCCAGGATGGTGGAGTCTTGGCAGGAAGTCCAGTTAGGTCCACGGGACCTGACAACTGGCAGAAGCCCAAGTTGGTGGAGACTTGGTAGAAATTTCAGATGGGGCATTTGGCTGAAAGTCTTGGTAGGTTAAGAGGTCGAGTAAAACTGCACAAAGGTAAAGGTAAGTCACTGGAGGAACGAAATTCGATAAGAACGAGTCCCCATTGGGACTTTAAGTACAGTCCAGCTAAGAACCATTTTGGAACTCTAAGTTGAAGACTTGATTAGATCCTAGTCCTAGGAAGACAAGGTCTATTTAATGCTAAATCTGTTTAGTCCACATTCTATACTTGTGCTAACCTTGTTTTGCAAAAAATATATTGTTTTTGACTAGCACATTCTAGAGGAATCAAACTACAACATTTAGCCTCGGATGAACAGTGCCCGAGGCATCTCAAGTGGGATCTGAGATGCCTCAATTGGGACTGGAGGCACCTTCAAAGAGATGAAGGCGCCTCCACAAAGCCACCGCTAAAGACAAAGTTCAGCGGTCTGAGGCGCCTCAGTTGGTAACTGAGGCGTCTCACTTCAAATCTGATACACCTTCTAGAGGATAAATATGACACAGGCCTTAGATCAGATAACATTTGTTGGATTTGAGGCACCTCAGTTGGAAATGAGGTGCCTCAAATGTCTTAAAAAAGAAGTCCTCGGCCGAAGGCTTCATATCACTTACATACTTCAACCCTTGTGCTCCTGTGATCGTACTGCTTCCTCATCTTCTTGCTGCGGTTCTGCTTCAACTCGACTACATTCGACTGTTGCTGGAAGACTAACTCCTGTTGGGACCTTGTCGTATAGCTAGCGGGGGTGAATAGCTACTTTTTCGATTTTCTTCCTACAAGGGTTAGCAAGCACAAGCGGAAAACTAACAAAAATAACTCAAACAATGCTAACACAACCTTTACGTGGTTCGGAGATGAAACTCCTACTTCACGGCAGTCCGTAAGGTGGACGATCCCGATCCTTCGGTGGATGATTTCCCGGAACACTTCCGGCTAGCTCTTGTCACTCCTTGTGGGTGGAGAAACCACGCCACAATCTTTGAGCACTTGTAGGCTACTAACAAGCTTTGACCAAGCTTATTTCGCCAAGGAAGAACAACAAAAAACTAGCCCTCTTAAATAGTGCTCGATGCTGTTCTGACCGTTACCAGTCCACTGGCCCTAGGGCAGTTGACTGGTCCTCACAAATTTGAATGTCACAGCCTGACGATTCACATTCTGGTCGACACCAGTCGACTGCATCAGTCGACTGATCTTTCTGTGCTCTACCTCAGTCAACTGATCAAGCATCAGTCGATTGCTACCTAAGGTTTCCCTTCCCGAGTACAATTCTCTCAGCACTCGAACCCTTTGGATTTCCTTTCCCGAGTACAGTTCTCTCAGCACTCGAATCCTCATGACTTAGTTGACCCTTCATTCAACAACCTCGACCTGTTGCCTTCAAACCCTCTTCGACTTTGGCTCTCGTCCCTCGGATGCATGCAAGCCCGCGGCTTGTCTCCCATGTCATCCTTCACGTATGCCTCGAAGTTCGCTTCCCTCAGCTCATCGTCCCTGCTCCAGCAGCCTCGACCTGTTGCCTTCAAGCCTCTCTTCGACTTTGGCTCTCGTCCCTCGGATGCATGCAAACCCACGGCTTGTCTCCCATATCATCCTTCGCGTATGCCTCGAATTCCACTTCTCTTAGCTCATCGTCCCTGCTTTATCCACGGTCCCTCTGATGCATACAAGCCCACGACTTGTCTTCTCACACCATCCTTCACCGGACCCGAAGACGTCCAACTAAGTCTATGTGTATCCTGCACACTCAAATACACATATTAAATTAACATGAAATCCTAACTTAATCATATTAACACACACATCAAAACCCATGATCTACCTGATCAAACTTGGGTCAATTGCCCCAACAATCTCCCCATTTTTGATGTGTGACAATCTGTTTAAGTTAGGTACAAAAACAACAATAACAATTAAAAATTACAGACATAGTAAGCAGCATAAACATGCATCCTCCCCCTTAACCTATGCCCTCCACATAATTTTCAATTTTGCACAACCACAAGTTAAGTTAAACCTAACTTAAATCATAAGTTCTCCCCCTTTGACACCATCAAAATGATTGCCCCAAGCAATATTACCCTTTGGTATCAATGAGAACACATTTCTATTTCTGAAAAACCCCCAGAAATCAGAAAATAACAACACCAGTCGACTGTGTCAGTTACCAGTCGACTGGTGCCTTTGATCTGCAAACCTACAGAAAGATCAGCCGACTGCCCCTGCATCAGTCGACTGATACCCTATATTTCAACATTTCTGACCCAACTTCATAAATGCACCAGAAATTCCACAAACCTCCAAAAATTTCCAAATATTATGGAGAAGTTTGTGATACCAGTGTCTACTTGGGAAAAATACATTCACACATGTATCTATCACCAATCCCAAGATTGACATAAAACTCAAAACTATCTAAATAGTTCAATTTAACTTTGACATAAAGTCCTAGTTTTGATCACTTTTTGATGTATCTTCTCATCGCCAACCACAATGCATCCTTAGCATTGGTTTATATGACATTTCTAAATTAAGAACCAATTTTCTTGCAATATGGCTCCATTGTCATATTTTTGCATGATACCTTACTTTTGATGTGTCAAATCCCTAGGATTAAGACTCAAATTTGTCTTCAAATGTTTTGGCATATTCCACAACCCATCTAATCTCCTTGGAAAAATCCTCCTGAGATCCATTGACCATGGAACTCATCTTAACTCCTTGAGCTCTTAACCTTAGTCACCTCTCTAAGTGACTCATCTATAATGGCAAGACCACACCGGTGTACATCCGGTACTACTTGACCTACAACCCTAATCTTCTTGACTTTGTACACTTTATCCTTGGTTAAGTTCTTCATCTCCCTTTAAATGGCTTTCCCTTTCCATTTTTGGCCTTCCCCTTGCTATAGTCATATGCATCCTTGAATATGATTTTTCAATAGCATTTGATCTAATAGATCGATATTCTAGGTCCGATCTATCATTTTCGGGGTTTTGACTACCCGACATTATGCCTAAACCCTTAGATTCACTAATAAATCTTTCTAGGGTTTTCTCTAATTTGTCAAGTTTTGCCCTCAAAGCTTGATTTTCCCTTTCCAGGTTTCTAACCTTAGCATCACCATGTCCATCTTGGACATTTCTAGATCTACCCATTTGTCTAAGCATGTGTCTCCCTTTCTTTGGATTAATACTTTGGTCCTTAGGTTTGAAACTTCTAGGTTTATCATGATACATAAATTTCTTAAGGTTTTGAGATACAACATTAGCCCTATTTTTATCACAATATCTAAAACTAAAATTATGCATAGGTAAATGATTCTCATTATTTCTAACATGCATAGAAGAATTTGAAACACACTTAAAGTTAGGGATTACCTCCCTTACCCTTGTAGCTTACCCTTGATGTGAGATTTTCTTCTTCTTCTCCCACTTCCTTAAATGCTCAAATTTCTTGAATTCTCCTTTCCTTGAGCATTTGGTGTGGTAGTGTCCTAGCTCACTACACGTGTAACACCTAACGTGTTTTTTCTCTTTATTTTCACTACAACCCATGTTAGATTTTAAATGAATTGACTTGGGTTTAGGATTTACCTCCTTTTTACCTAATGGACACTTGTCCTTGTTGTTAGGATCTTACCGTTAAGCTAGAGGGGGGTGAATAGTTTTTTCGATTCGTTCTTCCTACAATGTTAGTATGCGCAAGCGGAAACAATAATAATCAAAATCAAATAAACGCTGACACGTCACCTTTACGTGGTTTGGAGATGACGCTCCTACTCCACGGCTGTCCGTAAGGTGGACGATCCCGATCCGTCAGTGGATGACTCCCCAGAAGACATTCGGCTAGCTCGTGTAGCTCTTTATGAGTGGAGAAACCTTGCCACAACCCGAACAACACTCCTGAGCTCTTAGACTACTAATTGACCTTTAACCAAACTCAATTTCATCAAAAAAACACTCAGCCAAAACGAGCCTCTTTAAATAGTGCTCAAGGCTGAGAAACCCGCTACCAGTCGACTGATTCTACCTAAATTTGACCGTTGCAAGCCCAACGTTCAAATTTCCAGCCACCACCAGTCGACTGCCCCATTAGTAGTCGACTGATCTTTCTGTGGCATTTACTAGTCGACTGCCCAAATACCAGTCGACTGGTCCACTTCCACACCTAAGGTTTCCCCTTCCTGAGTACATTTCTCTAAGCATTCAAATCCTAGGATTTCCCGAGTACAATTCCCTCAGCACTCGAACCCTCACAACTCAGTTGACTCTTCACCAGCAACCTCGATCTGTTGCCTTCGCGCCCTCATCGTCTTCGGTTCCCGTCCCTCAGATACACACACAAGTCCTCGGCTTGCCGTCATGTTATCCTTCACACATGCCTCGAAGTCCACGTCCCTCGGCTCATCGTTCCTGCTCCAGCAGCCTCGATCTGTTGCCTTCAAGCCCTCTTCGACTTTGACCCTCGTCCCTTAGATGCACACACAAGCCCTCGGCTTGCCTCCATGTCATCCTTCGTGTACGCCTCGAAGTCCACTTCCCTCGGTTATCGTCCCTGCTATATCCATGGTCCCTTGGATGCGTATACAAGCCCACGGCTTGCCTCTATGCCATCCTTCATCATACCCGAAGCCGTCCAACTGAGTCCATGTGTATCCTGCAATACCTGCACACTCAAATACACATATCAAACACAAGGGTGAACCTAACTTAAACCCTTTGCCCAAACATCAAAACACATGGTCACACCGGATCATAGATTGCCTCAACAATCTCCCCCCTTTTGATGTTTGATAATACGTTTAAGTTAGGGAAAACAAATAGCAAAAACAATGCTAATAACCATTTGGACTTATGTTGCCAAGACTTCACCTTGGACTTATGCCACCAATGCATATGCAATGCAATATGGATTCTATCTCAAAGCATCCCCACACCTAACCTTCCCAAGAGTTAGGACTTTTATCAAACCGGGCTTTTTAAAACCTTTCCATGGCTCCCCCTAAATTGAACTTACAAATGCTTTTTAAGACCTCTCCAAGGTTCCCCTTACGCCACCAAATGAGCAACAATGCTCCCCCTTTACCTAAGCTCCTCTTGACTTAGGATTTCTTCACCTTAATTTTTAAATTTGAAATTTTCTTTTATTATTAAGGATTTCTTGCAAAGGTGTGTTTGGTCTCCCACATAAACCTAACACTTGTTTGGTTTCCCACATAAACCTAACATTTCACCTCCTTTGTCATACATCAAAAAGACTCCAACAATCTTCCTCTCATTGGATCCTTTAACCCTTAATGATCATAAACACAGTGTCATAACCTCCCATAAGATTACACACTTATTTTACATCATTTGGACACCTTTCGACTGTTGAAAAACCATTTCAGCCAACATCAGTCAACTGCCCCATCTACTAGTCGACTGATACTCTGAAAAATCTCATTTTTAGCATTTCTGACCCAATTTCAGAAATGCACCAGAAATTCCTCAGATCTCTAAAAATTCTCAAATTTTGTGGAGAGGTTTGTGGTACCCATATCTACTTGGAAAAAATACACTAAAAAATGTATCTATCACCATTATCAAGATTGACACAAAGTCCAAAACTAGCTAAGTGGTTCAATTGAACCTTGACATAAAGTCCTAGTCTTGACTTCTCCTTGATGTCTCTGCCCATACCAACCCACAATGCATACCTAGCACTGATTTATATGGTATCTACACATGAAAAACCATTTTTCATGCTTTATAACCCCAATGTCATATTTTCATGCATGAAACTCAAATCCAATGTGCCAAATCCCTAGGATTGAGACTCAAATTCGTCTTCACATCCTTTGGCACACTCCATGACCCCCTCTAGACTTCCGAGAAGAATCCTCCCGGGATCCATAGACCATGGGTCCCAACTTGGCTCCTAGAGCTCTCCCTTGAGCTTTTAGCCTTAGCCACCTCCCTAGGTGGCTCAACAACCGCTAGACCACACCGATGTACCTCCGGTGACTCTTGGTCTACAACCCTAACCTTCTTAACTTTGGACACCTTGTCCTTAGTTAAGACTTTCTTCCTGTTTTTACATGGCATTCCCTTGCTATTTTGGACTTCCCCTCCTTGCCATAGTTGTATGCTACCCTAGCATATTTCTTTTCATTGACATCGGAGAACTTAGACCGGTATCCTAGACCCGATCTATCATTGTTGGGTTTTTGACTACCCAACCCCATACCTAAACCCTTATATTCAATAGTGAATCTATCTAGGGTTTTCTCTAATTTATCAAGCTTTGCCCTTAATGCTTGATTTTCCCTTTCTAGGCTCTCAAACCTAGAATCAACATGTCCACGTTGAACATTCCTAGACCTACCCATTCTAGGCATGTGTCTCCCCTTCTTGGGATTAATGTCTTGGTCTTTAGGTCTAAAGGTTCTAGGTCTATCATGATGCATGAATTCCCTAAGGTTTTGATATGCAGCATTAACCCTATTCTTATCATGATATTTAAAGCCAAAATTATGCATGGATAAATAATTGACATTATTTCTAACATGCATGGAGAAGTTTAAATTTAAATTACATTTAAACTTAAAGTTAGGGATTACCTCCCTTACCCTTGTTGCTCCCCCTTGATGTGAGCTTTTCTTCTTCTCCTTCTTCTCTCATTTCCTCAAATGCTCCAATTTCTTGAATTCTCCTTTTCTTGAGCATTTGGTGTGGTAGTGTCCTAGTTCACTACATGTGAAGCACCTTATATGCTTCTAATCCTTCTTTGCTCCATCCCTACAACTCATGTTAATTTTCAAATTACTTGAATTGAGTTTAGAGTTTACCTCCTTTTTCTTACCCAATGAACACTTGTCCTTGTAGCGTCCCTTTTGGTTACACCCAAAGCAAATTATGTGGTCTTTTGACTTCGCTTGGGTGGAGGTGAGAGCTTCTTCTTGCTCCGGTATTAAGGGTGGTCTCTCTTCCCCCTCAATCCTTGAAGTGAAGACCTCTTCTTCCTCCCTTGATAAAGTAGATGACCTTTCAATTTCTTGTGCCACTTCACTTGATGAGATGCATGAATCTTTTACTCCTTCCTCCTTCTCTTCGAATGTTGAGCTTCTTTCCTCATTCGATTGACCCTTCTCCTCTTCTTGGACCATTAAGCTCATTTCCTTAGGCTCTTCTACTTCTTGAGCTTGTGTAGGGTTTTCGTGGAATGCTACCATCTTGTTCCATAACTCATGTGCATTTTGATATTCACCTACACCACTAATTACATTATTAGGCAAAATACTAAGTAATATTGAAATTACCTTCTCGTTTGCCTTTGATTGGATTTGTTGCTCTTTATTCCAATATCTTGGCCGGAGCTTTTTCCTGTGCTTATCTCTTAGAGCTTCAAATGGCTCTTCAAGCGCAATCATGTAGTTCCAATCTATGCCGAACCACGTCTTCGTCCGCATCCTCCAATAGTCGAAATCCTCGCAATCATAGGGAGGTGGAATGTTGATATCATCACTCAACTTTTCTTCAATCATCATCTCCTCTAGCTTTTTACTCTCTCGGCGGTTAGTCCGTAGATGAGCGAACCTTCGCTCTGATACCACTTGTTAGGATCTTACCGTTAAGCAAGAGGGGGTGAATAGCTTTTTCGATTCGTTCTTCCTACAATGTTAGCGTGCGCAAGCGGAAACAATAATAATCAAATTAAATAAAAGCTAACACGTCACCTTTACATGGTTTGGAGATGACACTCCTACTCCACGACTGTCTGTAAGGTGGACGATCCCGATCCGTCAGTGGATGGCTCCCCAGAAGACCTTCGGCTAGCTCGTGCAGCTCCTTGTGGGTGGAAAAATCTCGCCACAACCCGAACAATACTCCTAAGCTCTTAGACTATTAATTAGCCTTTAACCAAATCCAATTTCGTCAAAAAACTCTCAGCCAAAACCGAGCCTCTTTAAATAATGCTCAAGGCTGAGAAACCCGCTACCAGTCGACTGCTACATTACCAGGCGACTGGTTCCACCTAAATTTGACCGTTGCAAGCCCAACGTTCGAATTTTAGCCACCACCAGTCGACTGCCCCATTAGTAGTCGACTGATCTTTCTGTGGCATTTACCAGTCGACTGCCCAAGCACCAGTCGACTGGTCCACTTCTACACCTAAGGTTTCCCCTTCCTGAGTACATTTCTCTCAGCACTCAAACCTTAGGATTTCCCGAGTACAATTACCTCAGCACTCGAACCCTCACGACTCAGTTGACTCTTCACAGCAGCCTCGATCTATTGCCTTCGGCCCTCTTCATCTTCAACTCCCGTCCCTCAGAAGCGCACACAAGCCCTCGGCTTGCCTCCATGCCATCCTTCACGCATGTCTCGAAGTCCGCGTCCCTCAGCTCATCGTTCCTGCTCCAGCAGTCTCGATCTGTTGCCTTCAAGCCCTCTTCGACTTTGGCCCTCACCCCTCAGATACGCACACAAGCCCTCGGCTTGCCTCCATGTCATGCTTTACGTAGGCCTCGAAGTCCGCTTCCCTCGACTCATCGTCCCTGCTATATCCATGGTCCCTTGGATGCGCACACAAGCCCACAGCTTGCCTCCATGCCATCCTTCACCATACCCGAAGCCGTCCAACTGAGTCCATGTGTATCCTTGAATACCTGTATACTCAAATACACATATCAAACACAAGGGTGAACCTAACTTAAACTTTTGCCCAAACATCAAAACACATGGTCACACCGGACCATAGATTGCCCCAACACTTGTAGTGTCCCTTCTTGTTGCACCCAAAGCAAATAATGAGGTCTTTTGACTTGACTTTGGTGGAGAAAGATGCTGCTTCTTGCTCCGGTATTGAGGATGATCTCTCCTCCCCCCTCCCCCCCAATCCTTGAAGTGGAGACCTCTTCTTCCATTTATGACGAAGTGAATGGTTCTTCAACTTCTTGTGCCACTTCACTTGAGGAGATGGATGAATCGTTTTCTTCTTTCTCCTCCTCTTTGAATGTTGAGCTTCTTTCCTCATCCGATTGGTCTTTCTCCTCTTCTTGGACCATTAAGCTCATTTCTTTCGGCTCCTCTACTAATTGAGTTTGTGTAGGATTTTCATGTAGAGCAATTACTTTGCTTCATAGCTCATGAGCACACTTATACTCACCTACACTATTAATCACATCATTAGGCAAAACACTAAGTAATATTGAAATTACCTTCTCATTTACCTTTGATTGTGTTTGTTGCTCCTTGGTCCAATATCTTGAGCGGAGCTTCTTCCCATGTTTATCTCTCAGGACTTCAAATGGCTCTTCTAGCACGATCATGAAGTTCCAATCCATAGCGAACCATGTCTTTGTCTGCATCCTCCAATACTCGAAACTCTCGTGGTCGTAGGGAGGTGAAACATTGATATCATCCCCTAATCTTTCTTCAATCGTCATTTCCTCTAGCTTTTTGCTCTCTCGGCGGTTAATCCGTAGATGAGCGAACCTTGCTCTGATACCACTTGTTGGGACCTTGTCGTTTAGCTAGAGGGGGTGAATAGCTACTTTTTCGATTTTCTTCCTACAAGGGTTAGCAAGCGCAAGCGGAAAACTAACAAAAATAACTCAAACAATGCTAACACAACCTTTACGTGGTTCGGAGATGAAACTCCTACTCCACAGCAGTCCGTAAAGTGGACGATCCCGATCCTTTGGTGGATGATTCCCGGGAACACCTCCGGCTAGCTCTTGTCGCTCCTTGTGGGTGGAGAAACCTCGCCACAATCCTTGGACAATCTCTGAGCACTTCTAGGCTACTAACAAGATTTGACCAAGCTTGTTTCGCCAAGGAAGAACAGCAAAAAACGAGCCCTCTTAAATAGTGCTTGATGCTGTTCTGACCGTTACTAGTCGACTGACCCTAGGGAACTCGACTAGTCCTCGCGAATTTGAATGTCACAGCCTGACGATTCACATTCTGGTCGACACCAATCAACTGCTTAGTCGACTGATCAAGCATCAGTCAACTGATCTTTCTGTGCTCTACCTCAGTCGACTGATCAAGCATCAGTCGACTGCTACCTAAGGTTTCTCTTCCCGAGTACAATTCTCTCAGCACTCGAACCCTTAGGATTTCCCTTCCCGAGTATAGTTCTCTCAGCACACGAATCCTCACGACTTAGTTGATCCTTCATTCAGCAGCCTCGACCTGTTACCTTAAAGCCCTCTTCGATTTTGACTCTCGTCCCTCGGATGCACAAGCCCGTGGCTTGTCTCTCATGTCATCCTTCACGTATGCCTCGAAGTCCGCTTCCCTCAACTCATCGTCCCTGCTTTAGTAGCCTCGACCTGTTGCCTTCAAGCCCTCTTCGACTTTGGCTCTCGTCCCTCGGATGCAAGCAAGCCCACGGCTTGTCTCCCATGCCATCCTTCTCGTATGCCTCGAAGTCCGCTTCTCTCGACTCATTGTCCCTGCTTTGTCCACGGTCCCTCGGATGCATACAAGCCCACGGCTTGTCTCCTCACACCATCCTTCACCGGAGCCGAAGACATCCAACTAAGTCTATGTGTATCCTGCACACTCAAATACACATATTAGATCAACATGAAACCCTAACTTAATCATATTAACACACACATCAAAACCCATGATCTACCTGATCAAACTTGGGTTGATTGCCCCAACAACTCCAACACACAAGCCTGATCGACGTTCTGCAATTGTGTTGGGTAACCAGTTTCATTATTCTTTTCCTGTACTTAAACTATTTTAAGTAGGAAGTGTAGGGTTGTTACACTTCCTACTCATTTGTACTCGAATACTCTGTCAGGGGTTTTTAGTAGACAGATTAGTGGATTGCCAGTCGGAAATGTCCAACGGGCCGGGCCTTGGAGTAGGAGTCGCCAAAGGCTCCGAACAAAGTAAATTTTGGTGTGTCTTGTCTTGGCTTTTCGTTGTCCTATTTTCCGCTACGCATGTACTTTTCTTTATTCCAAAAAAGATGAATTGTTTTAAAAAGTCATGTGATTCACTCCCCCCTTCTCACATGCAACGATCCTACAAGTGGTATCAGAGCCTTGTTTGTTCAGAATGGGTGCAACTACTGGAAGAGCAGGGGGATTAGATTTGTTTTCTATGTTTTTCAGTTTTTCATGCGCAATCTAAGTTTGGTATAAATACTTTTCCTTAGACCATTCTCTTCATTCGATTGGTTTTACCCGAAGTTGGTGCAACACCATCCGAGTCATTTTCTTTTCTCTCTTCTCCCACACTACTAATCCAAGACCTAGTCTGAAAATAAGTTAGACTCAGATTCAGAAGATGAAGAATACCTAGTGAACCTGTTAAGAAAAATGTTCACCAGGAAGAATAAAAGGTTCACAAAGAAGGATATATAAAAGGTAATGAAGCCCTCCATCAGTGACTCTAAGAGAAATATCACTTGCTTCGACCGCGACAAGAAAAGGCATTTCAAGCATGAATACCCAATAAGAAGGAGGACCAACCTAAGAAGACGAAAAAAAGAAAGTGCTTCAAGCTATTTGGGACGAGACCTCCTCGAACAACTCTGAAGAAGAACCCACAAAGCAATTCAGCTACCTTGCACTAATGGCAACCGGACCCGAGTCAAAATTTGATCAAGACGGAGAGTCTGAATATGAGTCGAGCCACGAGTCTGCACTCATCTCCGATATCTCGACTGAGGTACAAAATTTACTTAATGCTAATTTTTTTTAAGATTATCATATGTTTGAATAGATAATCATCTACATCTAGAACTAGGATTGACCTACTCCTTAAGAAAAATCAAAACCTTAAGGAGCAAATTATTACCAACAATTTGTAAGGACCCCAGGTTGGTTTTGATGTTGTCAACCGATTTAAGTTAAGTCCTGGTGTTTTTAATCCCTGTGTCTAAGTGTACAAGAACTTAGGAGCGCAGGAAGTCGAGCGGAAGACGCAGCAGTCGAGAAGAATGGCATGGAAAGGGAGCCGACGAGCTCAGTGCATCTGAGAGATGCGGAGCTCTGCGGAAGAGTACGCCGGTGGAGCGAGAAGGATGCGCGCGGCATCTGAGGGACGAGAAGATGGGAGGAAGGACGCTCGTGGGTCGAAAGGCCGAAGTTGGGTTCGGATGAGCCTAACTCCGGTTAGCCAGAAATCATCCAAGAAGAAAAAGGAAGTCACGCTGGAGAGTGGTCAGTGGCTGCTGACCAAACCCTCTCTCGGGCACCCGTAAGCATACGGGTGCCTGGGCTCTCGGGCGCCCTTGTGCCAACAGGCGCCCGAGAGGCTATTCTTAGCCGTTTGTGAACGTTGCTCTTTGGATAACCATCAAGCCATGTGTCAGGCACCCAAAAGCACTCGGGAGCCCTATAAGCGTCACGTCAGCAAACGGATAACTCTGACTGGGGTTATAAATAGACCCCTAGAGCTCAGTTTCATTTCATTCATTCAATCCAAACATTAGCAAACTAGTTCTGTGTAATCTTTCTTTATTTTTCTGAGCTTTCCACGTGTAAGAGGCTTCTCCGCCTGAAGGAATTTTATTCAGGAGAATCGAGCCACATTCCGCCTTGGATTAGCAACCTCCCCGGTTGCAAACCAAGTAAAATTTGTTTGCCTCTTTTTTACAGTTTGCTTAATTTATTTTATGTTATTTATTTCTGTTTGATCTAACTACCATCTGTATTTAAAGATAAACAAAAGATTTGAGTTGTTATTTTCAGGGGCAATTCACCCCCCTCTTGTCGATTTTCGATCACCGTCACAATTTACAACAAATTCAACTCGAAAAATCTGTTTATGTTGAACAATTTGAAAAAGAAAACTCTACCTTAAAAGGTGAAGTTCAAAACATTAAGGATCCACTAGAAAACATATTATAGCAACTATAAAACTGTAGCTGCTACAACTGTATGGTAGCTCAATTGTAGCAGCTACGAAATTGTAACTATTATAATTGTGTAGCAGTTATATATATATATATATATGGTGTCATAGCTGCCACAACGCACTTGACCAATTTAGAATTTAGGTGAGAGATAAATAGTAGTGGAGGATAATTATTTCATTTTACAAGAGATGAGATATTCTTTAGATAAAAAAAATCAAAATAGGATGTCCTATAGAGGTTTAAAAAAATAAGAGCACTCTTGTGCATTTATTTGCCCTTAGATAAAAGCTATTACGAAGAATTGAGTTGGTATGATTCCATACAAGTTATCGTTAGAACTTATTCGTGTCAACATTGCTCAAAGAACTCCAAGAGCCTAAATAAGTTCGAAGGCATCAATTAGCTCTCGATAATCTTCTTAGTGGACTCCATCTATTCACTCCCTCTATTCACTCTCCGGGATTATGATATAGTGGAAAGACGACTAATTATTATCCCAGACATTTACTGTTCAATCTCCAATTAAAGTATATTTTATAGTAATTTTTCTCTAAATAGAACGTGAATCCTGAGACGTTGGATTTATAGAATGCCCGCTGCAGGTATTTCCCGATTTATCTTAGTGGTAAGTGAGAAATTTCTGTGGAACCAAATTAATCACCTGAGATTCAATATTATCCAATCTTGTTCGACTTTAACATAAAGTTAATGCTAGATTGCACGATTCTACATTTACTAATTGAGCTAATTGACATCTTGATAAATTTTCAAAGATTTAGTGAGTCATCGAAAAGGATGTTTCATACGATTCTCACGTTCTATATATTCACTTGAGAATACGCAACTAGAAAGTATGGCATCTTTATCGACATTTAAATATTACCATTATGGAGCTTAAATACTCCAACAAAAATGAACTAACTAAGAATACATCTTTTATAAGCTTAGAAGAAAAAAAAGGGCCAATATTTAGATATTTTATAATAATAATAATTTGGTACACCACAAATTAAGAGTTTTTTAATCTTGAAAAGTTAAATCCTTTACCAAATTATAATGGATAATATTTAAATCACAAATATTTATAGCATTCAATGTGATCAAGATTTCTCTATTTTATTGTCTACAAAGATATGATTAGTTTTTTTTTTAATTTCTTTAATATATTATAGAAAAACAAATTTTTCTATGATTTATAGAACATCGAGTAAAAAAAAATCCATAACAATATATTATAAAAAAATCCTCTCTAACTCATCTTTAAATATCAATAAAAAATATTAAAAATTTACTTTTAGAATCTTCTAGTGCGCCCTAAGGGCATTCACATCCGTTGACGCTATAATACATACTATTTCTACTATTTCATCAAAAAAAGTATGAAGTTCATGTATGATGTATTAATATTTTTATTTTTTCATATTCATTTTAATATTAATCATCATTATTTACAATGGCGTAGTCAGGATTTTCGATCAACTGAGATAATTTTTAATAATCTTAAATATTAATATAGATCAATTTTTATTTTTCAAAAGTTTAAATTGTAAATTTAAGAGGCCGAAAAAGAACACAAACTCGAAATTTCGACCATAGCTCTTAGTTCTAGTTGAAACAATGATTCGTTGATCCCTAAAATTTTTTTTACTCAAAGTCAAAAAATAAATCGAACTCGTTTAAACATTAAATTTGCTTCAGCCATAACTTGACCAAATCAACTTCAAATTTATATTGATTTGAACCAATATAATCCTTATCTCTGTACCTGAATTTAGTTCAAACATAATCCAATTTTAATTTAACATCCTTGTCTTACAATTTAGCTCATCTATTTATTATTATATATTTATTTTAATGACCAAATCACTCATTTTTAATGTACCGTGCAGAGATAAGGATTAAATAGAGTGCGATCTCCGTGCGATTCACCGTGTCTAAAATAGCTCTAAATTATCACGTCGGAGATCGCTGATTCACCGTGCGATCTCCGACGGATTCACCGTGCCTCCCAGGGTATAGATTAATTCGGAACGACGACCGAAGATCGCCGATGGTGTCAAAGCGATAATCGAACGTGTGCATGTAAAATATTACGTCATATCATGACATGTCACATCATTCACTATATTTTTTATTCTTCCATTTTCACTCTCCCTATTAAAAATCTACCTGACCAATTTATCCCGTAAAATGACAGTCATCTCTATTCTTAAAATATACTATTGGATCTTATCATACATACTAACAATTATAATTTTATAATTGTTATGAATAACATAAATATTATTAAATAAGATAAATTAGATGATAATGAACACGGAATATTAGGACAACTATAATTTTATAGCAGAGTTTACGAAGTGGGATCCTTTTGATTTAAAAAAAAATTAAAAATAGGGCCGTCTGGACTCCCCCATTTTTTATAAAAAAAAAGAAGAAAAACTATTTTTTTTTATTTTGGTTGTCAGAGACTTTAACATCAATGCTGTCGCATCGTACCAGTAGCGTTCGATTAACATGGACAGCCACTCGCTGTTTTATAGCTACCGGGCAACACGCCATGAGCTGGCGGCTGTACGATCCACCAAACGGTCAATGCCCTAACAAAACGTCGGTGCATGGCGTCGCCTTAGCCGCCGCTTCTGTTTTCTCACACAAACAAAATTAATTATTTAAGTCTTCGAAATTCGCACTATTATTGGCACTCGTCGCTAGTACCACTGTACCAGTTTGAACAGAGTAAAATATTTTTTCCTTGAGATTTCGAATCTCGGATCTTAGACCACTGAATCATTCGTTTTTAAATTTAATATCTCCACAATAAATTATAAATTTTTATAAACTCGTATTTATCATTTCAAAATTGATATGTTTAAAAAGATAGTCGAAAATTTACTCTTAAATCTATAATTAAAAATATAATTACTTTTTCAATCTCCATATCAGAGAAAAATCATTCTCACTCCTTGATAACCCCTGTATATTTACTTAAACTCTCTCTTATACGATTTTACTTAATTGCCCTCTCATTACTTTCAAACTCTATCCCCTTCGAATCTTCTTTCCAGACATGGAGCTGCGTTGAAGGTAAAAATGGGCGGCCACCGAAATTAATTCCGACGAGCGCTGAAGTCAAAAATCAGAGAGACGACAGTATCAAACTTTCACCTTCAAGTGCAGAACTTAAAGCTTCGATTCGAAATGCCTTTCACCTTCAACCAAGTGAAGACCTGTCTTTCACCTTCAACTCAATAATCATCGACGAACGTCCGATTTGAAGAAGTAGAAAGGTGGTAATCGCAACAACGAGAGGATTGCTAACGTGAAGAAGTGGTTTGCGTTGTATTTCAAAGGCAGAAATATAATTATTCAAGTACAAGGTCCGTTATATTTCTGTGCCCTAAATTTTGACGTATTTGTTAATCTTGTTTGTAGAATGAAATTAAGATTATTGTTATGTATGTTTCTGTAAAATTATGAAAAATCGAAGTTTTAGTTCATGGGTGTTGTTGATTTTGTTAAGTTGAATAAAATTAAATTTTAGTGTTCAAATTATAATTTCTCTGAATGAGTTTGTATTACCTCTTCTTCAATTTAAGTAATGAATGACATATCTGTGTATTTTATAGTGATTATTAATAAACTGAGTAATGTACCCAATTTAAGCACTTTGATACCCAAAATTTTAGGATTTGTATTTTATGGTATGAATGAGTAAATTGTTTTATTTGTTGTGGTATCGATTTTGCTAGCTCGAATAAAATTAGTTTTGGTATTAGAATTATAACTTTATGATTGTGTTTGTGTTTTATCTTCAGTTGATGAATTGAAAAAGATAAGTTACTTTTGTGCATTGATTATTGATAAACTGAATAATATACTTAATTTAAGTGCTAAAATAAGCACCAATTTTTTATGGTTTCTACTTTATGGTAAAATTTATAAATAAATTAGTTTTGTCAAAATTGTTCCTATTTTTAGTGGTGTCGATATTGGTAGTTTGAATAAATTGGATTTTAGATTTCTAATTGCTAAATGTGTTTGTGTTTTATCTTCTCTAATTGAATGATTGAATGAATTATATGGTGATTATATAATTATTATCAATAAACTAAATAATATACTCAATTTAAGTGGTATGATATCGAATTTTGTAGGGTTTGTACGTGATGGTATGACTGATAACTTAATTTATTTTAGCTTAATTTATTTTTTATGCAGGAATGAGAAAAAAAGTGTTTATAGGAAGCACCATGGAGGTTAAGGAAAAATTGATAGTGAAAGATAAGGGTAAGAGAGTAATGGAAGATGAGAGAAAGAGTAATAGCAGCAAACAATCTTATTTGCGTTGCTCTCCGACATATTTCAAAGATGTACTGGGTGAAGTGTTACCAATTATGAGTAATACGTAAAAATAGAGGATTAAAAGCACTCCACTTGCTCCATGGCTCGAGATGCCTGAGATGCATATCAGTAGTACCGGAATTGATTTAGTTTTAAAGAGATTCCAACTATTGTCTTCTTGTTCTTTCTTGTTTGGTGACAATATTGTAGTTCAATTCACTTCGACTGAGTTTAGCTTGGTCCTTGGTCCTTGGTTTGGCTCATGCGGGGCAACCGGTTGATCTAGATGCGAGCATAAAATCCAAATTTGTTCTTAGGCTATTTGGAGGAAAAGTTGGCAATGTAAATAGGTCCATGATTCATGATAATATGCAGTTATTAGTTATATCTGAGAAGGAATCTGAAGTGGATGATTTTATTAGGTTGTTTATTTATCTTCTATTAAACTATGTTATTTTTTCTATTAGTAACTATTTCACTCCTCAATTTATTATGCCCTACATTGAAAACTTGATGAGGTTCTTTGATTATTCGTGGGGAGATGCAGCATATAGATTTTTGTGCCACTAAATTATCTTGCATACTGGTAATGGCAAAGGAAATTGTGGTTGTAAAATGTATTTAGACGGTTGTACTATTGGTTTGATGGTGAGTTTTTAATTATTGAAGTGCAATAGTGATATGTATAATATTATTATATTGATCTCTTTATGTATTCAGGCATTGTTATATGAAAGAATTCCTTCATTTAGACATGCACGTTCTTTATATTGTTTTCTCCGGTTGTTTCGCTAGGAACAGAGTAAGATAAGCAACATCAAATATGATGTTGCTGAGAGATTATTTTCAGGAATTGATTTCAGTAGGGTAAGTTGCTATATTTTTAGTATGTTTTTTTATAGATATGATTGTAGAAGTGACATTTTATTTATAATTATGAAAAGGTATTAGATATAGTACCGTTTCCAAACGAGGAGCTACTCTTAAGTGGCAAGTAGGTAACTTCTTCTGTAAATATATAAATAATAAAACTATTATATTAAATAATGATGATAAGATATTTTTTGACTATATTACTATATTTTTTAGGTGTCACTTTGTGTGAGATGGTCTGGATTTCCTAATACTCAGAGGATGCTTGAACCAATTGTTGCAGATAAGAGCAATGAGGAGGAGGCAGAAAAAGTGAGTGAGGATTTAGGTGGAGTGAAAGAAAATTTTATTTTAGAAGAGAATAAGATTGCTGAGGTTGAAGTTGGTGGAGAAAATGAACTTGCTAGGTTGTGGAAGTTGAATGTAGAAATGACAACTGCCAACATTGATGATAATGTTGATTTGATGATAAAAGATGTTATTTCTGAATTGGATAAAGAAAACACAAGATTAGTAGGATCTGATTCAGAGAATGCTTCAGCTAATAAGTGACACAGTGGTGATGGATTTGAAGTAGAAAAAAAATTCTATGTCTAGAGTTGATTCCGGCAGTGGTTCAAGAGAAGAGTACATTTCTGGTAGTGACGTTGCTATTTCAAAAGCAGAGAAGATCAACCATTTTCAATCTTCTATTGTGGATACTATGAGGACTAAAGCTGATCGTGTGCTGAAAAAAAAGGAGTTTATGTTTATGACTCCTCCTAGCTCAACACCAAAACATAAGAGGAAGGGAAAAAAAACTGGTAGATGGAGTATAAATATGAGATTCATTATTTTGAAATCTACTAGTTTTTGCATGTTATTGTATATTGTTACTAACTACGTATAAATTTTAGCTTACATTACTAACTATGTTTTCATATAGGTAAATTTTATAGTAGATGTTAAGGATAGCAAGAGTCCTGCCAAGACTACAATGGATGTATATAAAAGGAAAATCGATTTTTGTGGACATGAAGAAGTATCTGAATAAGAGAGAAAGTTGTTGACAGACTTTCTCACTAGGGAAAAATTGGAGTACATTTATCTTCAATAAGTGAATTTTTTCTAAACACTTTTTTATCAATTTTGTAATGTTATTTTTTGCTCCCCGCAGTGTTGTCATATGGCAAGATGAGTTCCTAAGCTTAACTGGATCTACATTCTATTCTTTTTTGTTTGGTGAGCTTGTTGATAGTCAAATCATAAATATTTATATGAAGATTATGAAAAAACATAGTCCAACTTATGGATTTGAGATTTATTGTATGGACACAAATGTGCAGGTTTGTAGCAAATCGAGATATTTGATAGTTGATATTTGATTTTTATTCTTATAAGATTAAGAAACATGATTATATCTTATTTTTAATGTGTAGAAAGAAGTGTTACACCACTTGGAGAAATATGGGAAATATAGGCAGATACGAAAAATAGATTATGGAGTTTTCCTTGCAAGGTTGGCATCCACAACCAGCAGCAAACTACAAGAACTGAATGAAGAACTATTTAGAAGATGTAGATATATCATTTTCCCAATTAATGATAGATGACATTGGTATTTATTAATTTTTAAAGCATTTGAAGGCAAATTCAGATTGTGGAATTCAAATCATGATTCATTTGCATTTGGGACGGCTAAAGTTTATGAGTTTGATAATATTCTACTCCAATAAGTCTTAAGATCATAGTATTAAAGCATTCCCTTTTTTGTAGACACATTTTTTGGCTGGTTGCATGTTGCATCTTAGAGGATTTTGTTGGTGCAATCTTGATTAGGTTAGGGTTGACCTAGTTTGACAAAGCTCAGGTGAGCTTGAGTCTGGTAAGCTCGGGTGAGCTTGAGGTCGTATGTTTCGATGTTTGACAAAGCTGTTGAGTGGTCATGATGTGTGAGTCAAGTGGGTCAAGGTTGACTGGAGGCTTGACTGGCAAAAGACCTAGTGGGACTAGGCACACCTAGTGGGACTAGGCACACCTAGTGGGACTAGGTGAAGCCCAGGTAGATCGGGGAGATCGTACGCTGGCATAGCCAAAGACCTAGTGGGACTAGGCACACCTAGTGGGACTAGGTGAAGTCCAGGTAGATCGGGGAGATCGTACGCTGGCATGGCAAAAGACCTAGTGGGACTAGGCACACCTAGTGGGACTAGATGAAGTCCAGGTAGATCGGGGAGATCGTACGCTGGCATGGGAAAAGACCTAGTGAGACTAGGCACACCTAGTGGGACTAGGTGAAGTCCAGGTGGATCGGGGAGATCGTACGCTGGCATGACAAAAGACCTAGTGGGACTAGGCACACCTAGTGGGACTAGGTGAAGTCCAGGTGGATCGGAGAGATCGTACGCTGGCATGGGAAAAGACCTAGTGGGACTAGGCACACCTAGTGGGACTAGGTGAAGTCCAGATGGATCGGGGAGATCGCATGCTGGCAAGGTGGAAGTCTACAGAGAGACTTGACCTAACTCGAGGGTTAGGTGAATCTGGTTGGGAACCAGGTTAAGTCCGAGCTGGGAGCTAGGCAGTAGAAATCCAGGTTGGTCAAAGGGGTTGACCGGACACTTGGTAGGGGATCCTAGGCTTGTGAAAACAAGTTAGGTTGGACTCAATCGATTGGGTAATCGATTGGGTGAATCGATCAGGTGATCGATTAGGGCAGTTTGCGCGAGAGGACAGAAGGGCCCTGAATCGATTGGGCAATCGATTCAGGGTATCGGTAATCGATTGGTTAATCGATTACGACAGTTTGCGCGAGAGAATAGAAGAGTTCTGAATCGATTGAGTAATCGATTCAGGACACTTGTAATCGATTGGCTAATCGATTACGGTTCGAAAACTAGCCGTTGAACGGCTAAATCCTACGTGGTAATCGATTGGGTAATCGATTCAGAAACCCTAGGCGTCGGATATATAGGTTTTCACGCAGGTTTGGAGCGCAACTCTTCTTCCTCCTTCCACGCCATTTCAAGAGAAGCTTTGGGGCTTAGTGTTGGTGCACTTCCAAAGTTCTAAAGGCGATCACAAGCTTGAAGATAGCAAGGAAAGCAAAGTGTGAGCTTATCCATTGTAAATCTTGTAGGATTTCATTTGTATTTGCTTTGTTTCTTGTTGTATCTTTGTGAAAGCTTGTAAGAGGTTTCTCCACCTCAAGAAGGAGACTTTCATAGTGTATGAGAGTGTGAGGAGAGTGGATCCTTGGATTAGTCACCCGACCGGGGTGGATACCAAGTAAAATCCAAGTGTTAGCGATTGCTTGAAGTCTTCCGCCGCGACAAATCATCTACAAGCGAATCAAAGCTAATCACCCCCCCTCTAGCTCGTCTACCGGTCCCAACAAGTGATATCAGAGCCAAGTTGCTCTTCATTGGACTCATCGCCAAGAGGGCAAGAGCTAGAGGAAGAAGAAGAAGTTGGAAGAAACCCTAATTTCAAGGAGTCATCATCAAAAGAGTTCAACTTCAAAAATGGAGTTCGGATACGACACCCGGGCACCTCCACCATTCGACAAGGCGAATTTCAATCTTTGGAAGTCAAAGATTGAAAATTTCTTCATGATGGAGATAGAGCAATGGTTTGCTCTAATGGAGGGTTTTGAAGCTCCAACAAGCACTAAAGGGAAGCTCCTCAAGAAAAGCAAATGGAATGAGGAGCAAATCAAGAGATGCGAGGCCAACGACAAAGTGACCAAGTTATTGGTCAATCTTTTGCCAAGCACCATCTTGGACAAGATTGAAGAATTCAAAGATGCCAAAGAGCTTTGGAGCAAATTGGCAAAGCTTCATGAAGATCCCTCCACTGTACCGTATCAAGACAAATCCGAAGAGGGAGATTCATCAAATGAAGAGGACTCGGAAGTTGAGAGATGCACAACATCGGGGGAGGAAATTTAAGAAGCATTGGCCGAGGAGGAAAAAGAAGAAGTCTCCACCTCTAGGGTTGAGGGGGAGCAAAGGTCATTAACTCCGGAAAAAGAAGAAGTATCTACTTCCGGATCAAGTGAAGAGTCATGCAACACCCCTACAAGCAAAGGTATAAACATTTCAATTTGCAAAAATAAAGATCACATCATTTGCTTTGAGTGTAGGGAGAAAGGACACTATAAGAGTAAGTGTCCTAAGTTGGTCAAGAAGAAGGTGCAAGTGGCACCCAAGACCAAGGAGAAGCCAAAGGAGGTCGGCCCCGTGACAAAGAAAGATAAGAAGCACATTGTGTGCTTCTCATGTAAACAAAAGGGGCATTACCAAAATCAATTTCCAAAGGGGAAGGATCCGACCAAAGTTAAAAGGAGGAGCTCAAATCAAGGGGGAGCCTCCAAGATTAAGCCTAAGGTACCATTAGGTAATGGTACTTATTTAAATCATGATAGTATGCATGCTAGGAAAAATTATTATCATTTTAATGCTATTTATCATGAAAATAGGAGGCATGAGAAACCTAAGGAAAACTATAGAGCTTTCCATGCTAGGACTACCACATCTAAGGATGGGGAGCAAAATAGAACTTTCCACGGTAGACCTACCCAATAGAAGGCCAAGAAGAACAATCACCAAAGCTATATTAGAAAACAAAGCCTTGATGATGTAATGATTGAAAATCAAGTTTTGAGGTCAAAACTTGATAAATTGGAAAAATCCCTTAAGAAAATTGAAAATCTATTTAAGGGATCAAAAATTCAAAACCTAGATTTAGGAAATCAAGGACCCTCTAGGAGTAAGAAGGGTTTGAGATACAAACCTAAAACTAAGGATGATGGTCCATCCTATCATAGAGTTCCATATAGGTATGGAACTCAATCTAGGTCAAGAAGTCATGTCAAGGCCATAAGGGAAGCCATCCCTAGAGTTGACCAAGACAAGACAAAGGTGACTAAGGCTTCGGAGAAGCCTAAGAAAGTCTTTAGGAAGGTATCAAGGGAAGTCATCCCTAGTGAATACCTAGAACACCCAAGGAGCACCAATAGGTTTTGGGTTCCTAAGAGTGTGTTCGCCACACCCTAGATAGATCTAGGGAGTGTCAACTCTAATTGGAAGGGTAGTTAACCCAACCTTGATGAAGTTGGCACTTTGGGACGTTTTCAAGGAATTACTATCCTTGAAAATGAAGGATTCATGTATTTACTCTAGGAGGAGTAAATTTGTGCCAAACTATATTTTTGAAAGATTAAACTTGATAAAGTTGGCACAACTAGGTTAGAATCCAGAGATAGGCCAAGTTGGGGAGTTTTGGCATTATCTTGGAAATTAGGACAAATTTAGGATTATCAATGGCTTAGCGATGAGTTATTGATACTTAGATAGGAAATCTAGGTACTTTCTTTTTGCTATTATGCCATGTTTTGTATGCCCTATCACATGCCATGACATCATATTTCATCATTCATATTTATTATGAAAATATTACATGTCATGTCATACATGCATCATCTAGTTATAATATTATTTAAATTCTCATATGATGCATGTCATAGTCATAATGATGCATTTAGTCAATTTTATTGAAATTAAGGACATAGGTATAAATTGACATCCTAGGTGGATGATCAAGGTTTATAATGCCTAGGTAGAAATGCATGAACCCTTAGATTAGGGAGAACATGACTTTCACATCTCACCAAGATCATAAGTTGACTTGTGTGTGTTTTTGAGACACATTAGAAACAAGTGAGATGTTAGGATGATGATAAAAACTCAAGGTGGTAGTTGATATGCATCTTAGTGAGTTTTAGGTTCATCAAAACAAGAATATAAATGAACTCCAATCATTGGGAAAGCTAATGTACAAGTCATGTGCATTTAGCCCAAGGAACATGGTTGGATATTATTTTTGAAACACATTTTAAAACTATCTTGGAAAACCTTGGTGAAGACTATCTTTTGATAGCACTTATCATTGATAAAATGGATACAAAACATGAAAAACATTGAAGTATTTCAATGGTTTCAAATTTTGTGTCAATCTTTAAAAAAGGAGGTTATTTTCATAGAAAATTATTTTTCCCTGATAGTATATGGCATAAATAATGTCTACACAAAATTTTAGGATTTTTGGAATTTTGTAGAATTATTTATGGGTTTCTGAAATTCGAATCTGAAATTGTTTTCAGAAATTAGAAACTCCCAATCGATCGGGTGATCGATTGGGACAGTAGTCAATCGATTGGTCAATCGATTGGTAGACCTTCTTGCGAGCACAAAAGCTTGCGTAATCGATCCTTTGATCGATTACAGTCAGCCGTAATCGATCAGTTGATCGATTAAGGCTAGTGTAATCGATTGGTTCCCAACACCAATCGATTGGTGAGATTGAAACTGTCTAGTTTCAGTCAGATAACCCATTTTTGAGTAACCTAATCATCCTTAGCTCCTTGAAATACTTTTATAAGTATATTTGGGTAAATTTCATTGTGAAATCAAAAGGAAAAATGGTTTGGTGAAAAATATAGGGTTAAGGAGAGATTTTGATTCAAGCTTTGAATATCAAAATCTCATTACCTCAAGTTGAGTTTTCCTAAAGGTTTAGGAACTCAAAAATCATTGTTGGTGCAATGATAGAGGTTTAGTGCATGTTTTGAGGGGGAGGTCTTCCTTAAAGGCATGTGTTTAAATTTTCTTTTTTGGGATAAGTGAATGAATGGAGATTGGGAATCTTCATGAGTGCTCAAGGTTAAGCATAGGTTCAATGAAAAGTATGAGATTTTCATTGGGTATCCCTTTGACCATATAGACTCTCGGGGAGAGTTTTTGATGTGTGTCAAAGGGGGAGAAGTTGAAAGGCTAATAGCGATTAGTCTTTCTCAAACATATTGTCAAACATCAAAAAGGGGGAGATTGTTGGTGCAATCTTGATTAGGTCAGGGTTGACCTAGTTTGACAAAGCTCAGGTGAGCTTGAGTCTGGTAAGCTCGGGTGAGCTTGAGGTCGTATGTTTCGATGTTTGACAAAGCTGTTTGAGTGGTCATGATGTGTAAGTCAAGTGGGTCAAGGTTGACTGGAGGCTTGACTGGCAAAAGACCTAGTGGGACTAGGCACACCTAGTGGGACTAGATGAAGCCCAGGTAGATCGGGGAGATCGTACGCTGGCATAGCAAAAGACCTAGTGGGACTATGCACACCAAGTGGGACTAGGTGAAGTCCAGGTAGATCGGGGAGATCGTACGCTGGCATGGCAAAAGACCTAGTGGGACTAGGCACACCTAGTGGGACTAGGTGAAGTCCAGGTACATCGGGGAGATCGTACGCTGGCATGGGAAAAGACCTAGTGGGACTAGGTGAAGTCCAGGTGGATCGGGGAGATCATACGCTGGCATGACAAAAGACCTAGTGGGACTAGGCACACCTAGTGGGACTAGGTGAAGTCCAGGTGGATCGGAGAGATCGTACGCTGGCATGGGAAAAGACCTAGTGGGACTAGGCACACCTAGTGGGACTAGGTGAAGTCCAGATGGATCGGGGAGATCGCATGCTGGCAAGGTGGAAGTCTACAGAGAGACTTGACCTAACTCGAGGGTTAGGTGAATCTGGTTGAGAACCAGTTTAAGTCCGAGCTGGGAGCTAGGCAGTAGAAATCCAGGTTGGTCAAAGGGGTTGACCGGACACTTGGTAGGGGATCCTAGGCTTGCGAAAACAAGTTAGGTTGGACTCAATCGATTGGGTAATCGATTGGGTGAATCGATCAGGTGATCGATTAGGGCAGTTTGCGCGAGAGGACAGAAGGGCCCTGAATCGATTGGGCAATCGATTCAGGGTATCGGTAATCGATTGGCTAATCGATTATGGCAGTTTGCGTGAGAGAACAGAAGAGTTCTGAATCGATTGAGTAATCGATTCAAGACACTCGTAATCGATTGGCTAATCGATTACGGTTCGAAAACTAGCCGTTGAACGGCTAAATCCTACGTGGTAATCGATTGGGTAATCGATTCAGAAACCCTAGGCGTCGGGTATATAGGTTTTCACGCAGGTTTGGAGTGCAACTCTTCTTCCTCCTTCCACGCCATTTCAAGAGAAGCTTTGGGGCTTAGTGTTGGTGCACTTCCAAAGTTCTAGAGGCGATCACAAGCTTGAAGATAGCAAGGAAAGCAAAGTGTGAGCTTATCCATTGTAAATCTTATAAGATTTCATTTGTATTTGCTTTGTTTCTTATTGTATCTTTGTGAAAGCTTGTTAGAGGTTTCTCCACCTCAAGAAGGAGACTTTCATAGTGTATGAGAGTGTGAGGAGAGTGGATCCTTGGATTAGTCACCCGACCGGGGTGGATACCAAGTAAAATCCAAGTGTTAGCGATTGCTTGAAGTCTTCCGCCGCGACAAATCATCTACAAGCGAATCGAAGCTAATCACCCCCCCCCCTCTAGCTCGTCTACCGGTCCCAACAGATTTGTCATAGGTAGTGAAGAGGTCCCGAAAGAACAATGTCGTCAGCAAGGCGTAACCCTAGATTGTGGTGTCTATATATGCATGTGGGTGGAGTGTATATCTTGTGACACAGATGATATTTGGAGGTTTCAAAATGATGTGAAGATAAATATTTATTGAACCCGTGTTGCATCAACCATATTATCAAATGAGAATGATTGTTAAAAAAATATATTTGACTACGATACCTTGTCTTTTGCTTCTTATAGTTAAGCAGATGTATTGGAGTTTAATATTTGTCTTTTTGTGGATCCAAATTCAGATGTAAAGCAGTGTTGGTTTTTATTTTGTAGTAATGACAGACTTATGACTTAGTTATCAAGAAATTGATGTAAAAAATTTTTGATCTTAATTCTATTGGTTTTTATTGTGTTGAGTGATGACAGATAGATGTTGGTTGTTATTCACATGCATGTTTCATTATAATTCTGTTGGCTTAGTGATTAGCCTTATACATATATTTTAGAGCATCTCTAGGCAAATTTAGGTACAAAAAGTATAAAAGAAGGTATAATATCTCCTAAATTCAGCATCATTTAAACTAAAATTTAGTATTTTTTCTATCCAATTAAGTACTATATACAACAGGTTTATCAATAATCTGGGGCACACTACCTGTGCACAGATTTTTTAATGGTTGGTGTAGGTGAGTTTTTTTGGGCACGAATTGACTCATAAAATCAAGCACAATTGACTTAAATTCAAGTATATATAGCCATGAATAAAGTACTAATTTCAAACTATTAGGTACATTTAAACGAAAGTTATCCATTGATTAGTGCAGGCGAGTTTTTTTGGGACATACTTTATTGTTTCATTGATAATATAATATGGATTAAGGTTAATGATACTATTCCTCGAATTAGTGCTTTACAGAATTAATCAAGGTATATAATCCGCATTATTAGGTATGAAATATTCAAATTCAAGTATGTGCCTCACCAAATTGAGTATAATTGTGCAAAATTTGAGTATTCAGGTACGAGACTCCCTCTTTAGTTCTCAATGGCTCAAAAAATCAAGCACAATTGACTCAAATTGAAGTATATATTGCCACGAATGAGGTACTATTTTCAAACTTTCAGGTACATTTGGACGTAAGTTATGCACTAATTAATGTGGGTGAGTTTGTTTGGAACATATTTTCTTGTTTCATTGATAATATAATATTTATTAAGGTTAATGATACTATTGCTCGAATTAGTGCTTTACATAATTGATTAAGGTACATAATCCACATTATTAGGTACGAAAATTCAAATTCATGTATCTATCTCATCAAATTGCGTATAGTTGTGCAAAATTTGAGACTCCCTCTTTAGTTCTCAATGGCTCAAAAAATCAAACACAATTAACTCAGATTCAAGTATATATATCCACGAATTAGGTATTATTTTTAAACTTTCAAGTACATTTGGACGCAAGTTATGTACTAATTAGTGTGGGTGATTTTGTTTGGAACATATTTCCATGTTTCATTGATAATATAATATTGATTAAGGTTAATGACACTATTGCTCGAATTAGTGTTTTACATAATTGATCAGGGTACATAATCCGCATTATTATGTATGAAAATTCAAATTCAAGTATGTGTCTCATCAAATTGAGTATAATTGTGCAAAATTTGAGTATTCAAGTACAAGACTCCCTCTTTAGTTGTCAATGGTACAAAAAATCAAGCATAATTAACTCAGATTCAAGTATATATTGCCACGAATGAGGTACTATTTTCAAACTTTCAGGTACATTTGGATGCAAGTTATGTACTAATTTGTGTGGGTGAGTTTGTTTGGAACATATTTCTTTGTTTCATTAATAATATAATATTGATTAAAGTTAATGACACTATTGCTCATATTAGTGCTTTACATAATTAATCAGAGAACATAATTCGCATTATTAAGTACGAAATATTAAAATTCAAGTATGTGTGTGATCAAATTGAGTATACTTGTGCAAAATCTGAGTATTCATGTATGAGACTCCCTCTTTAGTTCTCAATGACTCAGAAAATCAAGCACAATTGACTCAGATTCAAGTGTATATAGCCACGAATGAGGTACTATTTTCAAACTATCAGGTACATTTAGACTTAAGTTACACATTAATTAGGGATATTGTAGCACACACTACTTCACATGTAGTGTGGCCAGTAGCATCGCTAAGGATGGTTATTTTCGTCAAGAATACACAATGGAGCAATATGCCTATCAAAAATATAGACAACCCAATATGAGAGTCAATACCTTAAAAATAGAAGAGGAAAATATATGTATCTATGTTTGACATCACCTGATGTGGTATACACTCATAACCAAATCCTAGAAGAGGTTGGTGTAGGTGAGTTTTTTGGGACATATTTCCTTGTTTCATTGATAATATAATATTGATTAAGGTTAATGATACTATTACTTGAATTAGTGCTTTACATAATTGATCAAGGTATATAATCCGCATTATTAGGTACAAAATATCCAAATTCAAGTATGTGTGTAATCAATTTGAGTATACTTGTGCAAAATTTGAGTATTTAGGTACGAGACTCCCTCTTTAGTTCTCAATAGCTTAAAAAATCAAGCATAATTTACTCATATTCAAGTATATATAGTCATGAATGAGGTACTATTTTCAAACTATCAGGTACATTTAGACGAAAGTTATGCACTAATTGGGGATATTGTGGCACACACTACTTCACATGTAGTGTGGTTAGTAGCATTGCTAAGGATGATTATTTTCATCGAGAATACACAATGAAGCATTATGTTTATCAAAATATAGACAACCTAATATGATAGTTAATACCCTAGAAGTAGAAGAGGAAAATGTATGTATTTATGTTTGACATCACCTGATGTGGTATACACCCATAACCAAATTCTAGAAGAGGTTGGTGTAAGTGAGTTTCTTTGAGACATATTTCCTTGTTTCATTAATAATATAATATTAATTAAGGTTAATGACACTATTGCTCAAATTAGTATTTTACATAATTGATCAAGGTACATAATCCGCATTATTAGGTACGAAATATCCAAATTCAAGCATGATTGTGATCAAATTGAGTATACTTGTGCAAAATTTGAGTATTCAGGTATGAGACTCCCTCATTAGTTCTCAATGGCTCAAAAAATCAAATATAATTGACTTAGATTCAAGTATATATAACCATGAATGAGGTACTATTTTCAGACTATCAGATATATTTGGACGTAAGTTATGCACTAATTAGTGTGGGTGAGTTTTTTTGGGACATATTTTCTTGTTTCATTGATAATATAATATTGATTAAGGTTAATGATACTATTGCTTCAATTAGTATTTACATAATTGATCAGGCTATATAATCCGCATTATTAGGTACGAAATATCCAAATTCAAGTATGTGTGTGATCAAATTGAGTATACTTATGTAAAATTTGAGTATTTAGGTACAAGACTCCCTCTTTAGTTCTCAATAGCTCAAAAAATCAAGCACAATTGATTCAGATTCAAGGATATATATCCACGAATGAGATACTGTTTTCAAACTATCAAGTACATTTGAATGTAAGTTATGCACTAATTTGCGTGGGTGAGTTTTTTGGGACATATTTTCTTATTTCATTAATAATATAATATTGATTAAGGTTAATGATACTATTGCTCGAATTAGTGTTTTACATAATTGATCAGGGCACATAATTTGCATTATTAGGTACGAAATATCCAAATTCAAGTATGTGTGTTATCAAATTGAGTATACTTGTGGAAAATTTGAGTATTCAGGTACGAGACTCCTTCTTTAGTTCTCAATGGATCAAAAAATCAAACACAATTAACTTAGATTTAAGTATATATAACCACAAATGAGGTACTATTTTAAAACTATCAGGTGCATTTGGACGAATCAAGCACAATCAACATCAGACAAACCAATTCTTGTACAGCATTTTCAAAAATCGAACAATCAAACATAACATATACCTTATTTATCAAAATTTATACTCAAGTTTCTGGCCGAATTTGTCTATGAAATTCACAAATTCAACTAAAGTAAATTGTACATATTGCAAAGTACCTAACAAAGTTCATAAACATAATAATAACTGACACATAATACAAAGTCACATAAACCATAATTACAACAATAAATTTCCACCACACAACCATAGTATCTAGTATAACAACTACACATCAACTTCAGACAAACCAATTCTTGTACATCATTTTCAAAAACAGAACCATCAAACATAATATATACCTAATTTATCAAAATTTGTACTCAAGTTTCTGGTCGAATTTGTCTATGAAACTCACAAATTCAACCAAAGTAAATTGCACATATTGCAAAGTATCTAACAAAGTTCATAAACATAATAATAACTGACACATGATACAAAGTCACATAAATCATAAATACAACCATAAGTTTCCACTACACAACCATAGTATATACTATAACAACTACACATCAACTTAAGACAAATTGATTGTTGCACAATATTTTCAAAAACAAAACCATCAAAGGTGTTGTCACTCAACCAGAACTAATATATAAATCACCAATGTTGCCACTCAAACATGTCTGCTTTCTCGAACGTAAGACCATGCTTGATTCCTCTTTTAGCAATCTCTTTTTCCTGCGGAAGTGTATATAAAAAAATATCAGACAACCCATAAAAATTATAAAGTATGATTGCAAAAATAAACCAAGTATTTACTACAAATTAAACATACACAAATTTAAGAATAATAGCTAGTTTATAGCTTCTTTGCAGCTACGTCTGTTGTAGCCTTTCTTATGACAACGACCACACTTTGACATATGTGTTTCAACTTGTGATGCTATTCTCTTAGTCCTCCTACGACCTGGCTAACTGTGAACATCTGGAGCATCGATTACATTTCCTTCATCAAGATTTGACTCGTTAATGTTAAAAGTTAGGATTGGATTAATAATTCCTTTTTATGCTTGGCAATACATTCCAATCTTGAAATATTGACCGCAAAATTCATACAACGACAATGACTTTGACTCAATAGCAACACAAGCATGTTTGCATGGAAACTTATTGATCTGCCAAGCTCTGCACGAACAACTCTTATCAATTAAATCAACTACAAGGATTTTTCACCATCAACTATCTCAAACCTCCAATTACATGACGATGAACTCTCAAATTTCGGGATTCAGGATAAACACTAGCAATAGCCTTCTCCTTTTTGCGACTTAATTCCTTAACCATCGCGATTGTTGATTCACGTACCTGATGTATTATGTTCATGATTTGTATGCGTATTGAAGGATCGTTTATGGTGTGCTAGAGGGGGGTGAATAGCACTTTTTCGTCGTTTTGATCTCTACAGAATTGTTAGCGCAGCGGAAATAATAACATGTAAAGTAAATAATAAATAACAATCCTAACACTACCAGATTTACTTGGTATCCACCCCGGTCAGGTGACTAATCCAAGAATCCGTCGGTGGATCACTCCCCAGATAACCTCCGGCTATCACGTGTCGCTCCTTGTGGGTGGAGAAACCTCACCACAACACCTTGGACGCTTTGTGAACACAATAGACTACTAACCAGCCTTTTCCAAGCAGGTTTCGTCAAGAAGAATGGTAGGAAACGAGCCCCTTCAAATAGGACTCGAATATGAAACAGTCGCTTACCAGTCGACTGCCCCTGGGGCAGTCGACTGGTCCCACTCAGATTTGACTGTTACAGTACAACATTCAAATCTTGCCAGCCTGTTCCAGCCTACACCAGTCGACTGCCCAAATGCCAGTCGACTGGTACACACCTAAGCCTAGGGTTTCACTCCGAGTACAAGTCTCTCTCGCACTCAAACCCTCCCGGCTTAACCCCTGAGTACAAGCCCACATACTCAGACCCTCACAACCCAGTTGACTCTTCACCAGCAGCCTTGACTGTTGCCTTCACTCCCTCTTCATCTTCGGCCCTTGTCCCTCGGATGCGCGCGCAAGCCTCCAGCTTGCCTTCATGCCACCCTTCACGTACACCTTGAAGTCCGCGTCCCTCGGCTCATCATCTCTGCTATCCAACGGTCCCTCGAATGCGCACGTAAGCCTCCAGCTTACCTCCATGCCATCCTTCACCTGAAGACGTCAACCAAGTCCATGTGTACCTGTACACCTGCACACTCATGTACACATGTGAGAACAACACAAACCCTAACTTAACCATATTGCCCACACATCAAAATATCATGATCCTCCAGATCACCTCAGGGCCGATTGCCCCAACAATCTCCCCCTTTTTGATGTGTGGTAATACGTTAAGTTAGGGTTAACATATAGCAATAATAATAGCAAAAGCAATTGAAATTCAAGCATATTACACAAGAGGCTACCTCCCCCTTAACCTATGCTTTCTCCCAAATTTCAACCCTTATTGCTAATCCCAAGTTAAGTTCTCCAACTCAACTCTCAAGTCACAACTAAACCTAAGTTAAGTTTCAACCCAAACCTAACTTAATACCCTAGTTCTCCCCCATTGACACCATCAAAAGATTGCCCCAAGCAACCCAACCCTTAGCGCCAAATGGAACTTAGCCATATTTCTGAAAAACCCTTCAGAAATCACCAAAAACATTCTTCCCACACAGCCAGTCGACTGCCCCTAGGGCAGTCGACTGATACTCAGTGTTCCAGAATTTCAGTCGAAATTCAGAAATGAATAAAAAATTTCAGAAAATCTGGAAAAATGTGAAACTTTGTAAGCACAGTTGTTAAGGTATTCCCAACCTTAGAAAAATTTGGTTCAAGAAAAATATCAACCGTGCTTGACTTTTGGTACAAACTCTAAAATTCTCAAATTATGTAAACTTTGTATCAAGATTGACCTCTAATCCTTGTATCCTATAGTTTGCACTTTCTATCAACTCCATTTGACATTTAAAGTGATTTTTACACTCCCCTTTTTCATATAGATGTATCCATTTCGACAAGAGCTCCCCCTCTTTTCAACTTGAATCTAAATGATCATCCCTTTTAACATGATATCCTCTAGATTTTCAATCAAACCATATTAGATAGCAATCAATATAAAATTCAAACATATCATGAACACTCATATATGATGATCATAACAGAGACCAAAATGTTTTAGCAATATACAAGCACTTAAAATCCAACACATTATCAAAATAAACCATAAACTTGATAATATAGCATAAGATCAGTGCATAATACATATAGTCATAAGTCAACAAACAAACATCACAATAACACCTAGGGCCAACAGGCCGGAAGTCATCCAAATCAGTACATCAGAAAATAAAGCGTTTGAGAGGTATATAAAAAATCAAGACAAAACACTCTCAACACTAAAATCCAATAACTGCATCATCTGATCAGAAATACATGTGGTCATCACCGTCTGGAGGAGGAGGAGGAGGAGCAGGAGGACCCTGGTATGCCAAATCCCATCGCTGCAGCACCTCATACATGGTCTCCTGCCTGGTCATGATGCCCTGACAATACTCTGTGAGGCCCTGAACATTCCTCTGAGTCGTCGCCTGACCCTGCTGGAGGCTCTGAACATCCCCCTGGATGATATGAACATCCTCACGGAGCCCATGAACATCCTCACAATACTGAGTAAACTCTACACGAGTAACCAGCTCGGTAGGCTCCTCATCTGCAGCAGCGGCCTCTGGTCGCTCCCTCCACACAAATGCTCCCTGTCTGCTCTCAATCCCTGCCAAGGATAATTGGCGTGTGCCAATCTGATCGTAATCCTTGGACAGGTGCCTGACCTGACCACTAGTGACCCGAATGCCAAATCGGAGCTGGAAGAACTCAGTCAACATGTGATAAAAAGGCATATAAATTTTTCCATTCACTCTGGGAAAAGTGACAGATCGAGGCAAATGCATGTAAGGACACATCTATATCTAATCGCCTCTCAAGAGCATACATCATCACTAAGTGAGGCAACCGAATCCTCGCTCTCCCCTTAATGACAATGGGTAGGATGCACTCCACCACAATTTTATACAAAACATGGCTAGATGGACTCATAGGCTTTGCATCAAAAGTACGCTCAGATTCATGCCTATGCCGTCTAAAGTAGTGAAGATGAATCTGATCAACGGTGATGTTTTGGAACTCAAGTGGCTCAATGACGTTGGGAAAATAGGTGTTGACATTGTTGGACGCCCGACACTCTAAGAAACTAGCTAAGATCATGGGTGTGAAAGGAATGTGTTGGATCGAGAAGCCCGATAGAGGGGGGGGTGAATATCGGAAAACTTTCGGATTTGAGTAAGAGTAGGTACGCAGCGGAAATTAAATAAAAGACACAGAGCCGTAATCGATTTACTTGGTTCGGAGCCTGTGTCGACTCCTACTCCAAGGCCCACGGTCGTTGACCGTTTACTTTGGGCAATTCTATATTTAGCGCAAATAAGTTACACAATATGATTTACAAAATTAAGTGCAATAAAATATTAATTAAAGAAATACGCTCTTCTTTTTACCGACGTCCGGAGTAGGTCGACTCTTTCGGGGCAGCAGGACGTCGTCAGCTCAAGGTGAAGCGTTTCCGGAGCAAGGCGCGAGCGTAGAAGAACTTTGAGACGTTGGAAGAAGTGATGTTGGAAGCCTGGGGTCGAGGGCCCTTTATATAGGGCTAGGGGGCGCCCGGGACGTCGGGGGCGCCCCCCACGTGGCCTTTGATCCGCACAGATCTCGGTCAGTGTCTATCCTCTGGATGCGCTTTGACCGGGGCGCCCGAACCGCTCGGGGCGCCCGCATTGACCGGGTCAAAGTTCTATCTTCTTGGCTTCAATGGCTTCTTGGTTCGAAGTGAGTGCATGGGGGCGCCCGCAGCGCAGGGGGCGCCCGGGAGCAGCGGGGGCGCCCGAATGCACGGGGGCGCCCGCAGCTTGTACTGTCGAAGCGCACTTTTTGATTGTGTGTTTGGTGTTCACCTTGGGGGCGCCCGGGACACTCCGGGCGCCCTGGTCAGCAGTTGCCTCACTCCTTTGAGGCACTCTGAGCTGCAGACTCACGTTCCTTCGGTCCTGCATCCAGGGTTAGTCTAAAACACAATAACATAATAAATTATTAGATTTATACAGCCTTAGCTGTCTTGGTTCTGACTTTGGTCTCCAAAATGGAGCCCTAGGTCGAACCGACGCCTATTGTTCCCTCGACGGGGAACGCATCCTCACCTACTCCTCTCGGGAGAGTTTACCTGATGCCAACCGTTCCTCTGGTTGGACTTTTGCCTGACGGTCCTTTGTCAGGTCTTGTAAACTGGCAGTCCTTCGCCAGTTGCCTAACAGTCCTTCGCTAGGGCTTGGATACTGGCAGTCCTTCGCCAGGTGCCTAGCAGTCCTTCGCTAGGGCTTGGATACTGGCAGTCCTTCGCCAGGTGCCTAGCAGTCCTTCGCTAGGACTTTGTCTCTGCACACTTGAGTAACATCGTTAGATCACAAATAAACTTAACTTTGAATCCTTTGCCAATATCAAAACCAGGTTCGATATGGTGCTTCCTGCACCAACAGAATGGTGACTCCGGCTACTCTTGATTCATAAATATTATTGTCTGAATCAATACAGGTTAAATTCGCATAGAATTCCTTGCATAGATCAATATTAATATCATGTTGGCAATAAACCAACTGTTCTATGCTGAAATGTGTCACCATCTCAGTAATTTGTGGCGCTTTTTCCTCAAAATAGGGTTTGTTTAAATACCGACAAGGCAACACAACAAACTCATTCTCCTCGAATCTCTTCTTGCACCCCGGCTCCTAAATATGGACTCCTCTGGAGCTTGGGGACCTGGTCGGGATGAGCCCTCACCCCTAGACCGCTTAGACACAACCCTAATATCCCAAACCCATGCATGCATACCAAGATAACCCCCCCAAAAGAGAAAACATCAAAGAAAACATATACAAAAATCATATTAGTGTCAATGCAAAGCCTAAATGCAGAAATGAACCTTAAATCATCATACCTCTTGACTGCTTTCTTCATGATTTTCGGTTTTGAGAGATTGACTTGAGAAAAGAGGTTTTCCACAAACCCTAGAAGTAGATCAGAGTTAGGGGAGGCCTTAGGGACGAATTTGAGGGCTTAGAGGGAGCTTAGGACGCAAGGGGAGTCGAGAGGAGGAGAATATCGCCGGGAATGATCAGCCAAAACCCTAGGTTTGGCTTTCCCGGCGCTCCCTTTCCTTTTATAAAACCTGCGCACCAGTCGACTGCCCCAGGGGCAGTCGACTGGGCCATCACGTAATTACATTCTATGGGTTTTGCCAGTCGACTGGCTTCCAGCCAGTCGACTGGTGTCTGATGTTCTGATTTTCAGTTTTCGAGTCCGAATTTCAGAAATGCCTAACTAATTTCACAAATTCCCAAAAATTCTGAAATCTTGTGGGGATATTTATGGATCCTATATTTACTTGGGAAAAATATAATTTTAGTCAAAGTCATCCCAAATCCCAAGTTTGGTACAAACTCCGAGTTTTTCTAAAAGGTATCATAGAACTCTTCCCAAAAGTTCTAGTTTGGACCTCACCTTGATGTTACTTCCCATAATCATCCATAGTCCATTCATAGCATCAAGTTATATGGTATTTAGGCATTAAAATCGATTTGTCTCAATTAAAATCCTAATTTCATCTTTTTCTTTATAATCCTCCCTTAAGTGTGTCAACTCTCTACGATTAAGACTACCCTTAGCCTTTTAAACCTCTTGGCACACCCTATAGTCCTTTTCAATCCCCTAGAAGGAGACCACCTGAGATCCATTTACCATGGATCCCACTTTGACTTCCAGAGCTCTCCCTTGAGCTCCTAGCCCTAATTACCTCCCTTGGTAACTTTTCTACAAAAGCAAGACCACACCGATGCTCCTTCGGTGCTTCTTGACTTTCCACCACTACTCTCTTAATCCGATAGACCTTTTCTTTGGTCATTTTCTTTTCTTTCCATTTAAATGGTTTTTCCTTGCCATTTTTGACTTTTCCTCTACCATAGTTATAGTGCATCCTTGAATACGATACTTGATCAATATTAGCCCTCCTAGAATGGTATTGATAGATACCATTTTGTTGATTATTTTAATTGCTAAAATCTATGTTTGACCTATGTTTTTATTGCTTAATTGTGAAATTGCCCTAGGTTTTAGAACTTACCTTTATTTTGGACTTAATTGTAAATTTGCATTTAATTGGATTATTTGGCCACTAAATTTCTGATCTATTTTTTATAGGCATGAAAGGTTCATGGATCTAGGGCATATTGGGTCAAACTCGAGTCGGAAGTGACCCGGATCGAGTTATCAAGATTAGGATTAAATCCGGGCCGTCCGATTCAAGAGCGGCTAGATCTGAGCCATCCAGGACCATCTGAAGCAATCCAAGCTAGGGTTAGGGTTGATCAAGCACTCTGATCAAGATCTGAAGGTTTCATCCCAATCAGAGTTAAATCAACCGTTGGATCAAGCTCGGAGGGCTCTAGATCGTCCATTCAAAGACTAAGTTGATCTGGACCATCCGTTACACATCTGGAGGATCTGAGCTACCACGAGGCAGATCCTGACCCCAGATCATCATCATCAAAATTTGGATCAGATCGGAGCAAGATCAGCCGTTGGATTCATCTAAATCAATCTGGACCGTCCATTGATAAGTATTTAATCAAACTCACAGCAGCAGCTCCTCCTCGTCGCGTCTCTGCCGTTTCTTCATCTTCTTCGTTGTGTTCTTCACGTCTTCAGTATAGTTCTTCTTCATTTAAGGGGCGCGACCCCTTAATTCTTCATCTGGATCAAGATTTGGATCTTTAGAGGACAGTCTTGTTGGAGATTTCAGCTCGAATTCGCGCCGGACTGAGCTATTTGAGGGTTTCGGTGGCTCTGTGGTCTGACCACTCGAATCTCATCCACAATCCATTTTCGATCATCTGAGCTGCTTGTAGGGGTTCTCAGGTGAGCTCAGAGGATCTTCAAATCTTCATCGCCATCCCATTATTTGAGATCGAAGGGGTTCGGATTGGATTTCCCCACATGATGCAGTTTGAGCAGAGTTCATCAATCCAAGCTGCGCTCCACTGATTTGCTGAGCCTAGGGGTTCGAAGCCAGCTCTTGCTTGACGACCAAGAAGATCTTGAGCTTAGGGAGGATTGAGGATTAGTTTACCGTAGTTAATTTCTGTTTCATTAGCTGTAATGTCGTTTCTGTAGTTAAATTTCGTTTCTGCAGTTTCTGATTCTGTTTCATTAGCTGTAATTTCGTTTTGAATTGTTTTTGCAATACTTAAGATTCAATTCAGTAAGTAAATTAGTTAGTGAGTTAGTTAGTGCACAAAAGCTTCAATTTACAACTTATTACTTTGTCCATTTCTTGCGTGCAAATTTCTGTTAGCGTTTCTGAATTTATGTTCATGCGTGCCAACTTGGATTTCAATTTTGCAGCTTCAATTGAGTTAAATTCGTGTTTAGTTTAAATTCTTGGGATTTTAGATAACATTTAGATTGCTGATGCTTGTGATCGAAGTGTGATTTGTATCCTGTTTTTCCTTTCTGCACTTCTGCTTAGATTTCCTGCTAAATCTGTTTCGTGCCAAGTTCATTTCTGAATTCCCCCATTTGTTTCTGCCTTTTAAATTGTTGTTTCCGCATGTTAGGTTTCAGCACATCAAAAGATCCTGTTTGGTGAATTATTACCTCAGCTTTCCTCAAGATTGAATTAAGTTTGCATTTGCTTTGTGCTAAATTTCTGCATTTGGATCAATTTCTGCACAACTGTATTTCTGCATCCTCCACTTTTATTGTTGCATTCTCCAATTGTAATTCTTCATTTTCGATTTCAGCACATCAATAGGTTCTGGTTTGGTGAATCATTGCAACAGATTGCAACTTGATCAAGCTGTTTTCTGCATTTGCTTTGTTGCTGAAATTCTGCATTCCAATTCTGCTTATGGATTCTGATTTTCTGCATCCCTTTCTGAATTAAGTTTGTCTTGCCCTGATCAGTTTTGGTTTCCATTTTCTTCATTCACACGTGCAGTTAATTACATAGACAACCTAGCCAACACCAAGCTGAATTGATCAGCTACACATCCCATACATTTAGTGGCAATTTGGCACATATTTTCCTTCACTTGTGTAACAAGTTTCAATTGCTAGCACCTTGTGCCAAGCAAGGTCTCGGCACTGATCTTGTATCAGTTCTATGTCAACATGGCTTCGGCTAGTCATTTCTGAAGTTTGTGCCAAGAAGCCATTAGCTTCTCTTGAGCTGTCCTGTTTTCTGCATTAGAGTTTCTGCAGCTCATTTCTGCACACATCCTAATTCGGCAACTTCTTCAGCTCATTTCTGCATGTGTTGTTTTGGAATTCTGCACTCCATTCAGTTGGTGCATTTGTTTCTCCAGTCTGTCAAATTTTTGAATCAATCAGCCATTTGAATTGTTAGTTTATAGCTTAAGCATTGGTTTTAGTTTTTGGCACATAAGTTGTCTTGATTTACTTGCCACAGCTTGTATCAAGTAGGGATTTGGCATAGGTTTTGTATTGGACTGTTTTTAGATAGTTTTGCTGCATTTGATTTGGATGTGCTATCAGATTTGTTTTACAATTTCAGATTTGTTTACAACTTCGGCTGAGTTACATTGGGTCATCAAGTTTCATTAGTTGAGTTCCTTAGGGGGCATTTACTTTGTTTAGCTCATTTAGTTGAGTTCATTTATTACTTTGCATTGCGTGTTCATTTCCAAATTGCAAACCAAACCCAATTTACATTCGAAACCCAAAATTCATAAACGACATAAATACAAGCTCGAATCAAACAAACTTCAACTAGTCCCGAGGAAAAATATGACCTGTGGCCCCTTTACTACATTTTCATATTTTGATTGCAAAAAGGGTTTCCAGCTTTCATTCATATCTAAATTCTGATTGGACCCACATTTCGTGACAACTTTAAACTAGTCTATTTTGGGTCCGTCAAATTTTTGGCGTCGTTGCCGGGGAAGCAACTAGTTGATTTGTTTGATTTTTGCTTATATGCTTATTGACATATCATTGGGTTCTGTTTTATTTTGCTTTATCTTTCATATACGGTTGCTGCCATTTTTCTTGTTTGTTTTGTGATAGGGTTGTAAGATCAAAATGTGGTCACCAGATTTCTGTACAGAGATAAAAGAGACATTGGTGGAGTTGAAATGTTGGTGTAAGGTGTTGGAATACCAACAAAAACATAAGGCTCATTCATCTACTTTCCAGCAGCCGATTCAGCCTACATTTTAGCAACCTCAACCTCAGCCACAATTTCAGCCTTTCCAGAAATTTCAACCGCCTCAGCAAGAATTCCAACAGCCCTATTCTAATTTCCAGCAACCAAATCAGTTTTTTCAGCCACCATTACAACAATTCGAACAACCACAGCAATTCCAACAATTTCAGCCAGATTTTCGGCCAAGTCTACCAAATTTCCAGAATTTTCAGAATGGGCAGCCACTATTGCAAAGTTTTGAGCCCCAAATTCAGCAATTTCAGCCTAACTTTCAGCCACCTTATCAACAAGATCAGTCACAATTTCAACAATATCAGCAAGAGCAACCTTTCCAAAATTTTCAGCCATGGCAGCAAGAATTTCAACCCATACAAAATTTTCAGCAACCTCTTTAATATTCACAGCCATACGATCCAAATTTTCAGCCTTGCAACCAGAATTTTCAGCCCACTCAACTTCAGTGTTCACCACCACAATTTCAACCTCAGATCCACGAATTCCAGGGCTACAATTTTCAGCAATCTCCACCAACTTGTGAATCAAATTTCCAGCAGTTTAATCAGCCTAATCAACCATTTTATCAACCCCCACAGTCTCAGTTTCAACAAATGTTTCAACAAGAGCTTCAAAACCTCGGAAGGCAAATGGAACAAGTGGGTAGTGATTTGAATCAGATAAAAGCCCAAAGATTAGGACAATTAGCTTCTCAAGCTGCTTTTAATTCTGAGAGCCCCGGAGTTGGTTTCATATCAGTTCAAGGTGACCCTAGTGCATGGCCAAGTCCTTCTTCAAGTGATCTTAGAATTTTGGTGGAAGAAGAAGAAGAAGAAATTATTAAAATCAGGGCACCTACAGCATGCATTCCTCCGGAGATTCCTATTCAAAATCCATTTCCAAATTTTTCAGCTCAAGAAGAAGATTCTGAAGCTCCACAGGACCATTCTCATTTTTTATTTTGTGATGATAGTATTATTGATGGTCCTAATTTTTCTGATATTGTTGTTGCAGATATTGCAGAAGAAGCATACATAGGAGATGATTCCATAGGTGTAGGGGATTACACTAAGCCCCAGGGACCACCACAAGATTCAGAGAATGAACCAGAAAGTGTAGGGACTTGCATGGTGGAAGCAAGCACCCAAGGATCACCTGCTTTAGTTGATTGTCCACCAGAGCTTAAGGCTGAAGAGGAGCATATACTTGACCAGGAGGAGAACACGGATACATCTACTTTTGTAGACCCTCCAGGTATTTTTCAGCACGATCAGGTAAATACTCCTCCTAATTTTTCTGAAAATTGCATAGAGGTACCTCAAACTGATCTTATTATTTGTGATATACTTAGGGATACATCTCTTGTATAATTTGATTGTGAAAAATCCCTAGAGGTACCTAGTGTTAAAGTTGCTGAATTTGAAGCATGTGGTGATACATATCATGAAAATGCTGAGTGTGAAAAATTTTTAAAAGTGCCTAGTATTGTTGATTATTGTGATGAGTCATTTGATATATCTTATGCTGAAAATAATTGTGAAAAATTCATTGAGGCACCTCAAATTGATTTTATTGGCTGTGATACATTGCTTGATATATCCTTGGTAGAAAATAATTGTGATATTTTTATTGAAGTGCCAAAAATTGATTTCATTATCTGTGATGAATTTCTGGATGCAAATTTTATAGGAAATAAGTGTGAAAAATTTATTGAGGCACCAATAATTGATTTCATTGGACATGATGCAGTTTTGGATTCATTTCATGCAGAGACTGATATTATTTTATTTCTTTCTGACCCTGCACGCTTGAGAGAGGTATTACATTGTTTTGCAGGGTCTAGAAGACTTCAGGAGTGGGTGCTCCAACTGAACAGACTTCAACCTCCTGGAAGGACTTCTGAAAGGCATCAAGAAGGAGGAGAAGATCTTACTTTAATCCATAGCCCTCCATTCCTTCAATGGCTATTATACCTGAATCGCCTTCGGCCACCGGAGCATATTTCTGCAAAGTTCAAGTGTGGGGGAGTCCTAATTCTCTCAGCCACCCATTTTCCTCCACTACCACGATGGAGGTTACTTCTGGATAGACTCCGTCCACCAGAAATAAAGGGGAGATTGTTCTTTCTTGTATTTTCTTTTATTGCATGTTTCATTTCTATGCCTTCTAGAATTTTCCTTTAAATTGAGTCCTTGCTAATAAATGCATGAGTAGAGTAGAATGCATAGGAGTCATTGTAAATACCTTGTTATTTCTTTTCGCACTTTTTCTTGCATGACTAGGAATAAATGTATCCCTCTAGGTTATCCCATAGCATTTTAGAGTCTTTTGGAAAATAAATTAAATTTGGTTGTTAAAACTTAGGGTTTGAACTCATGGATGAAATCTTGGATGTTTGAGTACTACTTTGCTTTAGATTCTTAATTGATGACTTGAGATGAATTATTTTTGCCTAGTAAGAATTAGCCTTATATTTGTGACACACATATGTTATTGTACTCTAGAACTTGCTTAGGTTCTTTCAAAATCATATTTCAATGATTGGATCACATCTATAGAGGCTAATCACTTTGTTTACCTTTCCATATCAATTTTGGCAAGAATCATGTCTATTCTATTTGTTTTTCCTTATTCCTAATCTTAACCCCAATTTTTCTATGGATTTGTTTGCTTGGGATGTTTCTTAATGCTATTTTGCCCGAGACGGACAAAGATTTAAGTGTGGGGGAGTGACTAGTGATTTGGAAGCAATTCTTATCAAGGATGCACTTCATTTGTTAAAAAAAAAAATCATGTGCCAAGAATGAGCAAGAGAGATGGAAGCAATTGGAGATCGAGTTTCCTTATCATATTTTGAAGATGTAAGTGGCAAGCAAAGAAAGAAATCTGCACCATTTCAAAAGAAAAAAAAATCAGTGCCAAAAAGGAAGGATGAGATCAAAGAAGAAAAAAAAAATGGAAGTGTATCAACTCACCTAGTGAAGCATTTAACTCTCCATTACTATGTGATGTATTTATTTTGAGAAATCAGAGTTTTGCAATGACTCCGCTGTGGAGCTGAAATTGAGAGAAAAACAGAAAAAAAATTTCAGAAACAAAGCCAAGACAAGTTGGCACGCAAGAAGTGAAGTGTGGATCAAGAATTGGGAAGTTAGGATTGTGGAAGCCAAGTTCACACAACAATCTGATAGAGTCTGAGTTGAAGCTGTTTTAGCTACTTAATTCTGAGGTTGTATCAAGTCAACAGCAGCTTCTTTGAATTTTATTTGAACTCTAGACTAGAGAACTCGGCAGGAGGTCAAAAGCAAATCTGCATTTGGAGAAAAGCAATTCTGCATTTGAAGCATTTCCGAATTCAAGCTTTTCATTGCTGATTCTCGGCAGAAGGTCTCCTGAAATCTATTGAATGTGAAGAAGAGAAGGGAAACAAAAGAAATGGAAGCTGAGAAAAGCAGAAATCTGCGCAGAATCTGTGCCAAAATCAGAAGATCTGAAATTTTTTGTGCAGAAATTTTCGTGCCAAAACAGGAGATTGTTTACCATAACAAGTTGTTTCCTTACAAGCAGTCCTGTATTAACTTTTAAACTGAATCTGATGTTTCTAATTTAGCATCGCATTACTGAATCAAGCAGAGAATACAAGCTGGAAATGAAGTAAGGTTGAGAAAGCAAGCTGAGAATGCAGTTTGTGTCAAGTTGAAGCTGAAATTTGAGTTTTTGAAGCTATGAATCAAGATATTAAGTGTAAAATGTATCTGAAGTTGAAGGTGCACATTCAATTTCGGATCTAAGAAAAACAAATGGCTGCTAGAAGTTTGGAAGTAGAGCAGAAAAGGGAAGGCAGTTGGCTGAATTTTGACTTGTGAGCAGAATTTTCAAGTGGAACAATTCACACTCTCCACTACACTATGTGATGCTAATTGATGTCAATTATTTAAGAAATCAGAGACTTCAAATGGATTCAGTGGAGCTGAATTTGAAGCTGGAAGAAAAAAAAAGAAGGGGAATGAAAGAAGAAGAGTGCCAACTAGAGAAGGGTATGTATCAAGAGTGAACTGTAAGGGTTGTTTAGTGAAAGTTGTATGTTGAGTATCTATGTTACTTGATATCATTCGTTCTCTGATACAAAGCTGATCCGAAATGCTCCATTAGAAGAATTCAAAACAGAGAAAAAAAAAGAGAGAAGAAAAACAGTTGAAAAGGAAAAGAAAAGAGAGAAACAAGATGACACAAGATTGTAGTCTTGGTACTTTAAATCAGTGAAGTTTCCCTCATCTGAATCAATCCTTTGTTCCAATACATTCTGAGCTTTACTAGAGAGAAAGAAAAAGAAAAGATTTAATGAGGAGAAAAGAGAAGGATCCTATTGGCACGCAATTGAAGGAAGTGGCACAATGAAGTCAAATGGAGTTTTCTTCACCCAAATCAAAGGCATTATTCGAATTCTTACTCCACCAATCAGATTTGATTTGAAGAGGGGCAAAACACATTAGAAACATTTTTGAGCAACCAAATCTCCCACTTTATCCATTTTTCCATTTCCTTGATTTTTACTTCATTTCTTACTATTTCTATGTCGTTCAATTGTTTTTATAGATGTTGATCCTAATCATGAATAATGGTGGAGATTAGATAACAAGCAAGCCTATGGTAGTGCAAGAAGCATGTGTGTTTAAGTGAGCTCCACTTCCATCATCAAGTTAGAACTTAAGGAGAGAGCCACCAAAATTTTCCTTGAAAGGCTAGTGATTTAAATTTATCTCAATGACTCATGATGGATGAAAAGGCTAAGTTGTTGATTTAAGGACAAGATACTAATCCATAGAGCTTAGATTTTTTAGAATTGACAACCTTAGGTAATTTCTTTTCATTTGCTTCTAATTATGCTTAAGAAAATCTAGGGGATACATACTTAGTGTTTTCGCGAGACGCTCAAGGCTAAGTGTGGGGGAGTTGATAGATACCATTTTGTTGATTATTTTAATTGCTAAAATCCATGTTTGACCTATGTTTTTATTGCTTAATTGTGAAATTGCCCTAGGTTTTAGAACTTACCTTTATTTTGGACTTAATTATAAATTTGCATTTAATTGGATTATTTGGCCACTAAATTTCTGATCTATTTTTTATAGGCATGAAAGGTTCATGGATCTAGGGCATATTGGGTCAAACTCGAGTCGGAAGTGACCCGGATCGAGTTATCAAGATTAGGATTAAATCCGGGCCGTCCGATTCAAGAGCGGCTAGATCTGAGCCATCCAGGACCATCTGAAGTAATCCGAGCTAAGGTTAGGGTTGATCAAGCACTCTGATCATGATCTGAAGGTTTCATCCCAATCAGAGCTAAATCAACCGTTGGATCAAGCTCGGAGGGCTCTAGATCGTCCATTCAAAGACTAAGTTGATCTGGACCATCCGTTGCACATCTGGAGGATCCGAGCTACCACGAGGCAGATCCTGACCCCAGATCATCATCATCAAAATTTGGATCAGATCGGAGCAAGATCAACCATTGGATTCATCTAAATCAATCTGGACCGTCCATTGATAAGTATTTAATCAAACTCACCGCAGCAGCTCCTCCTCGTCGCGTCTTCGCCGCACAGTGCTTCCTTCTTCGCGTTTCAGCTAGTTCTTCATTTTTCTTCAATTTTTTCTTCAATCCGAGGCGCGACCACCTCAATTCTTCATTTGGATCAAGATTTGGATTACTGGAGGGTAGTTTGGTTGGATGATTTCAGCTCAATTTGCGCCAGACAGTGGTGTTTGAGGGTTTCGGCATCTCTGCTAACCAATCACTTGATTCTCATCCACAAGTCATTTCCGACCATCTGAGCTGCTTGTAGGGGTTCTCAGGTGAGCTCAGATGAGTCTCAAATCATCATCGCAGCCCATCCATCGAGATAGAAGAGATTGGACTGGAAAATTCCAGCCGCGTGTAGTTTGAGCAGAGTTCATCAATCCAATCTGTTTTCCAATGATTTGCTGAGCCTAGGGGTTCGAAGCCAGCCCTTGATTGACGACCAAGGAGACCTTGAGCTAATGGAGGATTGGGGTTTAGATTTCCATAGTTAATTTCATTGTTTTATGCTGTAATTTCGATTCCGAATTCTGTTCTGTTTCTGTTTTGCGTCTCAGCTACTTAATTCCATTTCTGAGTTGTTCCAGCCTTAATTAGGTTTTAAATTCTGCAAGTAATTAACTAGGAAGCTTGTTTAGTGAACTCTTAGATTTAATTTCAGTTTGTTTACATTTAGAGTTTGCGTATCAGTTTGTCAATGCTGCGTATCAACTTATTTCTGCACAAATTCAGTTTTAGGACTGCACATTTCCTCTGTTAGCTTCTTAAGTTTGTGTTGAGCAACCCTTAGATGTTTTATATCTCGTCTGAACATTAGATTTTGCACCCGAATTCAGCTTGCCTTGCATTGAATCATTTCTGAATTTTGTTTCTTTTCTGCAATTCCTGCATTTCTGCACTTCTACAAACCTGCGTATCAGATTTTTGTCTAGCATCTAAACTTGGTCTCCAGTAGATGGTAGTCTTCTCCTGCATTTATACATTGAAGCTGGTTTCTTTTGCAAAGATTTAGCATCAATTTTTGCGGTTAGTATCAGCAGGTTTGTGTCAAATTCATTTTTGCGGTTAGTCGCGTTTCCTCGCCGCAACACCTTCTTCTTCGTTTCTTTGCATTTTCTTCAGCTTTTCCTTCATCCAAGGGGCGCGACCCCTCAATTTCTCCATTTGATCATCATCTGAATCCGTGGAAGACAATTTCGATCGAGATTTCAGCTCAATTTGCGCCAGAACAGGGGTGTTTGAGGGTTTCGGCATCTCTGCTACCCAATCGATTGTGTCTCGTCCACAAGCCATTTCAGATCATTTGAGCTGCTTGTAGGGGTTCTCAGGTGAGCTCAAATGTTCTTCAAATCACAATCGCAAGCCATCCATTGAGACAGGAGAGATTGGACTGGAATTTTCCCAGCTGAGGCAGTTTGAGCATATTGGTCGATTGAAGCTGCGCTCCACTGATTTGCTGAGCCTAGGGGTTCGAAGCCAGCTCTTGCTTGACGACCAAGAAGATTTTGAGCTTAGGGAGGATTGAGGATTAGTTTACCGTAGTTAATTTCAGTCAATTAGCTGTAAATTTCGTTTCTGCAGTTTCTGATTCTGTTTCATTAGCTGTAATTGTGTTTTCTTATTGTTTTATGCTTAATTAGGTTTAATTCCTGCAAGTAGTTAGCTAAGAATTTTGTTAGTGAACAATCTGGTTTAAATACAGTTTATTTTTGTTTTTTTAGCTTGTGTATCAGTCAGTTATAGCTGCGTATCAACTCCATGCCCTGTTTTCAGCTGCGTATCAGTTTTTCCTTCTGAAATTCCATCTTGCATCTGAATTTCTTTAGTTTATTTCACATTTAGTGAGTTAATTTAGTTGAGCTAAGTTTGTTTTACTTTTAGTTTCGTTTCTGAGTTTCTATGTAGCTTAGGAAACCTGCATTCAGTTCCTTGTTCCATTTCTGCAGTTTATGTCGATTTTTGTTTTGATCAGCTCTTTCATTGGCGTGCCAGTTTCTGAAATTTTTATTTCTGCAATGTTGTTTCAGCTTGCATCTGTTGTCTTTGCATTCAATTTGTGATATCTGAAACTCTGCATTTAACTCTTGTTACCTGAGTATAAATTACCAGATTTCTATTTTGGCACATAGATTCTTTCACTCCTTGTGTATCAAGTTCCTTTTATTCATTGCTGCCTGTTGTACCAATTGGAGATTCGGTTTTGAATGGAATTCCTTCCTGTATTCATTGGTCTTTCTTGAAAATCAGAAGTGTTAATTTCTGCAGCTTGCCTCAGTTAAGTTTCGGAATTGCAGTTTCTTTGCAATTAAAACTAGCTGTTTTGCATCCAGTTTGTATCAAGTTTAATGTTCATATCTGCAATTAGATTGTTGTATTATGGATGAGTAACAGTTGAAGATTCAGCCCATTGTATCAAGTGTGGTTGCCTTGGTTAATTCGGTTTCCTATTGATTGAGTGTTAATTGCCATCACCTTGTTCAGCTTATTAGCTAAGTTTTCTTTATTTTCATTGTGAATTCATTTCGAGTACAAACCAAAACCCAATTACTATTTGAAACCCAAAAATATCATCGACACACAAACACGAGCTCGAATCAAACAACGTCAACTAGTCCCTAGGAAAAATACGACCTGTGGCCCCTTTACTACGTTTTCATATTTTTGATTGCAAAAAGGGTATCCAGCTTTCATATACATTTAAATTTTGATGGTCCCACAATTCGTGACAACTTTAAACTAGTATTTCGGGACCTATCAAGTATCCTAAACTCGGCCTATCATTCTTATGATTTTGGCCCTTTGAGATCATGTTCACATCCTTGGCCCCTTGAATAACTCTTCCTAGGTTTCTTTCCAATCGATCAAGTTTTGCTCTTAAAACTTGGTTTTCCTTCTCTAACTTTCTAACCTTAGGATCTCTAGACCTAATTTGATCATTTCTAGGTCTAGCTAAGCCTATTTCCCCATTTCTTAAGGTTTATGTCTTGATCCTTATTTCTAGAGTTTCTCGATTTATCATGAACCATAGAATTCTTGGTGTTTTGACATACAAAATTGTTTCTATCATGATATTTAAAGCCAAAAACACGCATGGGCACACAACTATTATTAATTCTATCATTCAAACAAGCATTTTGAGCAGTTATTGCAAAGTTTGAAGCATGAGTTGGATTAGCGGGTACCTTCCTTACCCTTGGTGCTCCCCCTTGATGAGTCCTCCTTTTTCTTTCTTCTTTCTCCCATTTCCTAAGATGCTCCATCTTCTTGAGCTCTTTACTTCTTGGACATTTTGTGTTAATGTCAAGCTCCCCACATGTGAAGCACCGAATCCTCTTTCTTTTGTTTTGAATTTCCTCATTCCTATAACCCATATTAGCTTTAAATTTAATTGATTTGGGTTTAGGAATTACCTCCTTTTTACCTAGTGGGCACTTATCCTTATAGTGCCTCTTTTCATTGCAACCAAAGCATATGATATGCTCTTTTGACTTAGCTTTGGTGGAGGTGGAAGTCGTCTCTTGCTCTTGTGAGGATGAGGGTCTCTCCTCCCCCTCAACCCTTGATACTAATTCTTCCTCTTCTTCTCTTGATGAGGTGGATGACTCCTCACTTGATGGCATGGATAATTCTTCATTTTGGTCCTCTTGGATTATTGAACTTACTTCTTTAGATATTTCGACTACTTGAGCTTGTGAGGGGTTCTTGTGAAGTTCTTCCAACTTATTCCACAATTCGCATGCATTTGAATATTTCCCTACATTACTCAACACATAGTTAGGCAACATATTAATCAAAATATTTATTACCTTCTCATTGCCCTAGCTTGGTCTTGTTGTTCACTTGTCCAATATCTAGGGCGAAGCCTTTTGCCATGCTTGTCCTTGGGGATTTTGAATGGGTCTTCAATAGTCATCCTACACTCCCAATCCATCCCGAGCCACATCTTCATTCTATCCCTCCAATAGTCAAAATTTTCATGCTCATATGATGGTGGCGAGTTGATATCGTCACCCAATTTGTCTTCCATGGCCCTTATCCTCTAGCAAGTGCTCCCTCGGAGGTTAGTCCGATCAAGAGCGGTCCTTGCTCTGATATCAACTGAAGGATCGTTTATGGTGTGCTAGAGGGGGTGAATAGAACTTTTTCGTCGTTTTGATCTCTACAGAATTGTTAGCGCAGCGGAAATAATAACATGTAAAGTAAATAATAAATAACAATCCTAACACTACCAGATTTACTTGGTATCCACCCCGGTCGGGTGACTAATCCAAGAATCCGTCGGTGGATCACTCCTCGGATAATCTCCGGTTATCACGTGTCGCTCCTTGTGGGTGGAGAAACCTCACCACAACACCTTGGACGCTTTGTGAACACAATAGACTACTAACCAGCTTTTTCCAAGCAGGTTTCGTCAAGAAGAATGGTAGGAAACGAGCCCCTTCAAATAGGGCTCGAATCTGAAACAGTCGCTTACCAGTCGACTGCCCCTGGGGCAGTCGACTGGTCCCACTCAGATTTGACCGTTACAGTACAACGTTCAAATCTTGCCAGCCTGTTCCAGCCTACACCAGTCGACTGCCCAAATGCCAGTCGACTGGTACACACCTAAGCCTAGGGTTTCACTCCGAGTACAAGTCTCTCTCGCACTCAAACCCTCCCGGCTTAACCCCTGAGTACAAGCCACATACTCAGACCCTCACAACCCAGTTGACTCTTCACCAACAGCCTTGACTGTTGCCTTCACGCCCTCTTCATCTTCGGCCCTCGTCCCTCGGATGCGCGCGCAAGCCTCCAGCTTGCCTTCATGCCACCCTTCATGTACACCTTGAAGTCCGCGTCCCTCGGCTCATCATCTCTGCTATCCAACGGTCCCTCGGATGCGCACGTAAGCCTCCAGCTTACCTCCATGCTATCCTTCACCTGAAGACGTCAACCAAGTCTATGTGTACCTGTACACCTGCACACTCATGTACACATGTGAGAACAACACAAACCCTAACTTAACCATATTGCCCACACATCAAAATATCATGATCCTCCAGATCACCTCAGGGCCGATTGCCCCAACACGTATGTGGTCTACCATAACCACAATAGGGAGATAACGAGCTGGTTTAACCCAACTATTCCAACACTCTGCCATGTTATTATTCATAACACTCCATCTATCACCAAGAAATAAAGCATTTGCCCAACTTTGTGGCTAGAAATGTATAATAAATCCTTTGGCAAGTGACATGGAGTCTATGATATTTTTTATATGTTATTCATGCTCCTACAAAGATGAAGCATATGCAGCTTTCTTGAATACCGAATACCAATGTTTTTTGTTATGTTTTGGATAACTTCGCAATACCTATATTGACAAAAAAAATATTTTTGATTCGAAACATATATTAATATAAAATTAAAATTAAAATTAAAATTCAAAACAAAAGTAGATAATTAATTATTTACCTGCTTCACAAAATTATCCACTAAATGCCTCAAGCAATATGCATGATGATTACCCATAAATAATTACTCAACTGCCTTCATAATCCCAGGGTGTCTATCGGAGAAAAATGTGAACTTATTGAATGAAATACTTTGATATGAAAGTAGGACACTTCTCAAAAGATACAAAATCATTCCCAATTATTATCATTTCTCTCTGCATCCACTACCGAATAAGCAATTATGAAAAGATCATCATTAGCGTCCTTCAACACAGCAACTAGGATACTACCTTTATACTTATTCTTGATATGAGTCCCATCCAAAAATATCAATGGCCTACAACCAGTAACAAAACCAATTGCATATGCATGAAAACAAATGAATAGTCATTTAAATTTATTAGTTACGGGATCAATCTCGCACTCAACAATACTACTAGGATTTGTTTCTCGAATAACATGACAATACCATCTTAACCTATCGTAGCATCCCCTCTTTGTACCATGAATATCATGCATCGCTAATTTCTTGTCTTTCCACACTTTGAGATAGTTTAACTTTAAACCCATAATCTTTTTGTGAGTCTTTTTGAATTGTACAAGGGCGATAAGAGGGCTCTTCTCTCAATTTATCTTTCATCACATTAGCAATCCAAGTTGCATCAGCTTTAAGATGTCCTCTAGTACGTAGATTATTCTAACCACATGTATGCTGCAGGTTACATTTTCGGATCCCAAATATACTATCTGCTTTATATTTTGAAGCATAAATTTTTCGTCCACAACTCCTTTCACTACAAATAGTAATAATTTTCTCGCTGTCATTTTTTTATATAAAAATGAGCGTCTTGTAGCAACAGCATGGTTTTTAACACATCTTCTAAAATCAGCAACATCCTTGAATTTTTGCCCTTCACCATGAATGCAATTAATCCAAACATCTATAGTATTCGACAACAAGGTTTGTTCGATCTCCTCATCACTCCTAGATTATGTATGTTCCTCCTCAACCCTTATCAGTTTGATACAAAATTATTAAGATGTACCAGACACAAATAAGTATAAAATAAGTACATACCATACATACATAATGAAGGATATTAATTTAAATAAAATTAGTAGTGTCAAATAAATCATATCATATGCACTTATGCTAGAAGTAACATAACATATTATCAAAACTAAAATATGAGGAGGGATTTAATATATTTTATCTCTCAAAATGTAGATTGTCAATGTATGCATTTCTACTCTCTACCCTCAAATTGATCATACTGAGCTTCAAACACATATGAAGATGTATCATATTCAGGACATCATCATCATTGTTCAAAGTCACGTATATCTTATGGTGTAGCCCTATGTATTACAAAATCATAGATTCGGGAGTAATCTCCGTACATTTTTTCCCCAAGACTCACAAATATATCCAGCAAACTACAAGCACTGAAAATTGAAATCACAAACAACTCATTCTTGCACTTACAACTACTCAAAAAATGCAAGGTTGCAAGGCCCAGTTCCAGATTCCATTTTTGACCTAATCCACAAAAATATAACATTCTATTCAATAGTATAAAAGCTAAAGATCATTATTCATATAAAAATATAAGGCAATTTTTTCTCTCCAAATCATTCCAAAAAATTAAACAATAATTAGATTCAAGCATTAAAATATAAAAATTAATGATGAAACTGTTATAATCGAGGACTCTAAGTAATTTTCTCAAAATTCTTAAAAATTGAATTATTTCAAGTACTAAACCTATTTTAAGTACGATAAAGATCATTCAATCAATCCCTAAACTAAATCCCTAAACACATACACAATCTCTAAACTAAATCCTAAATATTAGACATGAAATAGACAGCCAACCAAAACACACACACAATAAAAAAAAACTAAACGTAAATCTCATGAAATACACACAATCAAAAAAATTAAATGCAAATCTAAATCATTCAATCGAAAAAAATCAAACATAGACTTACTGATAAAGAGGTGATCGCCTCTTCGATTTTGCTTTCAATGTATCAATAAAGGTCTTGTTCGTCGATGGTTTGGATTTGGAGAAGGAAATTGATGTTGAGTTAGGGCAAGAAGACATTGACAGTTGGGGCTTCGGGCGGAAAAATAAACTACAAAGAGGGTTTTAATTAAAATCAAGGCAATTAGGTAAAATAAAAAATATGAGGAAGCTGCAGTTACCGATCAAATTTTGTCAGGATTTGAGAAAATATTTTTTCTAACCTAAGGACTGAGATAGAGTATGAGCTGCGATGGATTTTATAACAATTTTCCCAAAGATAATATATATTATGCTTAGTTTAAAAAATTAAATAAAATCATAAAATGTATCGCAGATTGAATTGGAGAGATAGAGTACAGGTTCCGTATTCGTATGAGTTTATGTTCAATTTAATAATAATTTATTTATATTAGTTTAATACACATAAACTCCATTAAATAAATTTAAATAATTTATTAAATTATACGAATAAAATTTAATACACGATTAGCTAATGGTAATATTGTTATAACAACTATTATTCAGGAATAATATTTAAACATTTTTTATCAATATATTAAATAAATAAATAATTTTCAAAATGAATAATTTGTATTAACAAACTAAACAAATTAAAATATAAAAATTTCAAACAATTTAAATTAAAAATTCGATAACACCCCAAATGGATCAAAATTGAATCAAATTTATAAAACAAAATCAAACTCATCTTAAACAATTATTATTCCAATTTAATTTTTTTAATTGGAATAACTCAATTACCTAATTAAATAAATTTAAATACCACAAAATTTGACACGTTAACAGCCCTACCAGTAGGAGCTAAATTAGCTTATTTGTGCGGCTTGTTCTTAGTGATTGCCTACACCAACAACAAGGTTACAATCCTTATAATATCATTATAGACGGGTACATATTGCAATGTAAATTATTTAACACGTACAAGCCAAACTACGATGCATTCCTCATTGAATGTTGATCTCTCACATACAAAAACCGTTATATTAGGAAAAAAATATATCCATAATTTATCTCCTTATAAAATATGTAAAATCGACTTTAAAAACCCGCTAAGGTGATAGCTTTTCATCTTCTTGCCGCAATACAATACATTCCAACGAGATCAACTGAAAAATACGATAACAGAACGAGTTGAGCGTAGCAGTGAGTTCTAATGTTAGGTTTTACCATCTCCAGTTGTTACAACATGAAAAAATTAAAATACAAAATAAAAATAAAAACTGGAGGAGCCAAAATTTTACAGAAGAGTGGGCGAGGCAACTCTGCCCGCTGGCTAAGGGAGCTAAGTTTTTAAAATGCAAATAACAAAGAATCAAAAAGAAAACTGGAAAGTCTCGAGTTTCCCACGTGATGGTTTTTAGCCAGCAACAAAAAGTTCCGGAGTAGCGAGTTCTCTCATTTGAGGTGGCACTCGTTATCTCCTGTCCATGCCTGCTATACAAATATTAAGAATTATATTGACGAACGAAATATTCCCTAATCACAGCTATTAGGAACAAAGGGAGTTTAATTGGACCTGTGGTCTCGTGAAGTGAACCGTGCGAACTAGCTCTATTCGGAACAAGCTTTTGGTTTTGTCCTAAGACAAGAATTCTTGCATTCTTTCAGGCCAATCAGAATTCAATCTCCTGGCAAAATCTTCTACTTCTCTGCATAAATCAGTATCGACAAGAATTAGTATACTGAGAATTTGTGCTGATCACTTAAGGTGGCAAAAGACGATTTGCTCACCCTCAACGTCCCAGCCAACCCATCCCAAGACCAACACGAAGGAGATAAATCACAGAGACTATTAGCCCGGATGCTGTGGTTAGTGTGTGGAGAGGGCGGCACACTGGCTTTGTCAGATTTTGATTCCCAAACCTCAAGGTGGCAACACCACGCACTAACCATCAATCCATCCCGTGGGGGCATCTACGCTAATCACTTAGCAAGAAGATATGGAGTAATAAACATCTAGTCGAGCAACAGAGAAATCTTATTTTGGCTTATTATGATAGAGAACTTTAGAGGCTGTGTTACATCAGGAGAGAAAATTATCAAGGAAAAGGCAACCCTTGGACAAGGCTAGCACATTCAAGGAATGCGAATGCGATTATGAAACATTTTGAACGACATGTTTTCATGCTAACATGTCACTTAATTTCATTTGCAGCTATTGGAAAATATCCTGCAATATTAATAAGCAACCATGGTTTTTCATCCAAATATTTAGGTCGCATGTTTGGCTAAAAGCTTGATGCTGCCCACTAATTTTAATTTCTAAATAGTTCGATAGTTGAGCAATTAGTCATATAGGAGGCATTCATTGACACTTGAAAAAGTATCAATCAATTCATACTATAATGTTTAATATTCACCTATCCATCTAAAGAAAACATCTATCGATCTCTCAAAAAAGCAAAATGATGTTACAGCTTGAATAAGTTAATGTCTACAAGCAATTAGAAAAGTCCAGGCTAGTCAGACTGCGATAAGTCAGTTGTAATTCCATATTTAGTTCATAATAAATTTTTTATAAAGATAAACAAAAAAATATGAATCATATACTTCAGCACTAAACCAAGAAACAACTCGTGCAATTTAATTTAATGCAGAAAAGAAATTGCATATGCATGATATGATGAGATAAGAAGCATCAGTTGCAAGATATTATAGATCTTGTCAAAGAAATACGTAGCATTTACAAGAAGATCAAAATGACACTCACCTATCAAGTTCTTCCTTAACTGCAGGATCCAAATCATCAATATCACCATCTTCAAATTCACCATTTGATGGAAAAGTGTCATCATCATTATCTCGGGCTTCTGAACATTGGCTTGCACTTGGAGAAAAGTTGGCTTCCTTCTAAAAGCCAGACAGAAATCAATAAACTAAAACTAGAAAGTGTCGGTCATACACACATGTATAAAAGAATAATGGCAGTCCTTGTGACCTTGTTCTTCAGTCTGGTTAGATCTTGTCCACAAATATCTTTATGGGAATCTCTCTTCTTCCTGTTCTTTTTCTTACTCTTAATAGCATTAACACCTTTGGAATCTGTTCAAAATCACAGTCACAAAATGCCCTCCAAAAGCATAACTAGTCAAATAAATTTCGACAAATCGTAAGAGTTCATTATATGTAGCAGTACACAAAACTGTTTCCTATAATTCAACTACTTCATCCTCCTAGCAAGATGGGAGGTCAAAATTTTTCAAATGCACTTACAACAGAGTCTAACCTAAACATATATGTCAACAAGCAAATAACTAAACTAGAATCATCCTCATCATCATGATCATTGATCAAGCCATGTTTATCCCTGGACTGAGCTTTGTGCAAGTCTATATTTCTAGTAATATTCAAATTAAATTAAAATATTTATTTTTATTATGATACTTATGTTGTTTTGTCTGGATCTACTCTTTTTCTCTTCTACTCTACTTGATTCAACTCAAACATGCCCATAGCATCTAAAGTATTTTCTCTCATTTACTTAACAACGGGAGCTAACCAATTGCTTTGAAATATTAATATTATTATTAGCCTTTTTAGTAATCCAGACAACTATCTACGCATTTTAATCTCTACTATATTATTTTGGTACGTGCTGCTTTAATTTCAACCACCATTTTTAATCATGATTATGATCTATAGAATATCCCCTTCTTTCTAAATAATAAATCCAATAAATCTAGAACTCCTACAAAGATTTCTTGTACATCCGTCTTGACTATTCTTCCATCTAGTCTTTTCTCATTAGTAAACTATAGTTCACATATTTTACTTTCCTTCTATTTATCTCAGAACCTTTAATGAGTTTCTACGTTTTTTTTTTCTTCTACAACTCAAGTTTCAAATTTAATCTAATTGCATTTCTATTAATAACAAGCACAGACCAAGCACATTTTCTATCTTGAATAAATTTGTTAGTTCATCTATTACCAATGCAAAACAGCTTGGGACGAGTTGAATCTTCATATAAACTTCAGCTATAAAAAAAATCATCTGTCACACTCCCATAAATAACTAAATTAAAACAAAAGGTGACTTTCAGCCAAATAAATCATTATTCCTTCAGTTACATGCATTTGATTGTTCCCAACAGCATCCTACAAAAACCAACAGTGAGATCTTTCTCAATTTAATGAATGGACTAACAGAGATAAATTATATGAGGTAATTTCTCTAGTCTATCTTCTTTTGCCCTCAACTCTCCTCTGTGCTTCTTTCACCCTCAACTTTGTTCTCTATGAATGTAGCGACGGTAGCAAAACAACCTGAATGACTGGTTATAACTTGCCCATTCTCAGATAACCTCTTCCAATAACAAAATGACCGCAACCATCAGTTAATCAATGACCACAGATCAATCACCAAAAGAATTGAGATGTTAACGTCAAACCAACTGTTCCTGCCTCTTGCAATTATATAGCTTTAAAGCATAGACGTACGATGACATTTTATTATTACTAATATACAACACTCAAATATAATGCCCTATAGCAAAACATCTGACGTGAGATTAGACCCACAACACATATAACCAATAACCTAAATACTCTGAGTTAACAAAACCTAATACAAGCCCATCTAGATTTCTTTTTCAAAAATTGTAGGAGAATTTGCATTTTAAATCTTTATATACATTGGACACATTCAGAAACTCTAGCAACAATGATGCCTATCGATGTGTTCATATGTTCCAGTCTAGATAATCCTCAAGCTGCAAGCATAATCTTACTAATAGCTAGGAGATTAGTCCTAGACATTGTTGGAATGTTAAAGAGCAGGCAAAAATATCTATCATGGTAGGAGAAACTAGTCATATAAACAACATGAAGCCAACCAAAATTTTGAGATCAGACATTAATCTTGTCCGGTTATTGAAGTCTTGTAGAACTATATTGCTAGTGATATTCATAACACTACACACTAAATAAAATCTTTTTATTAGATAAAAAAACACAAGAATAACTTTAGATAATAAATGGGTAAATAAAGTTTGGTGTTCACAATGTAAGAAATTAGAAAGTTAAAGTTTTGCCTAAATACCTTCTTCTCCATTGATAAAAGATAAGATTTCATCAACTGAGCGTTCATCTTTCTTTTCTTCCTCTGCTTCAATGTCCTTAAAGTATAGACAGTGAGTTAGAAATACATCTTAAAACAGTACATGGAGAAAAAATAGAAGATTTAATGCAGGCAAAGGGCAAAAGTGCACAACAACTTCAATTAATAGTCGGCAAGAGGACAAAAAGTAACAACCTTTAATTTTTGACGCTCCTTTAATTCTTTTCGTTTCTTAGCATATAGTCGATTGAGTAGCCGTATTCGTGGATCATCATTTACATTTTTCAGTGGCTCCAGCTTCTCTTCCTGTTTCAGGAAATCCATATTGGTAGCAAGTTCAATGAACATAGACTATTAAAAGCTACGGCTACTAATTACCTCTGTAAGGTCATCAGGTAAATGAAATGTTTCACGAATTTCTTCCGGTGTCTTCCCCTCTATCATACGAGCCAGTGCACGACTAGTGAGATCAACCAATGGCTTCAGCTGGAGGCTGTCTGCTGCAGAAGTTAACTCACATAGTTTTTTGGTGTCCATCCTGATGAATTTCTCATCAAAGGATTTTCGTTCCTACAATGATAGAGTAAGATGTATAAGTTCCTTTCTTTGATCATGGGGATATCGAAAGCCAATCTAGGGCTTTGAAACAATGGTGATTTTTCCTTCAAAATATTGTAAACCAACTTTTAACAACAGTTATGAAATATGGACTTATGAAAAGCAAGAACAAGCAAAACTATACATCAATAGCAGAAAATAATGGGGATTCCATTCAAATCTAGGAAAGAAATTCCAAAACCTGGGAACTTGCACACATTCCTGTTAATGAGTGGACCACATCTAAGACAAACTTCTCCTATGAGCCTATCTTACATACTCTTGAGGATAGGCTCATAGGAATGGATATATGCCAATGAGTCCATTAATGCACTACTCACAGAACAAAGATCATAATAGGAAATCCACTGTTTCTCCAATTGCCATCTGATCTGATACTCTTTCTTCATAACTCTCCTTTCCTTGGTCATTAGTGAGCCATGCAGTGACATTGTGGAACCGATCATAGATATTTTACAAATGGGTTGTACCCAAACTAAGCTAAAACCACTCTAGACAGGAGAAACAATACAATCTCAACTTTTTTGTTGTTTATATTGTATATCACCTACTCCTGTCCAGTGTATTAACATACTTGAAGTGGAACATTTGCACAAATTGTCTAGTAATAACTAGCTACTCCAGGTCATCCTTGTGGGATTTAATACTTGTTTGAGTGATATACATATTATTCATCTATCTTCGTCTTCGATATACAAGACAAAAAGTTAAAAGATAAAATGGCCATTAAAGAAGAAAGGTTAAGACAAGAACCTTGTTAGAGCGGCCTAGTACTTGATGAAATCGACAATATTCAAAAATTAAGCTGAGAATAGCAGGGTTGACACGATCAGGTAAACATATAGCAGAATTTCTAGAAGAACCCATCCCTGTCTGAAGAATCTCCCGGTATATCATGGGACAGAACATCACAACCTCCTCTTCAACTTGTTGAATGGATCCATCAGAGCATTGGAGCCAAATAAAGGGCTTCATTGCCTGTTATTGAAAATAACAGTCAGATCAGATCCAACTCGTCTCATTGTTTCACATTAAACTATCATTTAGGAAGAAATGATATTTTCAATAATCATGTTACAGTAATTATACTCATTCAAAAATGATGAAACTTAAATCTCAACAATAACACACACACAAACAAAACTACAGAACAACAATGAAGTGTCCCATAAAAAGTCTGTACTTCAAAGGAGAATAACATTAGAACATAGGTTCAAGCAACACCTCACAATTATAACTTCTCAAAACCAAATAAAGTCAAAGAAAATACATACTTTCTATGATCAGACAAATGAGTTTAATGTATCACTATGGCAGCATTTAGATGTACCTCTGGTTTTATTATAGCCTTCTCATTTTCTGACATGGGTATGCAACTCTTTTCAAGAAATGTAGGGAAAATGGATGACAAGAAAATACAGTAACACGCCACCGAGTCAAGAATGACTAGTTTGGATTGGTTGGTCTCGTGTTGTAACAAGACCTGTCCTCATATGATAGATTGTGATTGTTCCCCATAGAAGAAATGATGTAAATCTATGAACATATTATTCTTGCATAATTGATTGCATGTGCTTCTTCCAGCATCAATAAGGTCACCAATGAGACATACACTTTCTTGATGTTACCACAAAATATGTTCTCAACTTCCTTCCTTTTTCCTATAAAAGAAAATTTTTAAAAAAGGTGTGAGGGGAGATTGGGCGTGCCTATAAAGTTGAAAGATGGGAGGAACAAAATACAGAAGATGTTAAAATACACTGATGCAAGCCTTATCCGCTTAGTAGCACAAAATGGATTCTAAGAATCCACAATACAATGTCAAAATGTGGCATAGTGATAGAATAAATCCATGATTCTTTGTCAGAGAACGACAATGATGTTATGACAAAACCAACTTATAGCATTTAAAATAAACACGAGCAGGTACCAGATATGTCTAAGCTACCAAATTCCCACAAGCATGTCCGAAACGGAGCAGGAACAGAAGTACATTGCCCATATAAGCTTTCAAGTGCAGCAACCAAATAATCACGTGAAGCAAGATCGCCCTTCCGAAACAAGCATTTCGACAATACTAAAAAAATTTGAAAATTAAATCGTAATTTAATAACACAATCAAAATATAATATTAATCCATTATTTTTACTCTATGCTGCACCACACACCTAACCAACAGATCGACCTTATGTTCTGCAAAGCCTAGACAATAAAAAAAATCCCACAGCGTCAAAGGATCCATAGAGATACTCCAACAACAAAAAGATTCAATATTTTCACCAGTGTGTGAACGCAAACAAAGAAATATGCCAAAACGAGTCGATAGCAGAAGAATCGCCCATTTGAACGCCACATTTCCTGGCGTTCATAATTTAAAAAAAAAAACAAGGAGAAGATTACACCCCCGACACCAGATTAAACCAGAACGTCTACCAAAGCAGTTCCTGGAGCTGCTGGCGGCTAAGGACTCCCAGCGGCCTGCGGCTAGGTATGAGAGAGCTAGAAATTTGGGTGCTCGAAGAAGGAACTGATCGAGAGAGGTGAAAGTTCGTAGCTCAAATCGAGGAGGACAAGGAAGATGTATAGAGGTTGTAGAGATTTCTCTTTCAATCAGAGGTGGAAAATTTCACCTTTTGTGCTTCTCTTGCCCTCGCGTCGCGATTTGGGGGCGAGACAGCGAGGCGGGCGGGGAGGCGAGTTCTATCCGATCTCGTGCGGGACGCAGCAAAAATGGTGGGCTCCGCGTGCTAGATCTACGTACCTACTTGGGGGAAAAAACTCAACGGGGTTTCCTTCAATTTTTTTTATTTTAGCAAAACTATTATCTGGCGATTTACTAAATCACTCATAATTTTAGTTTTTTCCTCAAGGGCGCCCTTCTTTATTACTTTCTTTTTACAAAACAATACAACAGTAAAATATTTCTAATTCAAGCAAACAGAAATATTTTTAAAACACCCCTTTTATGGAATTATGACAGAATAGCACTCTCGTTTATACTCTGTTTACCCTAAGCGTGAATATTACGTAAAAAAAAAATCCACCAAAGAAAGGGAAGAGAAAGAAAAATAAAACCAAGGGATGAGTAATGAATCCCCTGTCAAAAGATGAACGGAAACCACCAAAGGTTTAAAAAAAAACAACGTTGAACAGTCGTGCAGGGCATGAGCAACCAACCGTGCCGTGCGAGGAAGGATTTTGCTCCTCTTTCATCACATCACCTATGTTTCCTCCTCCTCTACTTCTAGACCTCATTTTTGTTGTCAATGTTTCGAATGTTGGTGACATTGTCACGCTCGTGGCCTTAAAGAACTCTGTGGATACTCAAGACTACTTGCTGTGGGGCGACTACCTCTTGGCTTTGCAAAGAGTGAAGCAATGCTCCCTGCCAATAGACGATGTTGTTAAAAGAAAGGTGTTCCGGAAGGAATCGACGTAGATGGTCAGTCATCGGAGTCTAGCCCACGAAATGATGACGAAAGGAAGGAGCTCTTCCCCTGCGAGATTAACACGAGCGTTAATGGGAATACGCCGGAGGTTTTCCGGCGGAGCCCACTCAGACGCTTAAGTTAGTACTCGAGTATATGGAAGAGAAGAACTAAGAAGAAGTATGAGTAAGATGAGTGCAACCTCCTTACGTGGGGGGTTGGAATACTTTATATACCTGAGGCGGCGGTGACACGTGTCCCCACGTCCTTCTCCACATCCCCTCAATTGTCGATTACTGGATAATCTTGTAACGGTCCTTGCAGCAATTAAATCCAGGTCGTTGCGATAATTAAGACTTTAATGACCTCATATTGTGGGTCATAATTATTGATGGTAATTATCCGCCAATCCGTAAAAATAGGACGGTTACTTGAGGTTGGGTCATCGGATAGGATGATCCTCGGGCTCCGCTCTCCCGAGGTGATCTCGGGGTCCTTTAGCCTGGGAGGGCCTTGGGCGTTTGTCCTCCCGAGGTGGTCTCAGTGTTCTGTTTTCTCGAGGTGGTCTCGGGCGTCTGTCTTCCCGAGGTGGTCCCAGGCACCTCTCTCCCCGAGGTGGTCTCAGTGGACCTTGTCACATAACTTCTTCATTTCATGTATCCACCATGGGATGCTTAACCTCATCATAAATCTCTTCCTTCAAGTCTAATCGAAGGAAGTGTGACTGACTGATTAGACAAGCGGTGTAACGAAGAAGCTATGCCGTGGTGGGCCCATATATCCATTTTTTCTTGACGGCTTGCTGGGTCCGAGAAATCGAAACATTCGTCCCTGGACTCCAGATGACTTCTTGAATCAGTCCAACATCTCTGCGAGTTTCGAGGCAGCGCCATGATAGCTGTCCATGACCCTTTAAAAGCGAATGGGGTCTCTTAATGGCGACAGGTGGTATAACGAATGTAGCCTCTCTACATACTCCGCCATTCTCTGCGCGGCGATCTCCCGTTGATACGTGCCGCAGGGCCATACGAAGCGACGGCTGTAAAGGATGGTGGCGCTTCGGGATGCACAATCAGCGCCATTGACGTGACACGCTCTCATTGCTCACACGAGGTCGGCTTCTCTCTATAAAAGCGAGTGCAACGGTACCCTTCTGCTTTCTTGCCTTATCTGCTTTCAACATCCTCGTTCACCTTCTGCTCATCCTACCGCTGCATCCTCTCCAAGTGTAAGTCTTCTTCTTCTGTTTTCTCCTTTCATTCACCATCATGAGTCCAGTAGAAAAGAAGAAGACCCGAGGCGAGAGCAAAAGTCCCTCAGAGGAACAGACTTATCACCCGGAGTAGTATGATACCATCTCCTCTAGGGTTAAGTTAGAGACCCTCCAAGCCGCCTGCGAGAAGTATGGTATCCCAGTGGACTTAGAGGTGGAAGTTCCTGCATTAGGTCAATCATCCATAGAACCTCCTCTAAGTTTCTTTACTTTTTTCCTAGGGCAGGTAGAGTTAGGGCTTCGTTTCCCTATTTCCCCCCATTCTTCATGAGTATTGCCACTTACTTTGGCATTCCTCTTCACCAATTGGCTCCAAACGTCTTTGCTTAGATGTGCAGAGTATTTGTCCTCTTTAAACTTTTTGATATCCCTTTGACCCCCTAATTTTTCCATTTCTTTTTCATTCTGATTGGCTCGCAAGGGGCGTTTAGCTTTATAGCCCACCCCAGCCATAGGTTCCTAAGGAGTCTTCCTTCCTCCCACAAAGGATGGAAAGAACGTTTTTTCTTTACTAGACTCCCCCAGCATCCCTTCAGCCCTAGTCGCTAGAAGGAGAGCCTGCCACCCATCCCGGACCTCGGCGACTTCCAGCAGGACGCAGGATACCAGAGGGCTAAGGGTATCCTGGCCAGGATGGAGTTTCACGGCCTCAAGCTAGTACAATGCGAGGAGCTTCTTTACAGGGTCGACCTCAGCCCGAAAGTCACGAGCCTTAGCCTCAGTCTCCGTAAGTTCTCCTTTTTGGAAAATATCCTTATTAATTCTAACTGATATGCTTTCATCTTTATTTTGCAGACGACATAATGCTCTCCCAAGCTATTAACCGACTCCTGAAATGGGAGTAAGCCAACAAGCAGGCCCTGGTTCTCTCTCCAATTCCTTCCGCCCTGGTGGGCTTTGTAGGGTATGGCTTGGCGGGTTTCCTAACCAATACCTGGTCAATCCGAGAGACCTCTCCATGCCTACGGATTAAAATTTAATCCGAATAGAGACCCGTCTCCCATCGACCGTCTCGTGCCGTATTGAACAATCTAAATTACAACTTAGCCAATTCCTAAAATCGGCCTTGTAATTTGCTTGACCGTTCGACCGCGAAAAAGGCGACGAGTTGATCGCCGACTTTTGTGTTTATGGTCGGGGTCCAGTTAATAATTTATTCATAAAGATTTGAACTCAAAATAATAAATTATTAAACATGAAATGACGAGATGAATCAACAAGACACATAATTGACATGCAATTAATCAAAGGAGCATAGGGAAAGATATACCTTTCCGATCACCTCGCGGTCTTCTACCTTATGTCCCTCTCTTAGCAGACGTCATGTGGGCAAGTATCCACAGTGAACCAAGATCACCGAGGCCTCCAAACAATCGCACTTTCGTCTTCCTTCCTAGCCGAATCAAACCCTAGCCACTAGGGTTTGCGTCGCGCGGCCACTTTTCTCCTCTCCCTTGCGCCGCCGACCGCCGGAGCCTCCAAGGCTGTGCCGACTCGGTAGCTAACCTCGAGAGGAGAACAAAGAGGAAGAAGAAGGAGAAGAAACTCCTTCCTAAATCACCCAAACCCAGCTGCTCTCCCTTCCTCTCCCCTTGGCGCCGCCAACCACCAAGGTCGACCACCGCCCTCCCTTGCGCGCCTCTCACCGGCCTCTCTTCTCCTCGCCGATCACCACCAAAAGGAGGAGACAATCCTCCCTATCCTCGGTAGAGATCAACACCCAAGAAGAAGAAAAGTGAGAAGAAGAAGGAGGACTTCTCCTTCCTCTATTCGGCGCCCTAAGAGAGAGAAATGAGAGAGAGAAGAGAGGAAGCCTTGGATGGTTTTTCCGGATTGTATAAGCCTTGGTTTCATGGTCTCAATGGGTATATATAGGGCTAAGGTAGGGACCAAGAGGAGGAGTTGGTTCTTGGCCCACTAATGGATCTAAACCCGATACATTAATTAAGATCCATTCCACTAAAGGACCTTAATTGAACTTCCTCACCAACCCCCATATTTTCATATGGGCTCCACATATTACGAGTCGTCCATCCCCCCGTGTTTAAGATCTCGAATGCCCGTTAATTAATTACATTACTAACAATTTAAATTAATTAACTTCTGGATTTTTGACTAGTACCACTCAACCTTATCATCGTGCTGGATCAAATCCACCTGCAGGGTTTAGCACGATGAACCTCTTGAGCTCATCAAGGGGGCATCATCATCCTGACTCACAAGGACACGGATTCCGTCAATAATCATCGGCACATCATATTATTAATATTATCTCTCAACTCATCGAGCCTATCGATCTAACAGAATAGATCTCGCCCATTGGTAAATTAAAGAAATAATAATTAATAATATATCCCTAATATTATTTCGGGATTAAGGGATTGTATTCCATAATATAAACTGAGGTCCTATCCAATTATCGAGTCAGTACAAATCGAATAACCTCGGGTTTCGGTCCTGCTCAATGTACTCAATCACACTAGTATAATTTTATGATCAAGACCAACCACACCTAATTACACTACAACCATCCCGATGGGTTGTCCAATTCCATCTCGGTTGTAGACCTCTTATTTATACTAAGCAAGGAACTGATAACACGATATTCCGTGTGACACCACACACCATGTTATCTACAATGCAAAGTAATTGAACTTCGTGTATGTACTATTATAAACAAACACCTAGTGTAGTTGCGATTCTCTTTTCATAATAAAGATGTTCATATAAAGAAACTCATGTCTTTCAGTATACACATCTTACAATCTCCCACTTGTACTTAAAAACACTGTTGTTCTCCCACTGTCATACATCTGACTCCCATTGTTAAAATACTGAAAATTACAGGGACCAGAAGGCAAAGTTATCTAAACTTAAGGGTCTGCGTCGGATATGCCAAAATCGGAGGGGTTATTTGCAAAAAAAACCCAATCACTTAAAACCTAATTTTCCTCTCGCTGTGGCAAATCGGGATCTCAACAGCCCGACGCCGACTTTTCCCCTCCTCCTCCTCTTCTTCTTCTCCCCTTCAGCTTTCATCCTCTCAATCGACGCCGGCAACCTTCGAGTACCCTTCCTTTCTTCCTCCTCCCGGTCGCAACCAACCCCTGTGTACATGCGATCCTCCCCAAAGTTTCCTCAGTCGATCCATTCGAGCGAGGTTTTGCCACCGTCGATTGAGCATCCGATGCCAATGGGGTTGAGCTCGATTCCTGAGCAAGGAGGCTAGGGCTAAACACCAAGGTACAGATCTAGGCTTGAATGGTTGATGCGATTGGTGTGGATCTAGGGTTGATTCGCGATGGGTGATGGCAGATCTCTCTTCTTCTTTGACCGAGTGGTTCGGTTTCCAGCACGTTATCCTTTCTTCCTTGCGCGATCTTGAGGAGGGAAGCCAGATCTTGGGCAGTTGATGGTGATTCGGGGCTGAGAGGTTCTGCCAGTATAACTGCGGAGGTGAGTCTGATTTGAATAGCGTCTTTGTGTTTTCCTTAGGGTTTTTCCGATTGAAATGTTCCTTCGATTGCTACTGTTCTTGGTCAATTATTGATAGATCTTGGTCTCTGATTTTGGATGACTTGAGAAGTTGATTGGCTGTGTGTTTGCAAACGTGCGAGGATAGATTAGTTCTTTAGTTTTGGATGTCGATTGTTTCTGTGATGATGTTGGATTGGAATAGTTTCTGAGCAGGGGCTTTTGGATCTCAATTTCTTCTGATCATGTGGGTTCTTGCGATTTAGATTGGAGTATTGAAATTGCTATGGATTGGTCTGTTTGGATTTGTCGAGAGCTTTGGATCTGTTAGTTCTTGGTTGATTTGGATAATTCTTGGATGTTGTTGTTTTGGATCAGATTAGTTTTGTATTAGTTTCAGGTTATTTTGTTCTGAGATCTTGAGCTGCCATGTGGTGAGGATTCGATTGGTTGTTTTGGAAAGTTTCTGTGTTGGTTGGGAGATCGATGAAGATGATTAGGTCTTTAAGGTTGAGATTTTGTTCGGGTGATTGGTGATTTATTCGGTTTGGTTTTAGCGTACAAACGCTAGGCTAATTGATTAGTTTTTATTTGATTTTAATATTTATTTAGCTATATATCATGGGTGATTTTAGCTAAATAATGGTTAGTTTTATATGCAGGACGTTGATTGGGTTCGTTACCTCTTTTCGGATGTTATTTCGGACGGGGGATTCTCGACGCTTGTAGACTTCTGTATCGAGGCGGGTATCTCTGACTTTTCTTTTAGATTAGTCACAGATATATATACTTGATATGCTTGTTTAGCAATAGCGTAATGGATTGTGGCACGACTCTTATATTTGCTTTGTTGATGTTGTTTGTGCCACAACTAACTTGTGATACCTATACCTTTAGGACTTAGGTTATGGTGCATTATCCACGAACCTTGCATATCATGTTGATATAGGTGGACTAGATAGTGGATGCTATTTGACCAGTGTTATGCATCATCGTACACTGTGCATCACTGTCGATCAGGGGGCCTCTTTTGGGTGAGCTAGGTCGACAGTCATACTGACCTACCCATACGGCTACTCATGGGTTAGTGGTTGACGGAGTATGGGTAGTGTGCTCTGTGTTGCTTCGCTTGTGCACTCATGGGTTAGTGAATCGGAGCGTGATAGCAGGCAGATGTCCCTCCTTGAGTTGTCCAGATACCAGGAGATGAGAGGGAGAGGTCTCTCCCCCATTTATATACATGGGGTAGGGGTAACACTTAGACAGAGATGTCCTCCACAGGTGGCCTTAGGCTGATAGAGATATCGCTAGGATAGGCCATGGAGTAGGGGTGTTACACCGATAGCATTCCATCTACTCGATCGCTCAGGAGTAGTGATGGCAGAGTATGGACGGCAGTCACAGCCCTACGTCGGAGGGTGGCCTCCGCTCAGCTTCCTCCCGTACATAGGTGACGATGTCTGACCGACGGCAGGGGTGACCATGTCATTGCACCTTGTGTATTCGTTTACTTTACCTTACTTGTGCTTGTTTTTATTTGATGCTGGATGTGATTGACCTGCACTTACAGGAGACCTTTATGTCTGGTCTTGGCGACTCTGCGATATTGGTATGGTAGTTCTTATTGTTCTGTCGCAGCTCTTCTTATTACTGTCTGTGCACGTATGATTTCGGTAGTCTATTACACTGTTGCTATATTTGACTATCTTGTATATATATGATGAGATATTCACTGAGTTCTATGACTCATACCGTTAGCTCTTTGTTTTTATTTCAGGATGATTGACTGGAGCGTGCCCGACAGCCTGTCCCAGTTCGCGTACTTGTCGAGATGTCTTCGAGATTTATCGTCTAGTTTGTTGGTAGTATTTTCTATTGTTTTCTTCCGCTGTTGCTTTTGTGTTGGATTTAGTCATACTATACGGCAGTATAGTTGTACTTTTGTGAAACCTTTATGCCTTGTGTTTTGTCGTAAGTCGAACCGGTCCGCAGTCAGGTATGGTTTATACGGTTTTATTTTTATGTTCTATTTTGAGTTGAGGCCTGAGACCCATTTAAACTGCGTGGTTGTGTTATATATATAATGTATGTATGTGTAATTGTCCGCCGGACAGGGGAGGTGCTGTCCAATTTTCTATTGGATCAGCGACTCCTAGGGTCTCGGGGCGTGACAATTTATTTAGTATCAGAGCGAGGTTCTCGAGATACCTTGTGGTCTTGTGGGTGTTTTTCGGATTTTATGTCGGAGTCATTTTCTCGATGGACGCGATTGGGACATGGCGGAGACGGGACTCCAGGCGACACGAGGTATATGATATGTTTCATTTACCTCTTTTGTATCTATTGTATAGTGCAGTGTTAGACATGGTAATTTCAATTGTATAGCGGATAATGTTGATTCTCCGATAGTGCCGACTGATGAGTCGGGGGCTTGGGTCGAATCAGACGACAATCTATTGTTGGTTGAATGTCTTAGCTGACTTTATCAGCTATGAGATCAACTCACTTTAGCTCATGGAGCTTCAGTTATTGATAGATATCGAAGATGACATGTCTGGAGGACATGATCTGTGGTGATTCAACAGAGATGGTATTGGTTGGTTATCATCTCAATTGATAGAGGATAGAGATATCCTATTTCCATAGGACTTTTGATCTCAGATATATTATGCTTGGGTGGATAACCAAAAAGTACAGTCAGATATGACTTGTACTGATTCGGAAAGATGTGGAGCTAGTTGCTTGCTACTTACGGGTTACCGTTGGTACTTGGTTTGGTGAACCAAGGAGGTACCTATGTACTTATGATTTGCGCTGAGGCGAATCACTTACGAGGTTAGACTACCTTTGGGTGGAAGGTGTTGAGGAAATCGTCAAGGAACCAAGAATCACTTCGTAATTATGTTGAAATACCTTTGAGATATAGCGTGTCTCTATGTCATGGAGTTGGAACTCAGAGGTTTCTGAACCTTGAGTGGAGATCCGGAGTATATTGGGTTACGAGAAGACGGTTGGTCAACTCATCTTACGCTATCCTAGTTTACGAGGTTTTATGACTCATAGACAGGTCTTACGTGTAAGATATTCTCGAAAGCACATCGAGAAGCAGGATTCGCTGCGTTGTAATGGAATGGGTGTTAGTAGCGTGACACCGGTGAATTTGTCTGTAACTGGTGTATGGTCTCCGAGGGGTAGACCGTTGGTTGTCAAGTGAGAGTGGTTATGAGTTGACCTCTAAACCAGTTCATGTGGGGGTTCATTCGCATTAGAGACGATTAGATTACAATATCTCCTCGTTTCAGGGCTAGAGGTTTTAGCACGTGGACGTTAGGGTTTTCCTATTGTCACTGGGCCGTATTGGTAACAGTGGTAGCCTTAGCTCTCGGACGATTCCGTAGTTCGAGAATATTCAGATGCATGTCCGAAGGAGTGCTCTAGTGTTTTCTATGGTTTGGAAGTTTTTGACCTTTTTACGGAGGGGCTTCCTTGATTGTCTCACTTAAGAGACAAGTGAGGCTCGCCGTTCTTGGTTTGTGTGTTTTGCAGGTAATACCGAAGATACAGAGACTTGAGGCGTTTCCGTTGGTGGACCGATATGGGGATATCACGGATGTTGTGGTAGATGTTTGGTAGGTTAGTTGATGAAGGTTGAACCTTAGGGATCCACAGGGTTATATTAGACGTTTCCAATTTATGATTGGAAATGGGAATAGGTATTAAGGACCTTGTCGGGGATTTACTTAGGACTCAGGGAGGGTTTGAAGTGAATTGGGTGATCGTTCCAATTTGCGCAGTTTCCTGGGTTTGGTTGGCTATGCCCGATGCTTGGTTGGGACTTCTCCAGCATTACATCATCCCTTACACGCCTGACCAGGAAAGGCGTGAAGTTTGTATGGACTGAAGCCTGCGAGACCAGCTTTCAGGAGCTGAAGCGGCAGCTGGTATCTGCGCCAGTTCTAGTATGGCATTCTGGAGAGGATGGTTTCACTCTGTATACTGATGCATCCCTCCTGGGACTGGGTGCGGTACTCATGCAGCTTGAACGGGTGGTTGTTTATGCTTCTCGGCAGCTGAAGGAGTATGAGAGGAACTACCCCGTTCACGACTTAGAGTTGGTTGCTATCAGTTGCGCGCTGAAGATCTGGATGCATCATCTGTGTGGGGTCACCTTTGAGATCTTCATAGACAACAGGAGCCTTCAATATCTATTCACGCAGCGAGAGCTGAATCTCCGACAGAGGAGGTGGATGGAGTTTTTGAAGGATTACGACTGCACCATTAGTTACCATCCTGGGAAAGCTAATGTAGTTGTTGACGCCCTCAGTTGGAAGTCCAGAGTTGTTTTGGCATGCCACAGAGTGATGGTCACAGATTTGATTCAGAGTTTCTCTGAGCTGGGGTTAGAGGAGCAGTCTCGGACAGAGAGAGGACTGCTAGTGACTTTGATGGCTCAGTCAGAGATTCGGACGAGGATCAGAGAGGCTCAGGCCAGTGACCAGCATATTCAATTTCTGGGCAGCCAGGCGATTTCAGGAGAGCAGCCGGATTTTACATGTGATGAAGAGGGTATTTCGTACTTCCAAGGGAGGTTGTGCGTACCAGGGGCGCACCCTGTTTTGTAGGAGTTGCTGCGGGAGGCCACCGATCATGTTTTGCTAATCATCCGGGTAGCACTCGGATGTATCGTGATTTGAGACGTTCCTATTGGTGGAACGGCATGAAAAGGGATGTCGCGGACTTTGTTGCTAGATGTCTCGTCTGTCAGCAGGTTAAGGCAGAGCACCAGAGACCTGCTGGACTCCTCCAGAGGATTCCCATTCCCGAGGGGAAGTGGGAACATATCATCATGGATTTCGTGTGGGTTTGCCGAGGACTAGGAGAGGTCATGATGTGATTTGGGTAGTTGTGGACCGACTAACCAAATCTGCTCACTTCTTAGCTATCCGGAGGATAAATTCTCTTGATAGATTGGTAGAGTTGTGTTGCCGGGAGGTAGTCAGATTGCACGGAGTCTCTTTGAGTATTATTTCTGATGGAGATCTGCACTTTACATCTCAGTTCTGGCAGAGTTTACAGAGGGCTATGGGCACAGAGCTCCGTCTCAGCACAGTTTTTCATTCCCAGACAAACGGACAGTCAGAGCGTGTTATCCAGGCTTTAGAGGACTTGCTTCGCTTGTGTGTGATGGACTTTGGGGGCAGTTGGGAGGACTATTTGCAATTGGTGGAGTTCGCCTACAACAACGGCTTTCATTCGGCGATACAGATGATACCGTTTGAGGCGTTGTACGATAGGGTGTGCAGGACACCACCCTTTGGGATGAGGTCGGTGAGACTCAGTTGCTACGACCCCAGAGAGTTCAGTACGAGGCATAGTTAGTACGGACTGTCAGTCGGAGATTATTGGCAGCGCAGGATGACCGGAAAAGCTATGCTGACCAGAGGCGCAGACCCATAGAGTTTATTGCGGGTGATCATGTTTTCCTGTGAGTTTCACTCACAAAAAGGGGTGGAACGTTTTTGGTCTCAGAGGTAAGCTAGCTCCACGGTATATTGGTTCGTTCCAGATTCTGGAAAGGATTGGAGTTGTAGCTTATCGCCTAGCACTTTTACCGTCTTTGACTGGCGTCTATGACGTGTAGCATTTATCCATGCTGAGAGGTTTCGTGAAGAGCTTTCGTGAAAGGATCTCCACATGCCTATCAAAAGCCTCCACATGCCTATCAAAAGCCTTAGCTGGAAGAGCTTTCGTGAAAGGATCTGCCAGGTTGTCCTCTGATGCAATCTTGGCGACAGCCACTTCTCCTCGCTTTACGATTTCTCGTATCAGGTGGTACTTGCGCTCTATGTGTTTATTCGTCTTATGGGCTCGTGGTTCCTTCGAGTTTGCAACTCCACCACTGTTATCACAAAAGATTGTGATAGATCTGGGCAAACCAGGAATCACATCCAAGTCCATGATGAAGTTCCTGAGCCATACAACTTCCTTGGTTGCCTCTGAGGCTGCCACATATTCAGCTTCCATGGTGGAGTCTGCCACGCACTTCTGCTTGACACTCCTCCAAACAATGGCTCCACCTCCTAAAGTAAACACAAACCCTGAGGTAGACTTACTTTTGTCCCTATCTGACTGGAAATCTGAGTTCGTATAACCTACAGGGACTAATTGGTCTGCCCAGTAAACCAGCATATAATGCCTAGTCCATCTCAGGTATTTCAATATATGCTTTACCGCAGTCCAATGTCCCTATCCAGGATTACTCTGATATCTGCTAACCAAGCTCACGACAAAACAGATATCAGGTCTCGTGCACAACATAGCATACATGAGGCTTCCTACTGCCGAAGCATAAGGAACCGCCTTCATTTCCTCTATCTCCTTTGATGTTTTCGGACACATCTCCTTGGATAGAGGAACTCCATGCCTAAAGGGTAGAAAACCCTTCTTGGAGTTTTCCATGCTAAAACGAGACAAGACAGTGTCAACATATGAAGCTTGGGATAAGCACAACATCCTTTTCTGGCGATCCCTTATGACCTTGATCCCAAGGATGTGTCCCGCTTCTCCCAAGTCCTTCATATCAAACTGCTTTGATAGCCAGACCCTTACGTCTGATAACACTTTGACATTGTTGTCAATTAACAAAATGTCATCTACGTATAGTACAAGAAACACCACGACGTTTCCGTCACATCTTTTGTACACACATGACTCATCCGGGCTTTGAGTAAATCCATATGATTGGATAACTTCATCAAACCGGATGTTCCAAGATCTTGAAGCTTGCTTCAATCCATAAATGGATCGATTAAGCTTGCACACAAGATGCTCTTTGCCCTTTGCAATGAACCCTTCTGGTTGCTGCATGTAGATGGTCTCCTCAAGACTCCCGTTAAGGAAGGCTGTCTTGACATCCATCTGTCATACCTCATAGTCCATATGAGCTGCAATAGATAAGAGAATCCGGATAGACTTAAGCATGGCTACTGGCGAAAAGGTCTCCTCATAATCGATACCCTCTTTCTGAGTGTACCCTTTCGCAACAAGCCTAGCTTTGAAGGTCTCAACCTTCCCGTCTGATCCTCTCTTTCTCTTGTAGATCCACTTGCATCCAATGGCTTTTACACCATTGGGTGGTTCTACTAGCTCCCAGACATGGTTAGAATCCATAGATTCTATCTCGGAGTTCATTGCCCTTTGCCAAGAATCTGCATCCTTGTCTTGGAGGGCCTCGTCATAGGTCCAGGGATCTGGTTCATTTTTACCAGGGACCAAGTCCGAAGACTCTCCCAGAAACATGAACCTTTCAGGCTGTCTGACAACCCTCCCACTGCGACGAGGTACCACCTGTGTATTCTCAGTGACACGCGGTGCAGTAACTTGTGGTGTGTCCTCTTGTACAATTGGTCCTAAAGTCGGAACGTCCCCCCTTAACTCTTCAAGCACAAGTCTACTCTTGGGCTTATGGTTCATCACATAGTCCTCCTCTAAGAATCTGGCATTCGTGCTAACGATTACCTTCTGATCCTTAGGACTATAGAACAGACCACCCTTCGTTCCCTTAGGATAGCCCACAAACAAGCGTACTTCTGTCCGAGATTCCAACTTATCAGTATCTCCCTTCAGTACATGTGCTGGACTACCCCAAATCCGAATATGTCCTAGACTAGGCTTTCGCCCAGTCCACAATTCTATTGGAGTAGAAGGGACTGACTTAGATGGTACCATGTTCAGAATATACGCAGCTGTATCTAGAGCATATCCCCAGAATGAATCAGGCAAGTCTGAATAGCTCATCATTGACCTAACCATTTCCATAAGAGTCCTATTCCTTCTTTCTGCAACACCGTTCTGTTGGGGTGTACCGGGTGCAGTTAGCTGGGACTGAATCCCAGCTTCTGATAGGAAGGTCCTAAACTCTCCAAAGAGGTACTCGCCACCACGATCTGATCGTAGTGTCTTGATACCTTTACCTTGACGCTTTTCCACATCAGCCTTGAACTCTTTGAACTTATCAAAGCATTCAGACTTGCGGCGCATCAGGTAAATGTATCCATACCTTGAATAATCGTCAATGAAGGTGACGAAGTATTCAAAGCCACCTCTAGCTTGGATTGACATAGGACCACACAGATCAGAATGAATCAGTTCTAACACATCTTTGGCCCTATACCCCTTAGCCTTGAAAGGCCTCTTGGTCATTTTACCTTCCAAGCAAGACTCACAGGTCGGGAGATCCTCCACCACCAATGAACCCAGGGGCCCATCGGCTATCAACCTTTGAATCCTACTAAGGTTAATATGGCCAAGCCTAAGGTGCCAAAGATACGTCTGATTCATCTTAGAAGGCTCTTTTCTCTTATTTGAGTTAGATGATGAGCTATTTATTTCAGTATGCATCGTGGGAGGTTTTGGTTCTAGAGTATACAGATTGCCGACCATTGTACCCGAACAGATAATCTCTCTATTTCTTTTAATAACAACTTTATTATCAAAAGTAACAGAATATCCATCCTTAAACAACTTAGAAACTGAAATTAGATTCTTTCTAAATGAAGGTACATAAAGGCAATCTCTCAGAACTAACACTTTATTTCTCTCAAAAGACAAATAAAAAACTCCCACTGCAACCGCTGCCACTCTTGTAGCATCACCCATGTAGACCACGATTTCTTCATTAGCTAGCCGTCGGGTTTCCTGGAACCCCTGCAGAGTATTGCAGACATGGTCAGTGGCTCCTGTATCTACGCACCAGGTACTGGTAGATAGCACCGCTAAACATGTTTCAACGACTAAGGCTGAAGAAATACCTTTGTTTTGTCGACGGGGACAGTCCGCCTTCCAGTGCCCAGTTTGCTTGCACGTGAAGCACTTGCCTTTCGGCTTCTTCACGCCAGTCCGGGGTCCTTGCAATGCTGCTGCCTTCTTGAACCCACCTTGTTTCTTCTTCTTCCGGCCTTTCGGCATAGAAGTAGAAACCTTTTGAGTAACTAAGGCCTGCGAGTTCTGACGAAAGAGGCCCTCTGCCGCCTGGAGTTCTCCCAGGAGTTCCCCCAACGTATACTCATGCTTGTTCATGTTATAGTTGAGCCGGAACTGCTCAAAACTCCTAGGCAGAGATTGGAGTATTATATCGACCTGGGATTCCCCGTCGATAGCTCCTCCAAGTACCTCAATCTCATTGAGGTGGGCCATCATTTTCAGGACATGATCCCTAACAGGTGTCCCTTCGACCATAGTGGTCGTCATCAGATTTTTCATTGCCAGCTGCCTAGCTGCCCGATTCTGGTGTCCGAAGAGCTCCTTAAGGTTCAGCATTATGTCACCAGCAGTGGGCATGGCCTGATGCTGATGTTGCAGCACATTCGACATAGATGCCAGAATGTAGCACCGCGCCATCTCATCTGCCTTGACCCACTTCTTGTAACGCTCCTTATGCCCTTCACTAGAATCGTCTCTAGGCTTTTCCGGACATTCCTCGAAGAGTACAAATTTGTACTCTTCAGCAGTGAGGACAATGTCAAGGTTCCTCTTCCAGTCTATGTAGTTTGGACCAGTAAGTTTGTTGTCCTTAAGAATTGTTGCTAGTGGAGTAAAAGCCATTATGAAAATCCTGAGAATCACAATACACTACTTTAGAAATCGAAAATAAATTGATTCCTCAAAACAATTAATTTTCGAAATCAACCAACATCTCAAACACCGAGAATTTGCATGCCACGTTAGTGTGGACGTATACAAACTCTACATTCGTTAGAGAAGGTTTTACCCATCAGTCTTACTATCTTGTCAACCTAACTTTTTGACAAGTAAGACTAATAGTTGGTCAACTTCGGCCCTACAATTTATTAGCAGTGACTCCGTTGGGGAGGATACTAATAATTGTATCTAAGTGTTTACCATTGCACGACACTAAGGGAACTATTTAGGATTATGTGCCTTCCGTTGGGGAAGTCCACACGCTCTTCAATAATCCCCTATAATCTTTTCTGAACTTGTGATCCGCAGAACAAGCCTATCCGTTATGGAGGAAGGCACTCAGAGCCAACGCGCGGGCTTGTTCGCATCACATATCAGATTGCAATGGAGGCCGTGGGACCCTTAGGGTCCCTCTCCCACTTAGTAATTTATCTTGAGGAATTTTCTAGCACTACCACACAACCAAGCACATAACCAATCAACATGAAAAAAAACATAGAGAAAATCCTAGATTTTCCAACTTTCATGGCCCTTGGTCTCTAATGCGCCTCCAGTCGTGTCGTCACTTCGTCTGCTCCTCCCTTCCTTCTGCGCAAGCTACCTCGAGGGATTTCCACGCCGAAATGACTAGCTAATTATTTACATCATCGATCCTATACTCCTCGAGGGAGTGTACATGAAATCTAGATCAACTGTAAATAAATAACTCGGCTAAACATGCGCCGTATTTAATTACAAAAATTAAATACCTAGCCTCGTCAACCCCGAGGATTAATTAATTACAAAAATATGCAAACCAATCACACAACACATATTTGGCCATGAAGTTGGAATCTCGTGCCTGCAACACAAAGTTAGCCTACGCACATCCACGCATCATCCAGCAAAATAAAATGTATGAATTGCAAAAATTAACCAATCCTAAACACACAAAGCCGGAAACCTCAGCTCTGATACCAATTGTTGGGTATGGCTTGGCGGGTTTCCTAAGCGAATACTGGTCGATCCGAGAAACCTCTCCATGCCTACGGATTAAAATTTAATCCGAATGGAGACCCGTCTCCCATCGACCGTCTCGTGCCGTATCGAACAATCCAAATTACAACTTAGCCAATTACCAAAATCGGCCTTGTAATTTGCTCGACCGTTCGACCGCGGAAAAGGCGACGAGTTGATCGCCGACTTTTGTGTTTATGGTCGGGGTCCAGTTAATAATTTATTCACCAAATTTGGAATCAAAATAATAAATTATTAAACATGAAATGACGAGACGAATAAAACAAGCACATGAATAACATAAAGGTAATCAAAGAAGCATAGGGAAAAATATACCTTTCCGATCACCTTGCGGTCTTCTACCTTATGTCCCTCCCTTCGTGGGCGTCGTGTGGGCGATGATCTACCGCGAACCGAGATCATCGAGGCCTCCAAACAATTGCACTTTCCTCTTCCTTCCTAGCCGAACCAAACCCTAGCCACTAGGGTTTGCGCCGCCGGCCCTTTTCTCCTCTCCCTTGCGCCGCCGACCGCCGGAGCCTCCAAGGCTGTGCCGGCTCGGTAGCTGACCTCGAGAGGAGAACAAAGAGAAGAAGAAGGAGAAGAAACTCCTTCCTAAATCACCCAAACCCGGCTGCTCTCCCTTCCTCTCCCCTTGGCGCCGCCGACCACCAAGGCCGACCGCCGCCCTCCCTTGCGCGCCTCTCACCGGCCTCTCTTCTCCTCGCCGATCACCACCAAAAGGAGGAGACAATCCTCCCTATCCTCGGTAGAGATCAGTGCCCAAGAAGAAGAAAAGTGAGAAGAAGAAGGAGGACTTCTCCTTCCTCTATTCGGCGCCCTAAGAGAGAGAAACGAGAGAGAGAAGAGAGGAAGCCTTGGATGGTTTTTCGGATTGTCTAAGCCTTGGTTTCATGGTCTCAATGGGTATATATAGGGCTAAGTAGGGACCAAGAGGAGGAGTTGGTTCTTGGCCCACTAATGGATCTAAACCCGATCCATTAATTAAGATCCATTCCACTAAAGGATCTTAATTGAACTTCCTCACCAACCCCCATATTTTCATATGGGCTCCACATATTACGAGTCGTCCATCCCCCCGTGTTTAAGATCTCGAATGCCCGTTAATTAATTAAATTACTGACAATTTAAATTAATTAACTTCTGGATCCTTGACTAGTACCACTCAACCTTATCATCGTGCCGGATCAAATCCACCTGCAGGGTTTAGCACGATGAACCTCTTGAGCTCATCAAGGGGGCATCATCATCCTGACTCACCAGGACACGAATTCCGTCAATAATCATCAGCACATCATATTATTAATATTATCTCCCAACTTACTGGGCCTATCGATCTAACAGAATAGATCTCGCCCATTGGTAAATCAAAGAAACAATAATTAATAATATATGCCCGATATTATTTCGGGATTAAGGGATCGTACTCCATAATATAAACTGAGGTCCTATCTAATTATCGAGTCAGTACAAATCGGATAACCTCAGGTTTCGGTCCTGCTCAATGCACTCATAGCATACTAGTGTAATTCTATGGTCAAGACAAACCACACCTAATTACACTACAACCATCCCGATGGGTTATTCCAATTCCATCTCTGTTGTGGGTCTCTTATTTATACTAAGCAAGGAACTGATAACACGATCTTATATGTGACACCACACACCATGTTATCTACAATGCAAAGTAATTGGACTTCGTGTATGTACTATTATAAACAAACACCTAGTGTAGTTGCGATTCTCTTTTCATAATAAAGATGTTCATATAAAGAAACTCATGTCTTTCAGTATACACATCTTACAGGTGTCTCAGACGAGGGCTTCGAAGAGGCGACCGAACGGTCAGAAGACCAGGAAGCCCTAGAGCCACCCAAGGATCCAGGGGCAGCCGAGCTTCCCACCAAACCTGAAGGGGATTCCCCTCCCTCCCTTGTCAAAACAGGAGATGGGGAGACCGCGTCTGCACTTCCCGCCGAGCAACCGGTGCCCAAGGCAACCGAGAAGAAGCGGCGGAAATGGCTTGCCTGAAAGCCGACCCCCTTGAAGAGGTTGACGAAGATCCCATCCTCGGAGCTTCCGCCTGCCGTTGATGAGGAGGGCGTAGTGCCTCTGTCCAAGAGCATTCGGAAGACGCCCTCCTCTCCTTTTGGGATCTCCACTAATCCAGCCGCCCCGACCAATACTCTAGCTACTCGGCGAGGCAAGGAGGTGCTGCCCCGTGTGCCTCGCTCCCACCGGAAGGCCCCGGTGGCGAAGAAAGCTGCGACTAAAGGTTCCCAGTGAATCCAAATAAAGGCAACCCCCTCCAAAAGTCACAGACAGCAGGTGGCGTCCGGCTTGGAAGAAGACGTCCCCGACCCCAGAAACGTCCCTGGCCCGTCAACTTGGGTCTCAAAGGAACTTCTTCCCCCTCCTGCTCAGCTGAGGAGGTTGGGTAGGTCAGCCAGGTCTCTGGGCATGCTACACCAGTCTCTACTGACGGTAGTTGCACTTTAACTTTCTCCCCCCTCTCTTATTATTATTATTTTTTTCTTTCATGTTCTAACTATCACTCTTCCATATTGTAGGTCACTTTTAACTGCGTCGCTACGAGCCGCTTGTTGTGCTCCCAAGGGGTTACCGAAGACCTCCTCTAGCGAGTGGTAGAATCAGAAGCGGAGATTGGTCGTGCCTGCGAGGCAGGCCTCTTGCAGCTGGAGGTTAGCAGGGCCCTAAGGGTGAAGGTAGAACATTGCCTTGACACTCTGCTGCCCTCTGAGGAGACTCTGCACAGTTACTGCCTCCAGCAACGCTCCCTGTCAGAGAAGAACCAGTTCCTCTCCGATGACCTACAGAAGTTGACCCAGGAGCAGGAGCAACTCCATATCCAAACAAAGGAGTTGTTTGCCAACGTCCAGCTCCTAGAGTCCTCAACGAAGACTCTGCAGGATCGGACCAAAGAACAGGAGTGCCAACTAGCCACTAAAGTATATGAAATAGAGCTAGCAGCTACATATGCATTCGACCTCCAGGAGGAAGCCACCCGAGCGAAGGACAAGGCTTCGGCCACCTCTGAGAAACTCAAGGAAGCCCTAGGGGCTCAGGATCGATTGTCTTGGGAGGTGGTCGAGTTGAAGTCTGCCAAGAAGGAGGTTGAAGTCAAACTACAGAAGTACAAGACCGACCAAGCAGCTCAACTGTCCAAGGTCGAGGCAGAGTTCAAGGCCAGATTTTTGCAGTGTGATGAGTTCGGCGACCTTTTGGTTGGGCAGGTATTGAAGTGCCTAAAATAGGACTTCAATGGTGCCATCAGCCAATTGAGAAAGACCTAACTGCTGAAACCAGATGCAAATCTGAGTGCCCTGAGCATTGGCCAAGTCTGGGATGAGCTTTCGCCCGAAGAGCAGGAAATATAGAGCTCTTCCCCAACCTGGGCCTTGCCTTCTTTTTGTTTTTTGTTCTTAGTAACTTTTTCATTGTTTCTAGTGCGCCAGATATGCAATCATCTTGAATGTAATGAAAACATTTCTTGGCCTACTGTCTTGAATATCTTTTCTTTTCTTTTTTTTTACTCCATATGCATTATTTGTCCTCGACGTGAGGGGCAAGGGAATTGAAGAACAAGTGTTCTTCCCTGACTCGAGGAGCGAGGATGTTAAAGAGCAACCATTCAGTCCAAGGAGCAAGCGACCCCGAGGGAGGGCTCAGGTGAAGTCGAGCAGGCCGGGAGGACCCGACTGAGATAAGCGTCGACCCAGAGGGAGGAGCTATAGTAGCTGTATCTCTTTGTACTTTGCTATGTTGTTTGAGAGTGTAACTACTAAATGTAAATCGGAATTCTTAAGGGACCACTATTGTCTCTTTCCTTTGTGTACTAAGAGTCTTTCTTCTTTTAATCTATGGTTCTTTGTGAATTTACACGACCCGCTTTTACCTTGATAAGTGAGATCGTTTTGTTTCTAGCCACAGACCAAGGGGTCACCAGCGCAACAAGGATGACATTCAGCTCAAGAACCCCAGAGCTTAGCGGCCAACAGGCGGCTACACATCAATACAAGTCTTCGCCGGACAGCCATAAAGAAATGACCTCAGCCATGTTCTTCTAGCCAACTCTTGGTCGGGTATCCGCAGCACTCGAACCAAGCCTATTTACCTCGGGCATCCATAGCACCGCGAGGTAGCTAGGTTTTAACAGCTCTTGGTCGGGCATCCGCAGCACCTGGACCAAGCCTACTCACCTCGGGCGTCCACAACACCGTGAGGTAGTAGGGTTTTAACAGCTCTTGGTCAGGCATCCGCAGCACCCGGACCAAGCCTACTCGCCTCGGGCATCCGCAGCACCACGAGGTAGTAAGATTTTACCAGCTCTTGGTTGGGCATCCGCAGCACCCTGACCAAGCCTACTCACCTCAGGCATCTGCAGCACCGCGAGGTAGTAGGGTTTTAACAGCTCTTGGTCGGGCATCCGCAGCACCCGGACCTAGCCTACTCACCTCAAGAATCCGCAGCACCGTGAGGTGGTAGGGTTTTAATAGCTCTTGGTTGGGCATCCACAACACTCGGACCAAGCCTACTCACCTTGGGCATCCGCAGCACCGCGAGGTAGTAGGGTTTTAATAGCTCTTGGTCGGGCATCCACAACACTGTGAGGTAGTAGGGTTTTAACAGCTCTTGGTCAGGTATCCGCAGCACTCGGACCAAGCCTACTCACCTCGGGCATCCGCAGCACTTGGACCAAGCCTACTCACCTCGGGCATCCGCAGCACCGAGAGGTAGTAGAGTTTTAATAGCTCTTAGTCGGGCATCCGCAGCACCTGGACCAAGCCTACTCACCTCGGACATCTACAACACCGCAAGGTAGTAGGGTTTTAACAGCTCTTGGTCGGGCATCCGAAGCACCCGGACCAAGCCTACTCACCTTGGGCATCCGCAGCACCGCGAGGTAGTTAGGTTTTAACAGCTCTTGGTCGGGCATCCGCAGCACCGCGAGGTAGTAGGGTTTTAACAGGCAGGTACTCAGTGTTCTTTAAGTAATATTTCATTTGCTCCTTTATTTATTGAACTGCAAGGCAATGCCAGCAAGAATACAAGTTTTCTGTGGACAACTCAAAATCTCACCGAGTACAATAAGGTCGGAGATGATTGGCATACCATGGCCTCTCCAGCCCCTTGCCTTTGTCATCTTCCAGATAGTAGCTGCCTCCTGTGAGCTTTCTGGTGATGATGTAGAGTCCGCCCCACTGAGGCTCTAGCTTCCCCGGGTCGCCGACTTGTTTGATCCTCTTACAGACCTTGTCTCCGACTTCAAAGCTGCGGGCAATCACCCGGCGATTGTAGGCTTGTTGCATACGTCATCGATATGCTTCAAGCTAGGCGGTTGCTTTATCACGGACCTCTGACACGAGATCTAGGTCGATTAGCCGCTCTTGATCATTGTCCTCTTTGTTATAGTGTTGTCGCCAGGTGGACTCCTCGTCTACCTCCACTAGAATCATGGCCTCAGCTCCATACACCAGCTGAAAAGGACTCTAGCCAGTACCTTCTCGTGGAGTGGTACAGTATAACCACAAGATGTTGGGGAGCTCCTCAACCCAGCTACCTCCAACGTGATCTAGCTTTACCTTGAGTCCTCTGAGGATTTCCCGGTTGACGACTTCGGCTTGGTCGTTGCCCTGTGAGTACGCGATTGATGTGAAGGCCTGGTGAATACCTAGCCCGTCGAACCATTCTTTGAGTTTGCGCCCGGCAGATTGCCTTCCATTGTCCGACACTAGTTTGTGAAGGATGTCATACCTACAGACAATATCCTTCCATAGGTTCTTCATCACAGCAGCCTCCGTGATGTGTGCTAGAGGCTTAACTTCCACCCATTTGGAAAAATAGTCCATGAGAACTAGCAGGAACTTCTTTTGCTGAGGTCCGATGGGAAATGGGCCCACAATGTCCATTCCCCACTGATCGAATGGGCAGGACACTGTGGAAACACCCAGGGGCTCAGTCGGTCGATGAGTCACATGCTGATGTCTGGCAGGCCTCGCATCCGGCCACGAACTTGAGGGCGTCGGCCTGCAGAGTGGGCTAAAAGTACCCTGCCAGGATAATCTTCCTAGACAAAGACCTCCTCCCCAATATGGCTTCCGCAATGTCTTCATGTACTTCTTGCATCACATAGTCGTCTTCCTCTGGCCCGACACATTTGAGGAGTGGTCGGGCAAAGACTCTCCTATATAGTTGATCTCTGACTAATGTGAATCTGGCAGCCCAGTGGCAAAATAGTTGGACTCCTTGGTCCATGCTTGGAGCATTCCCACTGCGTAGGAACTCCACATATGGATCCCTCCAATCGGCTACGGTATTGCCTTCAGCCTCTTCTCCAATCTGAGCTACAGTCACTTCCGGAGCACTAGGTTCATCTAGCTGCCGGGCCGAGATGGAGCTAACCAACCTGGTTAGCTCATCTGACTTGATATTGTCTACTCGGGAGATCTTTTGCAGGATAACATTCGTTAAAGAAGCTTTTAGCTGCTCATAGAGGGTCACATACCTCTGCAGGCGTTCACACTTTACTTCGAAGTCGCCCTTTATTTGTTGTGCCACAAGCTGAGAGTCCGAATGTACAATGACCCAAGCAGCTCCCACATGCTTGGCTGCTTGTAGGCCTGCTAGAATCGTCTCGTATTCAGCTTCATTGTTGGTGGCTTTGAAGTGTAGCCGAATAGATAAATGTAATGTATCCCCTGGGGGGAGACCATTAACACTCCGACTCTGCTGTGTCTGCTGTTGGAAGACCCGTCTACATAGATCTTCCAGACTTCCTCGGCCTTGGGCTCAAGGATGGACTCGAGCATGAAATCTGAAAGGGTCTATGCCTTGATGGCAATGTGAGGCTGATACTCAATCTCATACTCGTTCAGCTCTGCATTCCACTTGATTAGTCGACCCGAGGCTTCCGGATTGGCAAGAACTCTTCCCAGCGAGCAGTTGGTGAGAACCACAATCAGGTGTGCCAGAAAATATGGCCTGAGCCTCTGGGCTATTAAGACCAAAGCGTAGGCCAGCTTCTCCATCATGGTATAGCGTGTCTCTGCATCCTTCAGGAGATGTCCGAAGAAGTAGATGGGATATTGCACCATGCCTTCTTCTTGGACGAGCGCAGAGCCCACCTCTTGTTATGCTGCAGATAGGTAGACAAATAATGTCTCCCCCTCCACTACCTTGTAGAGGATGGGGAGTTCAACGAGATAGGCCTTCAAATCGACAAATGTCTGCTCACACTGGTCATCCCAATCGAACTTGACTGCCCTTCTCAGAATCTTGAAGAATGGTAAGGCCCTGTCTGCAGACTTGGAGATGAACCCGGACAGAGCCATAATTCTACCATTCAGCCGTTGTACTTCCTTGAAGTTGTGAGGGGATGACATATCTAGAATATCCCTTACTTTTTCTGAATTAGTCTCAATTCCTCTCTCTGTCACCATGTATCCCAAGAATCGGCCACTCTTCACCCCGAACAGGCACTTAGCAGGGTTCAACATCAGCTTGTTGGCCCTTAGGGTGGCGACATTTCTTCTAAGTCGGCTATCATGTCCTTTCCCTTGTCGATCTTGACCAAGATATCGTCCATGTACACTTCAATGTTCCTCCCAGCCTGATGCCTGAAGACCTTATCAATCATCTGTTAGTAAGTTGCCCCAGCGTTGCGCAATCTGAAAGGTATGACATTATAGTAATATGTGTCATCTGCTGTCACAAAGCTAACTTTCTCCTGGTCTTCGGGAGCGAGAGGAACTTGATCGTAGCCTTGATAAGCATCCAACATCGAAATAAAATCACAACCGGTTGTAGAATCTACTAACCGGTCTATTCGAGGCAATGGGTAACAATCCTTAGGGCAAGATTTATTCAAATATCAAAAATCAATATAGACCTGTCATTTACCCCTGCTTAGGGACAAGGACTACATTAGCTAACTAGGCCGAGAATTAAACTTCTCTTATGTGCCCGACTCTTAACAGCTTGCTGACTTCTTCTCTGATAGTCGTCTTGTCTTACTTGGGTGCAAAATGTCTTTGCCTCTGTTTCACCGGCCGAGCTCCAGGGAACACATGCAAACGATGCATGGCTAGAGCTGGGGTGGCTCCTTTGATTTCCTCGGTAGCCCAGGCGAACACATCTCAATGGCTCTGCAGGCAGTCGATCAGACGACTTCTCAACTTTGGTGCAAGGTCGATGGCAATCTTCGTAACTCTCCCCGTATGTTGAGGGTGGATCTGAACCTCCTCGCTCCCGACCTTCCTCCGTTCTTCTTTGGGCCCTTCCTCCTCTCGTGGGTCGGGGAGATCAATTTGCAGAGCTTCGTGAGACTTCGGATTCTTACGGGACTCCGATCTGACTTCCCCACTATAGCATCACCGAGATGCTAACTGGTCTCCCTTAACCTCGGCCACCTCATTACCTACTGGAAACTTGATCTTCTGGTGGTAGACCGAGACCACCCCTGGAATATGCTGAGTGGCGGGCGCCCCAAGATGACATTGTAGGATGAGGGAGCGTCGATGACCAGGAAGGGAGTCCTCCTTGTCCTCTCCAACGTGTCATCACCCAACGATAGCGATAGGGTAATTTGTCCTATCGGCTGTACTCGATACCCGGTGAAGCCAAAGAGCGGAGTTGAAACCGGATGCAGTTCATCCTCGTCAATCTGCATTTGATCTAGGGCAACCTTGTACAAGATGTTCACGGAACTACTTGTATCCACGAAGATACGCTTAATCTCATAATTTGCAATGCGTGCAAGAATTACCAGGGCATCTTCGTGGGGAGCTTCTACATCCTCCAAGTCCTCAGGGCGAAGGAGATTGTAGGGCCATGATGATGGCTCCGGCTTGTCCCGATGGTGTAGTTCTCTAGCCAACGAGTGTGAGCCTTCCTCACTCGGTGGGAATCTCCTCAGGTAGGTCTCTCGAGATCACCCCCACGTGGCCAGAAGGCGGACCACGAGGGGCCTTGCCCTTCTTGGGGTCTTGTTCCAATGAGGGAGACCAATGGGGTGCAGCCTCCCGACTCCTCCCCCTCGAACGTGATCGAGATCGATGTCGGGCTTCGTTCTCTCCTGACGGTCGTTTACGAGGAGAAAAGCTCCGCCGAGGGGACCTCCGGCGATACCCCATCTTCTTCCACTTCCTCCGAGGTTTAGGGTCTGCTTCCTTATTCAATTTTTTCTTCAAGGCATGACATTCCTCTGTGGAGTGCGTCATACTGCCATGAAAGTCGCAGTACCTCATCAGTGGCTCTGGCTGCTGGGTGTCAATTGTCTCTACCAGCTTTCGCTTACCGGCCCACTGGTCTTTCCTTAGGCGAAGATCTTTTCCCCGGGTTGGAGCCGGAGGTTCCCTCGTCTCTGACCGTACCACGGTCGGCGCAGGGAGCCCACTCCGACGCTCATGTCAATACTCGAGTATATGGAAGAGAAGAACTAAGGAGAAGTATGAGTAAGATGAGCGTAACCCCCTTACCTGGGGGGGTTAGAATATCTTATATACCTGAGGCAGCGGTCACACGTGTCCCCACGTCCTTCTCCACGTCCCCTCAATTATCGGTTACCGGATAATCCTTGTAACGGTCCTTGCAGCAATTAAATCCAAGACATTGCGACAATTAAGGCTTTAATGGTTGCATATTATAGGTCACGATTATCCCATAATTATTGATGGTAATTATCCGCTGATCCGCAAAAAGGGGCGGTTACTTGAGGTTGGGTCATCAGATAGGATGATCCTCGGGCTCCGCTCTCCCGAGGCGATCTCGGGATCCTTTGGCCCGAGAGGGTCCTGGGCGTCTGTCCTCCCGAGGTAGTCCCGGGGCTCTGTATTCTCGAGGTGATCTTGGGTATCTGTCTTCCCGAGGTGGTCCCAGGTACCTGTCTCCCTGAGGTGGTCTCAGTGTACCTTGCCACATAGCTTCTTCATTCCATGTGTCCACCATGGGATGCTTAACCCCATCAGAAGGAATAGAAAGAGAGCAAGAATATGAGCAATGATATATTTTATTTTATCTCTAAGGACAATACAATATATATACACCCTGTTTGGAAACTTTTTAAGCAAAGGAATTGAATTAAATTCCATCCAGAATTGAATTCCATTAGGAATTGAATTGAATTTTATGTTTGGAATGAGTTAGTAAATACCATAATTGAATTGAATTCCTTAATTTGGAATCTATTAGAATTAAATTCAATTTTTATATTTTTACCATTTTGTCCTTCATCCAAAATGACATTGAGTGAGAAATAAGGGTTATTTAGTAATTTTTATTTGTCAGAGCAATTCCCTTCACAAATCAAACCTCCTTAGGTCTGATTTGTTTTGAAGGATTTAAAGAGAAATGAATTCCAATTCCTTATCAATTCCTAGTTAAAAATGTGTTCCAAACGGTGGAATTGAATTCTAATTCCTAAAGAAATTCAATTCCACCCCTTTCTAAATAGGGTGATAGTGTATAAAATACTTGGTCAATTGACCCATCAAAAAAATTATTCTAATAATTATAACAGAATTATTCTAATTATTATAATCGAATTATTCTATTAATTTCAAATTTGATTTGATTCGATAACTTGGTCCGGTCATTTCAATTATATTAAATGAATCTCTTTTACCCTCGACAAACTCAACGGGAGATTTTTATGTTGAGTTTGCTTGTTAGTTTGTTGAAATATTGTATAGATAATGACTTAGTAACGATATAAGAGACGGATAATTGTTTAGCTGCACACATTCTCGAATAAAATGAAAATCAATTTTTATATATTTTTGTATGAGCATGAAAGATTGGATTAGCTTAAGATATGTTATACTAAGACTATCACACCAAATTTTTAATGCATTATTTAATACAATATGAAGTTCAAAAAAAGTGATTGAAGCCAAATAATTTAGACATTGTATTAGCTACAACTTTATATTTAGCCTTAGTACTTTAATGAGATATTGTATGTTGCTTTTTTAGATTTCATGAGATAAAATTTTGTCCAAGAAATATTGCATATCCACTTGCATATCCCAATCTGCATCGCTATATGTATATAAATCTTGATATGATTGATGATATAAAAAAAGATCATATAGAATAATATCTTTGAGATAGCAAAGTATTCTTTTTATATTATCCCAATTTTGCTCATTTGGAGAATGCATAAATCGACAAGCATGATTTGCTTCAAAGGTAATATTAGATCATGTAATTGTGACATATTGTAAAGCTCCAACAATACTTTGATAAATTTGTGAATCAGACAGAGCAAGAGAGGATGAAATTGTAGAGTTGTTTATAGCAATTGGTGTAAAAACTGGATGTGCTACATTCATTTTAGCTCTTTGGAGAAGCCCAAAATGTATTTGTTTTGAGAGAAGAGATAGTCTTCCTCGTGGAATAAGTTCAATACTAAGAAAAAATGAGCATTACCCAAATCTCAAGTAGGAAATTCTTGATTGAGAAGACTTAATAATATCGTGATACCCTTTTGATCGTTACTAATTATTAGGATGTCATCCACATAAATAAGAAAAAATATCATTGATCCATCATTATATTTGTGGAATAAAGACGAGTCGGTCTTTGATCTAGAAAATTCTTGAGCTTGTAATTCAATTAGATAATTGAAAAAATTATGCACGAGAAGTTTATCGAAGATCATATAAGGATTTCTTGAGTTGACAAATATGAGAAGAAAATTATGGATGAATGAACTAAGGTGGTTGCTCCATAAATACAGTTTCCTCAAGATGACTATGAAGAAACGCATTAAAAAATGTCTAATTGTGGTACAAATCAATTAGAACTAACAACTATCAATAACAATAGTCTGACCAATGTAATTTTGATGACTAAGCTAAAAGTGTCATTAAAGTCAATACCTAGTTGTTGACTAAATCCTTTGACTACAACTCGAGTTTTATGTCATTCAAGAGAACCATCAACTCGATGTTTAAGACAAAATACCCATTTAGAGCCCATAATATTCATTGAGGGAGTGCGTGAAACTAGGTTTCATGTTCCATTGCGAAGAAGTGCATCAAATTCTATAGTCATTGCATACTACGCCAATTTGGATCCTTATTCACTTGTGTAAAACAAGTTGGTTCAATAGATTTTAAAGAAACCACTAGAGCTCATGGAAGGGGATGTTGAGTTGTTATTGGTGGGCATCGTGCATATATGTCATTAAGGGAAGCATTGATGAGGAGCATTATTATCTGAATCACTTATTGATGGTGATGAGAGAGTAGGCTGACATGGTGATTTTAATGACAGACTTGTATTATCTAAGGATTCAAAGCTAAAGAACATATTATCTTGTATTGGCAAGGCTTCTAAAATTGGAGCAGCAACTTGAGGTGATTCCGATGGTATAGGAGAGTTATCAGAGAGCTCTGAGTAGGACCTAGGATGTCATCACTTCTGACAATATTAGGTGGTATCATGAAAGTACCACTTGTATCTGGAGGAGAGATTGAAGAGGTTATTGAAAAAGAGAATAGAGACTCATCAAAAGTAACATGTCATGAAGTATATATCGTCCAGTTGGTATATGTAAGCAACGATATTCATAATGTATATTACTATAATCAAGGAAAACACATAGTAATGAACGAGAGTCAAGTTTGTGTTTAGAGTAAGGATGTAACCATGGATAATGTGCGCAACCAAAATTCGAAGAAAGGTGTAGTCAGAAGTCTGATTATAAAATTTTTCTGAAGAAAACTTATAATTGAGCAATAAGGTAGGAAGTCGATTTATGGGATTTATGCAGTACAAACAACTTCATCTCAAAAGTTACATGGAACCGATGCATAATGAAAAAGAGCTAAGGCAGTTTCAACTATATGTATATGTTTGCTCTCAGCAGAGCCATTTTGCTCTAGAGTGTGAGACAAGAAACTCAATGAACAATCTCACAAGAGATAGGATGACGATGAAGAGTTTGATATTCGTCTCCCCAATCAAAATGAAGAGAAAGTATTTTTCGATTAAAATATCATTAAACTTATTTTTGAAAATGACAGAATATATCTAATAAATCAGATTTTATTTTCATAGGATAAAGTTAAGTATATTTACTAAAATAATCGATGAAAGTAACATAATATAGAAAACCTCGGTTAGACAAGATAGGTGCAGGACTCCAAACATCGGAATGAATTTTTTCAAGTAGAAAATTAAAAACACGATCGGTTGAAGAGAAAGATAACTTATGACTTTTAGATTTTATACAGGCCTTACATGAATGAGATAGAGATGAAGTAAATAAAGTAGGTAAACCATACCTATTTATGATTAACTGAACAATACGAAGGAAAGGATGACAAAGTCGAGCATGCCCAGCTGGTTTATTTGTACATTCACTAATAAAAGATTTGATTGAAGAACTTTGAAAATAGTAGAGGTTATTTTTTATTCCCCTATGAAATACAATAGTATTTGTTCCTTTATCTTTTATAAGATAATGATTATGTAGAAATTCAAAAAAGATAGTGTTATCAAGGCAAAACTAACGTGCGGAGAGCAAATTTTTAGTAATAGATGAAATATGAAAGATGTTATGCATGTGAAAGAATGGTTGGATAAATGAATATATGTGTTTCCAAGATTAACAATTTACAAAACCTGAGTTATTGCCTACCTGTACTGTATCTGAACCATGGTACGACATTACTTCTGAAAGGATATTGTAGTCTGATGCGACATGATGAGTTGCTTTAATGTCAATATACCATTCAACAGAAGAAAACTTTTGTGGTTTACCAGATTAGGTATAACGAGAGTACTTTAGGATTTGCTCGTGAAACAATTGATTTTCTTAAAGCTGAAGGACTACTAATGAAATTTATATCAAATCATTTAGGACATTGAGTACCAATATGTCCAATTCTAAGATAAATTTGACATCTTCTCTGAGTATTTGACATTGACAATAAAAGCAAAAAGGAGGAAGAGAAATGAGAGAAAGAAAAGATTTGGGAAAAGATTTTCGATAGGAAGGGACAAATCATGAAGAGATAGAAAAAAATAGAGGTGGAAAGAAATAAAAAGAATAATGATTTGAAAAGAAAGAAAGAGAGAGAGAGGATATCTTAATCAGGTAAGAAAAATGAAGAGAGGATCACCACTTCAATAGCGCTAGCTTTTTCTTTCGAGCAGCGATGGTGACAGCACGGTTGGTGGAGCAGAATGCCCGTTTAGGATGGTTGACATGCATAAAGAAGAAGAAAAACGTCAATGAAAAAAGATGGCACGTGAGGTGAGAAGAGCTATGACTCTGATATCATGTTAAAAGGAAGGAATAGAAAGAGAGCAACAAAGAATATGAGCAATGATAAATATTATTATTCATTGATGTTTATATTTAAGGATAATACAATATATATAGTGTACAAGTACTTGGTCAATTAACCTATTAACATGATTATTTTAATATTTATAACAGAATTATTCTAATAATTATGACAAAATTATTCTAATAATTATAACAAAATTATTTTAATAATTGTAAATTTGATTTGTATCAATGACTTGATTCAATCATTCTAATTATATTGAATGAATCTCTTTTGGAAGTTGGTGCTCGAGTTCCTTAACCTTATTAGGACCTTGAGGGTGGGACCTCCTTGTTCCTTTCAACTAGCTTCGTGTACTCAGCTTCAATCCAACTCGCTCTCCGATGCCATTCTCGACCTTTCACCTCTTGTGAACCTCAAATCTCTCTACCTTAGCGACAACTAGTTCGACGGCCAGATTCCAACCAATCTCAATGCTCTCCACGGGCTAAAGGTGGTTATCCTCTTCGGAAATCTCCTCTCCAGTCCAATTCCAAAGTCTCTCATCAGCCTCCCAAGGCTCTATAAGCTTTGCTCGAGGACAATCACCTCACAGGCCATATCCCGGCTTTCAACCAACCTAGTCTTCACTACCTCAATGTATCCCGGAACAACCTCTCCGAAGAGATCCCGCCACTCAAGCCTTGTCCCAGTTCAATGCTTCCTTTTTCCACAACAATGCAAACCTCTGCGGTACTCAAATTGGAACTCCATGCATCCAAAAGTTGATCTTTCCGCTGTCGTCCATCAATTTAGGATTGTTGTTTAATCATGTCAACACCTTCCCACCTTTCATGCCTCCTACCGGCAGCAACCACAGCAGGAAGCGGATCATTGCCATTGTCGTCAACTCTGTATCGGGGGCCCTTTTCTTGATGATTTGCTTGGCCCTTGTGTTGCTTTTAGCCTGGAATAGGAAGCGGAGGCGTCCGGTCGTCAAAACCCGAATGGTCGTCGCGGATTAGGTGCTGGCGCAACAAGCCAGAAGAAGAAGGTGGGGGCGGTCGTCAATGGAGGAGGAAGAGAAGGGGAAAAGGGTGTATTCTCGTGGGAGGCAGAGGAGGGACTCGAGAAGCTCGTTTTCTACAACGACGTATAGGAGATGTATTCTATTGAAAGTGGTAATGTGACGAAAGAGGAAAGATTTTGCTTCTGCCCAATTTAGGCGGATAAAAATAAAAGAGAATAAATTTTTGACCGGGTCAAATATTATTAGATATTTTCCTTATTAATCTGTTAATTGATAGAATTTCTTTATGAAATCTGTTAATTAACAGTTTCCTTATTAATTTTTCATTTGACTAAGCATCCTAAGGCCTCTATAAATTGTATATCTCATGGACAAATTTTTTTCATTTTAATTAAGAAAGTTATTTTGGTACCTCTTCTCTTCTCTCTCTCTATATCTCTCTCTCTTTTTTCTCAACTTCTCTTATTTTGATATGGTATCAGAGTGATAGCTCTTCCTACCTTATGTGTCACTTCTTATACGACGTCTTTCTTCTTCTTCATGTGACGCTTGATGTCACCATTTTATTTTTATTTTTATTTGAAAAAAGGGCTAGCAACTTTTAAAGTGCTTTATCTCTTCCTCCTCTATTTTTTGCTCATCATCCTCCTTCCTCATTTCTATCACCCGCCCACTCACGATGGGATAATAGAAGAGAAGAGGAATAACCTCTGTGTTTCCTCTATTGTAGCTTGTGCCTTTTTGCCCAAGCTACAATAACTTGTGGTTCTTTGTTGTTATTTTTTTTATGTCGAATATTCAAATATGTCAAATTTGTCTCCAAATTGGGCATAGTGGTATTCAATGTCCTAAAAGACTCGACAGAAGCTTCATCGGTGGTCTTTCAGCTTTAAGAAGATGTCAAATTTGTCTCCAAATTGGGCATAGTGATATTCAATGTCCTAAAAGACTCGACAGAAGCTTCATCGGTGGTCCTTCAGCTTAAAGAAGATGTCAAATTTGTCTCCAAATTAGACATATTGGTATTCAATATCCTAAAAGACTCAACAGAACCTTCATCGGTGGTCCTTCATCTTTAAGAAGATCTTTAAGACACGTAACGACTTCACAAGTCTATCCTAAATTTCTCTCATCTGTGCCTACTCATGGCAAACCTTCAAAATTTTTATCTACTGAATGGTATATTGACATTGGAGCAACTCATCATGTCACATCAGACTACAATATCTTTACAGAAGTACTACCATATACTGGTTCAGATACGGTACAAGTAGGTGATGACTCAGGTTTGCATATTACTAATCTTGGAAACACATACATTCATTTGTCCAATCGTACTTTTCACATGCGCAACATCTTCATGTTCCATTCATTACTAAAAATTTACTCTTCGTACGTCAGTTTTGCCTTTATAACAATGTCTTTTTTGAATTTTATCATAATCATTATCTTATAAAAGATAGAGGAACAAATACTACTATGTTTTTTGGAGAAATAAAAAATGACTTCTACTATCTTCAAAATTCTTCAATCAAAGCTTTTATTGATGAACACGCAAATAAACCAGCCTGTCATGCTCGACTTGGTCATCCTTCCCTTTAAATTGTTCAGTTGATCATAAATATGTATGATTTACTTCCTTTACTTCATCTCCATCTCATTTATGTCAGACATGCATGGAATCTAAAAGTTATAAGTTACATTTTTCTTCATCTGAATGCGTTTCTGATTTTTCATTTGAAATAATTCATTCTGATATTTAGGATTCTGCACCTATCTTATCTAACCAAGGTTTCTTATATTATGTTACCTTCATTGATCATTTTAGTAAATACACTTAGCTTTATCCTATGAAAAGAAAATCTAATTTATTTGATATATTCTATAATTTTCAAAAATAAGTTGAACGATATTTTAATCGCAAAATAGTCTCTCTTCATTCTGCTTGGGGAGGAGAATATCAAGCTCTTCATCGTCATCTTGTCTCTTGTGGGATTGTTCATCGAGTCTCTTGCCCTCACACTCTAGAACAAAATGGCTCTGCTGAGAGAAAATATAGTCATATAGTTGAAACTGTCTTAGCTCTTCTTCATCATGCATCGGTTCCGCGTAAATTTTGGGATGAAGCTGTTTGTACTGCAATATATCTCATAAATCAACTTCCTACCCCATTGCTCAATCATAAGTGTCCATTGGAAAAATTTTATAATCAAACTCCTAAATACACCTTTCTTCGAATCTTTGGTTGTGCATGTTATTCATGGTTACGCCTCTACTCTAAACACAAACTTGACTCTCATTCATTATTATGTATTTTTCTTGGTTATAGTAATATGCATCATGGGTATCGTTGCTTACATATACCAACTAGACGGATATATACATCACGACATATTGCTTTTGATGAATCTCTATTCCCTTTTTTGGCAGCCTCTTCAATCTCTCCTCCAGATACAGGTGGTACTTTCTTGATATCACCCAACATTATCAGAAGAAATGACATCCTAGGTCCTACTCCGGAGCTCCCTAATAACTCTCCTATACCATCAGAATAGCCTCAAGTTGCTGCTCCAATCTTAGAAGTCTCACCAGGCAAAGATAATATGCTCTCTAGCTCTGGATCCTCAGATAATACAAGTTCGGCAACAAACTCACTATGCCAATCCACTTCCTCATCACCATCAACAAGTGATTCAGATGATAATGCTCCTTGTTGCATGCTTCCCTTAAGTGACATATATGTGTTGATGTAATCTGACTCTGATTGTTGTTTTGGTGTTGACATCGATTTTAGTTTAGGTTGATGATTATGATTATGATTGGGTTTAAGTCCTGGTCGTTGACTAGGCATACCTAGTGGGACTAGGTTTGATAAAATCCAAGCTTGGAGGGCTAGGTGTGAAGAAATCCTAACCTGGAGGGTTAGGTGTGGAAAATCCTAGCTTGGAGGGCTAGGTGTGGAAAAGTCCTAACTTGGAGGGTTGGGTGAAAAGTCCTAGCTTGGAGGGCTAGGTGAAAAGTCCTAACTTGGAGGGTTAGATGAAAAGTCCAAACTTGGAGGGTTAGGTGTGAAAAATCCTAGCTTGGAGGGCTAGGTGTGGAAAAGTCCTAACTTGGAAGGTTGGGTGAAAAGTCCTAGCTTGGATGGCTAGGTGAAAAGTCCTAACTTGGAGGGTTAGGTGAAAAGTCCCAACTTGGAGGGTTAGGTGTGAAAAATCCTAGCTTGGAGGGCTAGGTGTGGAAAAATCCTAACTTTGAAGGTTGGGTGAAAAGTCCTAGCTTGGAGGGTTAGGTGAAAAGTCCTAACTTGGAGAGTTAGGTGAAAAGTCTCAACTTGGAGGGTTAGGTGAAAAGTCTTAGCTTGGAGGGCTAGGTTGGATGAAACCCTAACTTGGAGGGCTAGGTTGGAGCCCCTGGATCGGTCTGGTGATCGATCAGGGAAGTTGGCACGGTGCTACTTCGTGGATCGGTCTGGTGACCGATCCAGCGATGACTAATCGGTCTGGTGACCGATCAGGGAGTATGCGTTTCACTCACTGCACAGCTCCTGATCGGTTTGGTGACCGATCAGGGAGTCCACAAGTGGGTTGAGTTCCCCTGCTGCTCTGCTCCTGATCGGTCTGGTGACCAATCAGGGATCATCCAGTAGGTTTTTGGGAACCTCACTGATCTGCTCCTGATCGGTCTGGTGACCGATCAGGGAGAAACCGTGACCGATCAAGCTGAACGATCAACTGTCACGAGATTTCTCACCCTGACCGATCAGGTTGGAGCCTGATCGGTCTGGGATCGGCCTGATCGGTCTGGTGACCGATCAGCCAGTGAATTCCTAGCGGGATTGTGGCAAGCTGGTTTCCGGATCGGTTTGGTGACCGATCTGGTGACCGGTCAGGGTGACCGATCATATGAGCTTGCGATCCCAAGTTTCTCACTGGGGACCGATCAGGTTGGAGCCTGATCAGTCTGGGATAGTCTTGATCGGTCCGGTGACCGATCACTTTAATTCAAACGCGCTGTCAGACGCTCTGATCGTGCCTGCTTTCACTGATACGCTACTCATGTCACCTTGATCTTCTCTGCTATTACTGATATGAGTTTGATTTCATTTGCTAAACCTCTAATTGAGTGTGCAGGTGATAGGGATGGATTCAAACACTTAAGGAGAGTCAATGGAGGCCTTTCCTTGGAGCAGGTTTGTCCATTTGCCATCTCAGGTTGCAACGGCTGGAGCTGCTGACTGGAGCTTGGCTGAGGGAAGCTCAGGGAGTCCAGGGAGAGCTCAGTGGTAGCTGACGATGGCATGTGAGCAGCTGGAGGCTGCAGTGAGGTGGTGACCTGCGATCAGTAGAGGGACTTAAGCGCTTGGTGGCGAATAAGTCTCTACAACACTCACTCTAACTGAACATACTACTCTACGATATCTTGTGTGCTTGTGCAATCTGTTCCATCATCTTGAGCAAGCAACTGCAATCTTTGAAGCAACCATCTGTTACTTGAGCATTGGGAAGAAGAGTCAGAAAGCTTGGTGAGTCCATCAGCGAGAAGACACGAAGAAGGGGATTCTTGCGTGAGATCTGCGCTGAGTGGAGCTCGGGAGAAGTTTGTCTGAGTTCTTGCTGTCCTAAGTGCTAAGTAAGATCTTTCTTGTGTTTCATTGTGCTTAAAACTCTATCTTTGTTGAAACGCTGTGGAGAGGTTACTCCACCGAGAAGGAGGTTGCATTTTATCCGGTGTTCACCGGGGCTTGATCTGCCGACGATCAAGGGATCGCCCACCTTAAGGGCACGTCAAGGAGTAGGGGCAAGTTACCCCCGAACCTTGTAAATTCTCTTATTAGCGTTTTGCATTTGAGCTTAGCTAGGTTTTATCTCTGCATACTCTGTTTTCTTTAGCTTCCGCTGTGCTACTAATCTTTGAGTCGCAGAAATTTCGATAAGTGCAAACTTTAAGTGTCTGGCTACATTCACCCCCCTCTCTAGCCATCCAAGATCCAACAAGTAGTATCAGAGCTTGGGGCTCTGTTCTAGCAGATTAACAACCGAGAGCTATCTACAATGGCTTTGAGAGAAGGTTTTTCCACCACCCGTCCACCCTTCTTCGATGGAGCAGATTTCCAATATTGGAGATCGAAGATGGAATACTACCTAAAGATGGATATCAACACTTGGTTCGCTGTGAAGGAGAGTTTTACCCCTCCTAAGGATGATGAAGGCAAAGAACTAGAATCGTGACGTTGGTCGGCTGAACAAACCCGAAAGAGTGAAGCCGACGCGAAGGCGGTGGTGACCCTACAATGTGGCATAAATAAAGACCAACTCATCAAGGTTGGTCCATTCTCAAGTGCAAAAGATTTGTGGAACAAACTCATAGAACTCCACGAGGGCACCCGAGATTCAAGAATCGCCGAGATTCAAGCTCCTCGTGCATAGTTTCATCGATTATCTAAATGGTTACAGGCTCAAGGATTTCTGGATCAAAAACTGACTCCTTTCTATTCTATAGACATAATGATGGATCTATGATATTTTTTCTTATTTATGTGGATGACATTCTATTAACTGGCAATGATCAAAAGGGCATCACAAATTTATTAAGCTTTCTCAATCAAGAATTTCCTATTCGAGATTTAGGAGATATAGGTTAATAATATAAATATTATTTTTCCTAATTCCCTTAAAAGTTACTACTGGGTCTTGAATGTTCCTAATAAAGCAGTCTGAATTAGCAAAAAATAACTGTGTTCTGGAAGGAGACGTCGACGATGGCCAGTCACTGAGGATCAGTCCCTGCGGTGATTACTACGTCGCTAAGGAACTTGAGGAACCTGCGAAAGTAACACGGACGTTAGGGGACACACCGGCAGGGGGGCGGCGGAGTCCACTCCGACGCTCTAGTTAGTAGGGTGTCTGAATGGTGAGAAAGAAAGACAATGTGTAGAGATGAGAGATCGTCCCCCCTTACCGGAGGGGTCAAACTACATTTTATACTGGTGTCGGCTGACTAATCGTGCCCCTTTTAGCGGCGCCACGTTGCCGATATCCAGGCCACACCCCCTGCTTTCAGGGGTAAAGGGGGATCCTTTGAAATAGTCCGCGTCATTATCCTTCTCTTTGAGGCACTCGGGACTCCCGAGGTCGGGCGTTATGAGGACTCCACCTCCCGAGATAAGCTCGGGGGTCTTTGGGCGCGGTATCTTCCGAAGTACTCTCGGGGCCCTACCTTCCCGGGCACACCCCCGAACGGGGGGGGGGGGGGGGGGGGGGGGGGGGGTGGGGCCCGAGGGGAGAGGTTAAGTCATGTACCTAGCTTCTTCATCCCCCGTGTCGGGCACGGGCTATCCAGCCCCATCACAAGTCCCTCCCTTCAAGTCTGATCGAAGGAAGTGTGGCTGACTGATCAAACTAGTGTCGGGATGAAGAAGCTACATTTGCCTAAGCTTTTTGCTTTGAGCAGAGAAAACTTTCTGGATCGTATCTCTTTCATCCAGAGTTCCCAGGAATCTCCCTTATAGTGCTTTCCCCAGAAAGGTTTTTCCGCTTCCTGAAGGTTTATAATGATGCCTCTTTCTTCGTGATTAACGGCGCATGATTTCCTTTCTGGAACGTAGTCGGATGCTTCACGCGAGTGTGGTAATGCCACGTGTTATAACGGCTATCCTCCCCAGTCCCCTTGGTCGTGTGCGGGTACAGCTAGCTCGCGACGATCGACTATATGGACGAAACGGTTCCTGGCTTTCCACGCGTCTTCTCCCCATTGTGCCCCAAGCGGATGTCTGCCAAGATATATAGAAAAAGGGGGGGGGGGAGAGAGAAAGCGGACACCGACCCATATTTCTGGTTCGACCACTGGGTGCACTTCGGCGTTCTATCCTGTAGAGCTTCTTTTGCGTGTGAGTACTTCATCTTTTTCTCCCTTTCTGTCTAGGGGTAATGGAGAGCTATCGAGCGGAATGGTACGAATTCGCCTCTTCAAGAGTGAGGTCGAAGGCCCTGCAAGCAGCCAGCGAGGCGTATGGGGTCCCGGTCGAGATGGTGATGGTCATCCCTAACGTGGACCAGAAACCTGTGGAGCCCCCAGCAGACATGCTAACCTTCTTCTTAGGACAGATGGAGCTAGGGCTTCGTTTTCCTACCCCCCCCCCCCTTCTTCACAAACATAGCTTCTTACTTTAACATTCCGTTGCATCAGATGACTCCTAATGCCTTCGCTCAGATGGGGGGGGGGGGGGGGGCATATATTATCTTCAAGCTTTTCGGTCTCCCTTTGACTCCCCATCTTTTCCATTCCTTCTTCCTCCCGATAGGATCGAGAGGGGTTTTCAACTTCGTGGCCCGTCCAGGCTATAAATTTTTTGGAGGATTTCCTTCTTCGCACAAAGGGTGGAAGGAGAAATTCTTCTTCATTCGCCTAGAAATGAGGTAGGTTGATAGGCGTTCATACCATGCCCTAGGTGCTTGTTTTAGTCCATACAGTGCCTTATTGAGTTTGTAAACATGGTCAGGTTTTTCTAAGTCCTCAAAACCTGGGGGTTGTCTTACATAAACTTCTTCTCTAATAAACTCATTCAGAAAAGCTGACTTTACATCTATTTGGTAGAGTTTAAATCCTTTATGGGCTACAAAGGCTAGCAACATTCTAATAGACTCAAGTCTGGCTACTGGGGCATAGGTTTCGTCATAGTCTAACCCTTCGACTTGACTGAACCCTTTAGCTACTAAGCGAGCTTTATTTCTAACTATTTTTCCTTGGTCATTTAGCTTATTCCTAAATATCCACTTAGTGTCAATAATGGATTTGCCCTCAAGTTTAGGTACTAGTTCCTAGACTTGGTTCCTTTCAAATTGGTCTAACTCCTCTTGCATTGCTATGATCCAATCAGGATCAGGTAAGGCTTCCTCTATAGTCTCAGGTTCAATTTTCGAAATCAGTGCAATCTGACTAAGATTTCTATAGGAAGACCTAGTTCTGACTTCTAAGGTTGGATCACCCACAATTTGATCAGTTGGGTGACTGAGTCTGGGTTTCTTGGTTCTTCTAGAACTTGGTTCAACCTCAGGTCCGACTGGACAGTTCGGTTCAATATTTGGTTCAACTACTTGGGTTGGTTCAATTGACTCAGTAGTTGGTTCAATAGTTAGCTCATTTAGAGGTTCAACTAGTGGTTCAATAATTTGTTCATTATCTTCGTGATCACTATTTGATGGATTTAGATCTGGATTATCAGATTTTGAATTAGTTTCCTCATCAAATATTAGATTTGTTGTTTCTTCAATTTTGTTAGTTTGTTTATTGTAGACCCTATAGGCCCTACTTGTTGTTGAATATCCTAAGAAGATCCCTGGGATTGACTTAGACTGGAATTTACCTAGATAGTCCTTGGTGTTTAGGATATGGACTTTTCACCCAAAGACTCTTAGATAATGTAGGTTTGGAAGTCTATGGTAGTATAATTCATAGGGAGTTTTATTATGTCGTTTGTTAATTAGGACCATATTTTGGATATAGCAAGTCGTACTAATTGCTTCTGCCCAAAATTGGTTAGCCAGGTTGAATTCATTGAGCATAGTCCTAGTGGCTTCTTATAGGGTTCTATTTTTTCGTTCGACTATCCCATTTTGCTGGGGGGTTCTAGGGCACGAAAATTCATGTATGTACCCGTTTATTCTACAAAATTCCTCGAACCTTTGATTCTCAAACTCTCCCCCGTGATCACTCCTAAGTCTTTTGATTTTGGTATCATTTTGATTTTCAACTATCTTACAAAAATCAATAAACAGGTTTAGGGTTTCGCTTAGTAACTTAGCTCCATGTCTTTAGGAACCTTATCCAAGTAAACCTAGAGTAATCATCTATAATTATTAAGCAGTACCGGTTTTCGCTTAGTGACTTAGCTCCATGTGAATCTAATAGGTCAAGGTGCAGGAGCTCAAATGTGGTTTGAGTTAGGTCTGATTGAATTTGTTTGTGATTAGACCTAGTTTGTTTACCTTGATTGCATGATTCACATATCATGTTTTCATGGTTTTTAATTTTTGGTATTCCTTTAATTAGACCAAGTTGGGTGATTTTTGAAATTAATCTTAGATTAGTGTGACCTAATCTCCTATGCTAAAGGTTTGATTCTTCTAACTGAGTTAAGAAGCATTTAGATATTAAGGGTAGGTTTATAGTGTAAACGTTATTTTTCCTAGTGCCCTTAAGCATGACTTCTGAGTCTTGCAAATTTCTAATCAGGCAGTCAGAGTTGGTGAAGGTAACTACATAACCAGTATCACATAGTTGACTTATACTAAGCAAGTTAAATTTGAAGTGTTCAACCAAGAGTACCTTTTTAATTACAAAATCATATTTGAGTTCAATGTTAGCTGACCCAATGACCTTGAGTGTAGCATTGTTGCCAAAAGCTACTGAGCCTAAGTTCTTGAACTTGAGTTTGGTGAATTTCAATTTGTCTCCAGTCATGTGTCTGGAGCACCCGCTATCCAACATCCATTGGTCCAAATCTTTATGTTCCTACACAGAAAGAATTTGTTGATTTGGATCCAATTAGAATTAAGGATAGCTTAAATTGATTTTCACAACCTAGTCTGTCTCACCCAATCTATAGTTATCAATCACGTTAACCTTATGGGTTTTGTGAGACAGGTTTTAATAGAAGTAAAGATTTTATTTTGAAAAACCATGATTAGTTTTGAAAAAGTTAAATTAATTTTAAAACCAATTAATTATGCTTTAAATTTAAAAAAATGGTTGAATCTAAGATTAATTGAAATCTGTGTTAGATTCAAATCTGACAATAGTAAAATGAATTTGGTTTTCAATAATCGGCTTCCAGGTCTTGGCGAGGCACTAGGCCTTCTTTGGTCGTAGCCTTATTGGATCATCAACCCTTTCCTTGACAAAGCCTTTTATTGAAAATTCATCTTCAAGTTACTCCTTGAAAGATTTTGGTCTAATTGTTTGGGTCTTGGATCAGTAGCTTCGGCTAGTTCCACCAAAATGGCTTCCCTAATGTATTATCATCTCACCTCCACCCAATACTATGTTGTTTAAATTTCAGTTAATCGTTTTGGTCCTTAATCTATCCAGTCCTAGGTCTAAGCATGATAAATTGCAGAAAATAAATAAACAAGCAAGCATGCAATTTTAAAAGAAAAGAATTTATCTAACTATAAAAATTATTTTTAAGTTGGCTCCCCCTGGACTAAAGTCACGGTAGTGATTAGGCAAGATATGAATCTTGTCCTTGGGGATCCAATATTGGTTTGGTCCAGCTTGGTTGTTTAGGCAAAGTTTGGGTACCCATGCCTGAACTTTGGGCCTATATTGGTTCAATACAGCATAGTATGACCTTTGTCTAGACTTGGTTCGATACCCTAACCCGGATCGATTTAGAACAGACTTCTGTTTTCCAAGGATCATGTCAAGACCCTTAGAACATGAAGTGAATCGTTCTAAAGCTGCTCTAAGATCCTTGACTTGAGTTCTCAAGGAGGAGTTCTCTTTCTCAAGCTTTTAAACTTGAGTAGAGGTTCCTTCTTGAACCTTCTCAGTCAAAGATCAAGAGTCAGCTCCCTCTTTCAGGAGTTCTACTTCCTGTCGGAGAGACTCAACTCGGATTTTGGCTTTCTCCAAGTTACAAGACAAATATTCAATTAACTCTGATAATTGAACTTTAGAATAACCACTTACAGTTATTTTGCCGTCCTCCGAAATGGTGAGCTTTCCATTGTCTGACTCTGATTCTGATTCGGTGTCGATGTCTTCCGAAGTAGTCAAGGCGAGCAGGTTCGATTGTGGGGTCTCTTCTTCTTCTTCGAAGGAAGACTCGTCCCACGTGGCTTGAAGGGCCTTCTTCCTTCGAGTCTTCTTGGCTTCTTTCAGATTAGGGCACTCCGATTTGTAGTGTCCTTTTTTGTTGCATTCGTAGCAGGTTACGTTTGATTTGGTCTTGGACGTTGATGGTTCAGCTGGATCTTCCTTCTTTTGGCTGGCTTTTCTTCTGTTGGTTTGATGCTTCAGCTCCTTGTACTAGTCCCAGGCTAGCCGAACAAGCTTGGGTTGATCCCCTTCGCTGTCTTCTGAGTCTGAGTCAGACTCGGGTGTAGGTTGAGGCTTTTTCTTGGCCACCTTTCCTTGGATTTTTCCTGCAAGAAAAGCAATACCTTTCTCGGATAAAGTGCAGTTAGTCTGCTCATGTAATTCTAGTTTAGAAAATAACTCGTCTAGCTTAATTTTAGAAAGGTCCATAGAAACTTTGTACGCATCTACCATAGATGCCCACAACGTATTTCTTGGGAAGGCGTTAAGGGTATACCTGATAAGGTCATGGTTTTCTACCTTGTGACCGATTGTGTGTAGACCGTTCATCAGCTCCTGGATCCTGGCATGGAGCTGGGCTGCTGACTCACCTTCGTTCATTTTGATTGTGTACAATTTGTTCAGCAGTAGGTCCCTCTTGCTGATTCGGGTGTTGGAGGTACCTTCGTGCAATTCGATCAACTTACCCAGAGTTCCTTCGCACTGTTAAAGGGTCCCACCCGGTTCAATTCTTCTTCGATTAGTCCGCATTGGAGTGTCTGGGTTGCCTTTGCATTAGCCTCGATCTTCTTCTTCAGCAAGGCGTCCCATTCTGTGTAATGTTGTGTCACTCCTTCAGAATTCTTGGGAATTTCTAAACCAGATTGGATTATGATCCACATATCCACCTGAGTTTTCAAGTGGACCTCCATCCGACTCTTCCAGTAGGAGAAGTCTTCTCCACTGAAGAGTGGTGGTCTGGCTGTGCTGAAACCCTCTTGCATGGCCATTTTAAGATTTCTGAAATAACAAAAAAAAAGAAAATTCGGTCCCAAGACTTGGTCTTGGATTAGTAGTGCGGGAATAAGATAATAAAAAAACGATCGAGTGGTGTTGTACCAATCTCGATTAACGAGAAAAATTCGAAAAAAAAAGAAGAAAAAAAATTTCGTAAAATCTGAAAAAATCCCAAATTGGTGGTTGCACCAAATTTGAGCCACCCGCTCTGATACCACTTGTTGGATCGAGAAAAACGATAGAGGGAGGGTGAATATCGTTAAAACTTTTTTTTCAGATTAAAGAAAGAATAAATGCAGTGGAAACAAAACAATCACACAAAAACACAAGTATTTTACTTGGTTCGGAGTCGCGGTCGGCTCCTACTCCAAGGCCCACGGTCCTTGACCGTTTACTTTGGGCAATTCTATAATCGCGCAAAAGGTTTACAAATTTCAGTACAGGAATATTGCAGTAAATGAAAAGAGCTACACTTTTCGTTACCGACGCCCGATGTGGATCGTACTTCGGAGCAGAGGGTCGTTGTCGGCGCTAGAATCTCGAAGTCGGAGTTTGCCAGAGCGGAGCGCTTGAACGAAAAGCTTTGGAGCGTTAGAAAGTTGTTGTTCTGAAGCCTTGGGGTCGAGTACCCTTTTATAGTGCTCTTGGGGCGCCTGAGACGTCGGGGCGCCTGACACGTGCCTTCATCTGCGGAAAACTCAATCTGCAGCTCGGTCAGCGCTTACTCTTTCGACTTGGCCTCTGGAGCTGACTGGGGCGCCCGGGACCTCCTAGGCGCCTAGCTTGTGTTGGGACCGGGTGCATGTTGACAAGGATACGAGTTCGTAAAATTTTAAATTTTTACGTGCAGCGGAAGAATTTGCATAAAATAATTTCCTAAATTATTTTAATTTCGTATCTAGCATGCAACCTTATGGTGTTTCGATATAATCATAAAATAAAACTTTGCGGAAAAGTAAACTAATTTACTTTATACCTTTCGTAACTCGAAGAAAAGGGACGAGATCCAACCGTAGCGTCCCTTGGAAGCTCCGCCTCTATTCGCGTCCACGCCGAGTTCTCTTCGGGATGACTTCGCAAAGTCACGAGTTTTGTGCCGACGAGAACTACTAGATTCTCTATGGGCACAACTTAGAAGATCAAGAGAAAAATTAGGAAACTAACCAATGAAGTAACGGAATCGAATTCCGAGAAGAGAGGAATCGCTATCCGCTTCTTCTTCTTCTTGTTCGGGTTCTCCTTCTTCTTGAATGCTCACGCCACAACCCAAGGAAGTGGATGAGGTGCGCCGGCCCTAGATGGAGGAAGGGCGCCGACCCTAGGTCACCAAGTGGGCGCCGGCCCTAATGGAGGAGAGAGGAGGGAGAAGAGAAGAGAGAGAGAGAGGGAGCTACTTCTCTTGACAACTCAATTGGAATTAAGGGCTTGCCTTTGGTTCCTTTATATAGTAGCATCTCCCTTGCCAAGTCTCCCTCTTAACGGAATTAACGGAATTAGTTATAAGAAATTTATCTTATAAATTCTCTTATTAATTATTCCGTTTAAGCCGAGTCTTATTATAACTAATTTATAATAAAACAAATTCTTCTTCTCTTTAAATTATAGAATAAATTTTATAAGAAATTTATAAACTTTCTTATTATGGAAAAATCAATTCATAATTGATTTTATAAAATTAAAATAAACCAATTCATAGATTATTTTAATCTTCCATAAAAAGAATAAATTTCTATAAATTTATTTATATAAATTTCTTTATACAAATTTATTTATCAATAATTTATAAAATAAATCGCGTTGGATTTATTTTATTAATTAAACCAAAATTAATTGGTTTTCTCCTCTATTGTGGCCGGCCACCCAAGGGGGGTTTGGCACCCTCTTTGGCCGGCCAAACCAACCCGAACCGGTCGCGAATTAAACTCATTTAATTCGCCCAAAAAGCCTTCAAAAGACTTAGCCATTTTTAGCTTCCATTGCGCCTCTGATTAACTCAGATTCGACTTATTTCTCTTGATCGGAAAATCTAATTTTCAACTCATTTTAAATCCCTCGGATTACTCGTAGTGCGTGTGACTAAATAGGCTTTCGATTTATGTTGGTCGTCTATAATCAACTAATTATAGAACGATCATGAGTGGCACCTAGTAGTACATCATGATCCCCAATTAATCGAAAGATCAACGGTTTGACCTCAGAAGAAATTATTCTGAAACCCTTCAGCAGCTCTAATGAATCGTGCCCCATTCCCTTCACCATCTTATACCCACTTGGTTCAGGACACGGTCTATGGTGTCAGTCCCCACTAGGCTGACTACGTCACACCTAGCCCAAGTAGTGTCTTTCTCGTCCATTGGATTTCTAATTACTCTCATGTATTTTAGAGACTCGCACTTTAAACATGATATACTCTGGCCAGAGGTTTTTGAGTAACAATCCGACGATAGGCCTGGGTATACATCTCCTCTCAAGGAGTGGTGAATCTTTTGTAGGCTGTTCAAACATCTTCAGGCACTTCGGCTTATACCCAATCATCCTGGGTCCACATCTCCTTGGAGATGCTTGCTTAAGATGTTAAAGTATAAGTCTCCATGACCAAGATGACTTGAACACCGCAAGTCAAAGGAACATCGCACTTAAGCTGCAGTAAGAACTTCATTGACATATCTATATAGATAACCATATGAAGTTTTACAGCTAGTCACTCCAATGAACTAGTTCCCTTAACTAGCATCCATGTTTATCTCCGGACATCCCAATGTCACCAGCCAGTGAGAATCAGCTGATTAGAGAATAACTCATGCTAGTCTCAACAGAATTGATAGTGTCCGTTTTTATCAATTCATCGACTAGGGATATTTTCAATACTTCACATTTGCACATATAGAGATAATCACAAGTTGTGATCCCATCACAAATTCTCTTATGCTGTGAGTTGTATTGCGGACATTCAGTAGATGAGTTTAAGATCCCAATCAAATACACAAACATGTATACTCAAATAGTGAATTATCATTTATTAAAATAAATGTTTATAATCATAAGGCGATTGCCTTAGGACACTTCTCTCATATCACTAACAGCTTGACTTGGTCCGCTAGCTTCGTGGCTGATTTGCTTCGATTACCTCTTTGGCTTTGACCTTGGGCGCCTGGGACCTCCTGGGCGCCTAGCCCAGTGTGGTTTCGATGCGGTTCTTGCTTCCTTGCTATTTTGGCTTTGACCTTAGGCGCCCGGGACTTCCCGGGCGCCTAGCCCAGCTGCCTGCCCCTTTCCTTTGGGATGTTCTGAGCTGCAGAAACACACTCCTTTGGTCCCTGCAACCAAGGTTAGTTCCAAAACAAACAAAGCAAGAATATTAGTCAATATTTACAATCGTAGCTATCTTGGTTCTGACTTCGGGTCTCCCAAATGGAACCCTAGGTCGAACCGACGCCTACTGTTCCCTCGACGGGGAATGCGTCCTCACCTACTCCTCTCAGGAGAGTTTAATTTTTGCCAACTGGCTCCTCCGATTGGACTTTTGCCCAATCCCCTTGACCAGGTCTTCTTGCCCAACTTCCGGTCAGGTCTTCGGTGCCTAGCCCCTTGCCAGGATTTCTTGCCCAGTCCTCGACCAGGACTTCTTTGCCCGACTTCCGGTCAGGTCTTCTTGCCCAGTCCTTGACCAGGACTTCTTTGCCCAGCCCTTTTCCAGGACTTCTTGCCTAGTCCTCGACCAGGACTTCTTCCTGCACACTCAGTGAACAAGTTAGACAACAATAACATCTTAACTTCTGAACCCTTTGCCATTATCAAAACCTAGGTTTGACTTAGGTGATGCCTGCACCAACATTTCCTCCATGCACATTGGTTCCGACTGATGCCTTTTCTAATTGGCTTCTGCAAAGGAAGCCATGTATGCTAAGGCGATGAGTCAGCTTATCAAGTGGGAGGAGGCCAACAAGGAGGCACTGAATCCTCCTCTGATTGTTTCTGACACTCCCTGCATCCCCGCTGAGTCTAGCGAGGGGCCCGCTGTCTCGCCTCGTAGGGTCGCTCCCTCCGCGGGGGTCGATGTTACTGTTACATCGACCGAAAAGAAAGCGTCCCCAGCCCCGCCGGCTGCACCAGTAACGGATTTCTCCTCCGGGGGTGTCTCCTCCTCAGGCCCGAGCAACCCTGACAGGGGGGACAAAAATTCTACGTCCTCCGTCACCCCGACGGTTATCCGACCCTTCGGTCGGCAGAAGCGGCGGCTCCCCAAGGGCTTGGTCCCTTCCTAGAAAAAGCGATGTCCCGTCCATTCCTCTCCTCTGCCCTCGGTGTCTGAGGAAACGATTTTGCCTACCGAGGTAGCCTCGCCTACCTCAGCCTCGCCCGTTTCCATTCCCGAGGCGACCCCCCGGTGTCCCCTTCCTGCTTCGTCGATCCAGCTGTCCCTCCGACGGGTAAGGAGGCGTCACGTATTCAATTCCGTATGAAACTAGATTGACTAAGGGAGAGGTTGGATGCAACGTTGGAGGCCTCCTTGCAATCCCCCTCCATGGTGCAATTGAAGGAGACTTCGACTAAGAGGGCTTTGCCGGAGGGGATTTCCAGTCCTGAAGGGATGGACTCCGATTCCCCCGGCGCGTCTACTGAGGCTCCTGCCGTCCAGCATCCTCCCATTCGCCCGCTCTCTCCACTGATCGAAGAGTCGGGTGACGTACTCCGCCCTCCAGCCGAGGTACTCGTGCGGGCCTCTGCCGAGCCACTAGCCAGTCTTCGGAAGACCCTTCTGCAGGTGCGAATTACTATATTATTTGACTGTCTTCTGGTCCGGCCGCTAATCCTTCAGTGTGATGTCAGGTAGCTAAGGATTGCCTGGTGATTGGTCGGGGCCTGTGTTCTGAGCCCCAAGCGGAGGCCTTACTCCAGCGAGCCCTAAAGGCGGAGGTGGTCGCGAGTTTTGAACATTGATCCGGGGTGAAGTAGGCCGGCAACAACAGATCTCTCCGTGAGAAAGTAGAGCAACTGAGGAAGCTTTTGCATGACATCGAGCAAGCCCTCGGGAGTTCTGATGGACCCAAAATGACTGTCACGAATGTGGGTCTCAAATTTAGATATTTATAAAAAGCTGGAAACCCTTTTTGCAATCAAAGAAGAAAAGCGTAGTAAGGGGCCACAGGTCGTATTTTTCCAAGGGCTAGTTCAAGTTGATCGATTCGTGCTCGAGTTTATGTGTCGTTACTATTTTTTTAGGGTTTCAAATAAAATCTGGGATTTGCTTGCAAATAAAAATAACAATGCAATGAAAAGTAAAGAAATCTTAACTAAATGACTTAAACTAGGTAATGGTAGTTAAGGAACTTAACCAATAAGAGACCTAATCAAACAATCTCACTTATCCAAAACTGAAAATACAACCTGATATTAATTGCAAATCAAGTAAACAAAGCAAATGAATTGAAACAAGGCTGAGCAATCTAAGACTAATCAATTCATTATACTGCCGAAACTAAATTGCCACTAAATGCAAGCTACCAAAGGAAAATTCCTATGCAAAGACTGAGAATGGAATTCAGAAACTATTGGATGTAAATTAAGCTAACGTCCCACACCTTATCACATTCACAAACTCATTTACTTGATACCGAAACTGGTTTTTGGTACAAAGTGGATAAATTGAAACAATTTGATACAAAGGAATAGAATCTTGTGTGCCTGAAATTTCTTCTAAATGCAACTCTGGAAACTATCAAATTCAGATACACAACTAGTTACTCAGCTGGAAAAGGTAAGCTATCGTTTAATTGAAACTCAATACTGAAAAGGAAATTCAGAAATAAGGTGCAGAACAGTGCAGAAATGGCTGATTGCAGTAATGGATTGATACACAGAAAATTAAACTGATATGCAACAGGAAATCAAGAACTGAATTGGGATTGCAAACTATAGTGCTCTAACAAGCTTCCAGTCTGATACTAATGCAGAATTTAAACGAATTGAAGCAAGACAAAACCGAAAAGCTAAACTCAATAAGCTGAAACCTACAGAATCAAAGTAAGAAACTGATACTCAGCTACAACAACTCTGATACGCAATGACAAAACAGAAATTAAACTGAAATCAAGTTCAAATTGATCACTGAACAATTCCCTAGCTAATTACTTGAAGAATGGAACCTAATTAAGGCATGGAAAAATTCAGAAACGAAACTTACATAAACTAAATCGAAACAGAAACAGAATTCAGAGCAGAATTGAAATTACAGCTACAAACAAGAAGAAATGCATTAAAAACTAAGCCTCGACCATTCCTTGTATCAAGACCACCTTGTTCGTCACGCAAGGACAAGCCAAGAACCCCTTAAACTCGCAAATCTCTGGAAATTGAACTCCAATGTCAGATCTGCTCAAAACTGAACACAGCTGGAAAATTCCAATTCCACTCTTAGATCTCGATGTGGAAAAATGCGGTGATGATTTGGAAGTCATCTGAACTCATCCTAGAACCCCTACAGATGGTTCAGATGGGAAGAAATGGACGCGGTTGAGATCCAAGAGCTCAAATCGCAGCTCTGCCGAAACCCTCGCACACTCTGCATCCGGCACAATTCCGAGCTAAATCGCCACTGAAACACTCTTCCAAAGATCCAAGTCTTGCTCCAAGGTGCTGATCGAGTTGGTCACGCCTCTGATGAAGAAAATTTTAAGGAAAACGATGCAAAAATGAGAAAACGAGAAGGAGATTGCTGAAGCTCGGCGAGAACGCGACATTTCAGATCTGAACAGAGGAGTAGTTTAAGTAGTTAAAGCAGTGGACGGCCAGATCGATTCCGCTTCATCCAACGGTGGATCCTTGTCCGATTTGATTCAAAATTTCCAGATCTCGATCAGAGGTCAGGATCATCCTCGTGGTAGCTCGGATCTTCCAGATCTCCAACGGATGGTCCAGATCACCTTGATCTTTTAATGGATGGTCTAGAACACTCCGATCATGATCCAACGGCTAGATGATCTCTGATTTGGCTGAAACTCTCAGATCTTGATCTGATCGCTTGATTAGCCTTAATCCCAGCTCAGATTGATCAAAAGTTCTCATATGGTCTAGATCTAACCGTTCTTGCATCGGACGGTCCAAATGAGTTGTCGCTTGATCACTTGATCTAGTCCACTTTTGACTCAACATTTGACCCAACCTGACCTAGGTCCATGACCCCTTCAATCCTACAAGAGTAGATCAAAAATTAAGTGACAAAACAACTCAAATATAACAAGATTTACAATTAGGTCCAAAAAGGGTATAAATCCTAAAACCTAGGGTGAATCCACAATTACACAAGTAAAATATGGGTCAAATACGATTTAAGCATATGAAATGATCAACAAAATGACGCTTATCAACTCCCCCACACTTAAGCTTGAGCGTCTCGCGAAAAGTACTAAATATGTATCCCTAGTTTTTCTAAACATAAGTAGAAGCAATTGAAAAGAAATTACCTAGGGTTGTCAATTCTCAAAAATCTAACTCTATAGATAGTATCTTGTCCTTAAATCAACAACTTAACAATTCAACCTTCATGATTCATTGAGATGAATTTCACTCTCTAAGCCTTCAAGGGAAATTTTGGTGGCTCTCTTCCTAAGTTCAAGTACATGATGAAAATGGAGCTCACTCATACACACATGCTTCTTGCACTACCATAGGCTTGCTTATTATCTACTCTCCACCATTATTCATGATTAGAATCAATCATCCATAAAAGTTTATTCAAAAGTGAAAGACATAAGAAATGATAGAAATGAGATAAAAGCCAAGTAAATAGCAAATTTGAATGAGTGGAAGACTTGGATGTTCAAGGATATTCTTGATGCATTTTCGCCCTCCTTTCAGTCCATATAATGAAGTCAAAGTGTGATGAATTGAACTTTGGCATTGCTCTTCCAAAATTTGATGAAAAGAGTTCATGAATTCCTTTGTGCCAATTTTCCCTCTTGCGTGCCAATTTTTCTCTTCTCTTCTTCTTTCTGATTTTTTTTCTTTTTCTTTTTCTCTAGTAAATTCAAAATGTAATGGAGCATATCTTCAATTTGGATGAGAATTACTTCACTAATCCATTGTGCCGAAACTCATTGATGTGTCATTGCTTCTTTGTTTTTTTTTCTGTTTTTTTTTCTGATTCAAGGCAGCTGCTGACTTCCTCTTTTCTTATGATCAACTGCCATCTACTAATTCTTGTTCAGTTAGAAACTTGCTACTCAGAATTTGTATCCAAAACTTGGCACATAGATTTCTTTCCCATGTCTTTCCTTTAAGTTCCCAAAATTTCAGTTTTTTTTCGTGACTGAATTTTTTTCTTCAGCAGTTTTTTTTTCTTCTGACTATAGGCTGTCAAATTCCACTTGTGCCATATTCAATGCTCCAAGTACTCTTAAACCTTCAGATTTCGAAACTCTTCCTTCCATATGCTCTTGATAAGTCCACTTTGTCATTCATTTTTTTCTTTCAACCATTTTATAACTGTCTGTGTTTTTTTTTTCTGATTCAAACTCCAGCTCCACTTCCCTGATCAGCAGTGGATATGCTCCACAATTCTGATACCATTATGTACTCAAATCCCTAATTCACAGCCTTGGAAAACTTAGCTTTGCCTCAAGTCGATTCAAAACTGCCTCACTAGCATTCCATTTAATTCCCTCTTTTCTATCTACATTTCCAGCTTCCACTCTCCACATTTCTGATTTCCAGGATTTCTGCTAGCTGATGTTTTTAATCCTTGGCAGCTCCTAGGCATTGGTTTCACTTCAAATCAGTCTATATCAGTTTTTAATCCAACCATGCTTCACAAAAATACTTTTTGGCATAGATTTTTTTTCTTCACTTATTTCTACTTGGTTTAGATTTCTGCACACACTTTCCTGCTCCAAGCCAAACTTAACAACTTCAATTCAGACTTTAGCAGAGTATCACTGATTTTATCTTCCTTAATTCCTACTTCCCCATTCTTTATCCAACCATTTATGCTACAAACTCTTTTGACTTCAAAACTGTTTTTTTTAATGGCACAGTTTTTTTTTTCCGAATGTTTCCATCACACTAGCCACTCCCCCACACTTAATCCTTTGTCCGTCTCGGGCAAAATAACATCAAAGCACATCCCCAAACAAACAAGTCCCTAGAAAGCATGGTTAAGAGTAGAAGATAAGGAAAGAAAAATAGAAAAATCATGATTAGTGTCAAGAATTGATATGGAAAGGTAAACAATTTATTAGCCTCTATAGATGTGATCCAATCATTGAAATATGATTTTGAAAGAACCTAAGCAAGTTCTAGAGTACAATCACATGTATGTGTCACAAAAAATAAGGCTAAGCCTCACTAGGTACAAATAATTCATCTCAAGTCCTCAATCAAGAATCCATGGCTAAGTAGTTAAAATTTGATGGACCCAAAATGACTGTCACGAATGTGGGTCTCAAATTTAGATATTTATAAATGTGCTGGAAACCCTTTTTGCAATCAAAGAAGAAAAGCATAGTAAAGGGGCCACAGGTCGTATTTTTCCAAGGACTAGTTCAAGTTGTGTGATTCGAGCTTGCGTTTATGTGTCGTCAATGTTTTTGGGTTTCAGATAAGATTTGGGGTTCGGTTTCAATTAAAGATGCAAACACAATGTAAAGAAGTAAACTCAACTAAACAAACTTAAACGAAGAAATAGCAACTAAGGATTCAATTAACGAACATTCAAATCAATTACAGCACTTGACCAGTTTTATAGAACAAATCTAATATAAAATGCAAAACAAATGCTAGTAAAATGAAACAACTCCGTGACTAAATTCTTGAATGAGCTAGTGCAAGTCCTACTTCAGCAATCGAATTTTAAGCAAACAAACACAAGCTACAAGATTTTAAGGCAAACAATGCGAACATGGATGAGAAAATTCAGAAGTAGTCAAATGAAAGAAAACTAACTGATTTCAACCCTTAGCTCACTAACAATTGCAGGAAATTTGACAACAATCAATTCAGTAGTTTAATCTTGATACAAAGTGGAAAAGAAAATGAATCAAACTTGATACACAAAGCGAAAAGCTAATGTGCCAATAGCTAAGCTAAATATAGAGTATGAACTGATACAAGCAAATGCAAAAACTGAAACAATGCAAACTGATCAAATCGATTTGGAAAATAAAGCTATCAGTGACATGATCTTTTGAATAAAGGAACAATGCAACAATGAAATGAAGAATTGAGCAATTCAGAATGCAAGGAATATTACTGCTGCAGGAACAGATTTAGATAGCTAAAGCTGAAAAGTTGAATGCAACCATGAGGCAAAGCAGTTCGGGAATGCAGTAAGAGTATTCAGGAATCAGATCCGAAGGCAGAAATGCAACTCAACTAATATCAGATCAATCAAGCAATTTCAGAAACTAAAAGTTGGAATTATTATGCAAGTGGAAAACTGAAACGCAGCATGTTCAGAAAATTCAGAATCTGTATATAGAAATTCAGCAACAATTCTAAACAAAAACAAATAAAGCAAATGAATTCGATTGCTCCAACTTGTTACAAGCATTAGGACATCAAATTTAAAGCTGATACAAAAGAGAAAGTTGATACGCAACTTGCAAAACTGAAATACTGAACTTAGAAGACTGATTCGCAAAAACAGAGACAGAAATTCAGATTCGAAACTAAATTCAGAAATGAATCTATGTGGAATAAACCGATCTAATTTCAATCATTCATTACTCAAGCAACTTAACTAACTAGCATTCAAATTTGGAAAACTACTAGCTACAAGAAATGATCCAATCAAGCTGATACAGAATTCAGAATTACAGCAGATACGAAAAACAGAATGAAAGACAATTGAAACTGAAATTACAGCTAAAGAACAGAAATTAACTAAGGAAATTAACTCTCAATCACTCTCTTGTCTCGAGACCACCTTGTTCGTCACGCAAGGGCAAGCCAAGAACCCCTTAAACACGCAAATCAATGGAAAAACGGCTCAACTTTAGATCTGCTCACAGAATTGCACTCTGCTGGAAATCCAATTCGATCCACTAGATCTCGTGATGTACAGATGCTATAAAGATTTGGTGTTGATAAGAAACTATCAGAGAACCCCTCAGACAGCTCCGATTGAAGAGATCGGCACCCAATCGCGATCCAGTTGATCAAATAACAGGAATTGATGAAACCCTCACTCAGCCCCTGTTCCGATGCAAAATCTGTGATTGAATCTCCATTTGAGCCTCTTCCAAGGATCCAGATCTCGCTCCAAGGTAGTAATCGAGTTGGCCACGCCTTCAATGGAAGAAATTGCCAAAAGAATTGAAGAAGAAACGGAGAAGAAGAAAACTGAGCTGAAGACGCGACATTTCAAATCTGAACAGGGGAGTAGTTTAAGTAGTTAAAGCAGTGGACGACCCAGATCGATTCCGCTTCATCCAACGGTGGATCCTTGTCCGATTTGATTCAAATTTTTCAGATCTTGATCAGAGGTCAGGATCATCCTCGTGGTAGCTCGGATCTTCCAGATTTGTAGTGGATGGCTCAGATCAAGCTGATCTTTAAATTGATGGTCTAGATCCCTCTGATCGTGATCCAACGGCTAGATGATCTCCGATTGAGCTGAAATCTTCAGATCTTGATCTGATCGCTTTATTAGCCTTAACCCCAGCTCGGATTGATCAAAAGTTCTCAGATGGTCTAGATCTAACCGTTCTTGCATCGGACGGTCCAAATGAATCGGAGCTTGATTACTTGATCCAGTCCACTTTTGACTCAACTTTGACCCAATCATGACCTAGGTCCATGATCCTTCCAAACCTACAAAAGTAGATCAAAAATTTAGTGACAAAACAAGTCAAATATAACAAGATTTATAATTAGGTCCAAAAAGGGTATAAATCCTAAAACCTAGGGTGAATCCACAATTACACAAGTAAAATATGGGTCAAACACGGATTTAAGCATATAAAATGATCAATAAAATGACGCTTATCACTCGTCAACCCCGAGGATTCAAATAAATATTACAATCACACAAACACATCATACACAACCATATAGCCATAATAGTTGGATCTTATGCCTGCAACCAAAGAATTAACCTGCACACATCCTACTATTATACAACATAAAATTATATACGATAAAATGCATGATAGTAATCGAATCAAAAACACACAAAATCGGAAACCTTGCTCTGATACCAATTGTTGGTTTCGGTTATGCATGGGAATCCTCTCTATGTCCCTAGATTAAAATTTTATTGATTAAAACAAATCCAGATGGAAAGAAATTTCCCAAGTGACCATTTCATCATCGCACTAATCGATTCGAGTGATCGCTTGAACAAACTTATTGTTCAAGCAATCTAACTTGTCTAATCGATTAGGCGTGGAATAGACGATGAATTGATCACCGATTTTTGTGTTTATATTCGAGGTCCATGATAATAATCAACATACAATATAAACAAGAACAAGAAGGAACCAAACAAGAATTATACCTCTTGTTTACCTCACGATCTTCTATTGTATGTCCTATCCTCTTCTTGGACGTCATGTGGGCGACGATCTTCCAAGAAACGGAGTCACCAAAGCCACCCTTCCTTCACCTTTCTTTTGCACCGAACCCTAATGGAAGAAGAGCTTCTTCTCCACCTTGCACCGCCAGCCACCAAAAGAAAAACCTCCCTCCTTTTTCACCTTGAGCTGCCGGCCTCACAAGGAGATAATTGCCGCCGGCCACCTTGGAAGAAGACCTCCCTTCTTCTTCACCTTAATGCGCCGCCGGCCACCCAAGAAGATAGTTGCCGCTGGCCACCTTGGAAGAAGACCTCCCTTCTTCTTCACCTTGCGCCGCCGACCACCCAAGAAGATAGTTGCCGCCAGCCACCTTGGAAGAAGACCTCCCTTCTTCTTCACCTTGTGCCGCCGACCACCCAAGAAGATAGTTGCCGCCGACCACCTTGGAAGAAGACCTTCTCTCCTTTTTGCCGCAACCTAGAGTTGCTGGTGTTGTCGCCGGCCCTTCCCCTCACCCTCTCAAGCTTGCTCCGGCAAGAAAGAAGAAGAGGAGTCCTCCATGCTTCCTTGCGCCACACCTTAAGAGGAGAGAAGAGATGAGAAGGGAAGAGGAGAGAAGAATACTCTCCTTCTTCTTCTTCACCGCCGGCGCCCTAACCCTAGGAGAGAGAGAGAAGAGGAGACGAGAGGAGAGGAGAGAATTAGGTTAAGACTTAGGGCTAATTGTTATGCCTTGGTTTCATGACTCATAAGGTATATATAGGCTACAATAGAGACTATGCATGGGGAGGAGTTGGGTCTTGATCTCCTAATGGATTCAAAGCCCAATCCATTAATGATAAGCCAGCCCACTAAAGGGTTATCATTGAACTACCGCACCAACCCCACAAATAAATATGGGCTCCACCATATTATGTGTACATAATCTTTCCGTGTTTAAGATCTCGCATGTACATTAATTAATTAAATTACTGACAATTTAATTAATTAATATCTAACTCCATGAGTAGTACCACTCAACCTTATCATCATCTCGGACCAAGTCCACCTGCAGGATTTACATGATGAACTTTATGAGCTCCTCAAGGGGACATTATCATCCTAACACATTAGGATAGAGTTTTCTTCTATAATCAACAACACACTATGTAAATAATATTATTTCTCAATTTACCGGGCCTATTAATTTAACAAATAAATCTCGCCCACTGGTAAATCAAAGAAATATATATTAAGTACATGTGCCCGTTATTATATCAGGATTAAGAGCATATACACCATAATATCTGAGGTCTGATTCGATTATATAGTCAGTATAAATCGAATCACCTCTAAGTCGGTCCTGCTCAATACATACAAAGTGTACTAGTGTAATTCTATGATCAAGATAGACCAATACCAAATTATACTACAACCATGCCAATAGTTTGTCCAAAACCATCTCGGTTGTGAGCTACTTCTTATACTCTACAAGGGATTGATAACATAATCTTCTGTATGACACCTTACACCATATTATCTATAATGCAAAGTAATAGACAATAACATGTATATATCGAATATAAAATGCAAACAATGATCATGTGATTCTCATTCCAAAATGTAGATGTTCATACAAAAACTAGACTTTTAGTATACATCCTAACAGTTACAAGTGCCACAATTTTTGCACTTTAGTCCTAAAAGTTTGGGTTTTCATAATTTCGTCCCTAGGTTCAAAATTCTAAGCAATCCGCCCCTTGTAAATTTTGACCGAGTTTGAAATGTTATAGTTAACACCTGAAGTAGTTTGGGAGTCCAGATGAACATACTTATCAGATGATATTTTATACGAACAATAAAACTTTTTGAAACATCAAGGTAAAAACTAAATATTAATCTAACTTTTATTTTATAGAAGTTTAAAAAAGTGTTAACGTTGTTGTTTCTTTTATAGAATTACAATTAAATGATGAGGAAATTATGAATAATGCATTGGTGGAAATTCAGAAGATTTTGCGAAGTTATAGGATGAGTCTACGTAATTTCCAATCAATGTTATTTCCCAGTGATCAATATTTGCAGTCTTTACGGAACACGCCAATACAAGATGACTTGTATTTTGATAGAAGAGCTTTATCAAAAGAATATGACCGCCTCCTGAAAAATTTAAACTATGAGCAACGTCATGTATATGACACAGTGATTGTTGTACTTGATTCAAACATGAGTGAAATGTTCTTTGTTTATGGTTATGGAGGTACTCGAAAAATGTCCATATGGAAGACACTATCAGCAGCCTTGAAATCGAAGGGAGAAATTGTGTTAAACGTGACTTCCAGTGGTATCGCATCTCTTCTTCTTCCTAGTGGAAGAATTGTTCATTCTCGCATTGCAATTCCATTTAATCCTAATGCAAAATCAATATGTAATATCAAACAAGGGGCCCTCTTATAGAACTCATTGTGATATCTAAATTTATCACATGGGATGAGGCTCCAATGATGCACAAGTTTTGTTTTAAATCACTGGACAGAAGCATGGATGACATATTTATATTTACAAATCCTCAACCTTTGAACTCCCTTTTCGAGGCAAAATAGTTATACTCGGTGGTGATTTTAGACAGATTTTGCCAATTAGTCCGAATGGTAGCAGACATGATCTTATACATGCAACTATTAATTTGTCGTATCTATGGAGACATTGTAAGTTTTGAGATTGACTAAGAATATGCGACTTCAAAATTGATGAATATGGTGATGAAATCAAGAGATTGTCTGATTGGATTTCAAATTTAGGAGATGAAAAAATTGAAGAACCAATTGACAGTTATGCAATGATTGATATTCCAAATGAAATGTTGCTTAAAGACAATGATGATCCCATTGTAACAATCATCAAGAATACATATTCGTTGTTTGATGGTACAATAATTGATATAACATACTTCCAATAGAGAGCTAGCTATATTAGCATCTACCATTGATAGTGTTCAGTTCATGAATGAATACATGATATCACTGAACAATTTGGAGCAAAGGTTGTATTTAAGTTCTGATTCAGCATGTCATTCAGATAAAAATGTTAATCTATTGCACGACGTTAATATGCTCGAATTTTTAAATGAAATTAGATTTTTTTGGAGTTCCAAATCATAAACTAAATTTGAAGATTGGAACTCTTGTTATGTTATTACGGAATATAGATCATTCTCCTGGATTGTACAATGAAATTAGATTGATCATCACAAGGCTTGGAAATAAATAATGTTTTGGAAGGAAAAATTCTTACCGGAAGTAATTATGCATGTCATAAAGTTCTTATTCCAAGAATACCAAACTTCCTTTCATGTTTCAATGAAGACAATTTCCATTAACGATTTCATATGCAATGATGATTATTAATAAAAGTTTCCTATAGGACTTTATTTTTTAAGAAACTCGTTTTCCGTCATGGTCAGCTATACATCGCTATATCCAAAGTTACAAATCCTAAGAATCTCAAAATTTTAATATGTGATTTAGACGGTAACCAAGAAAGTTCGACGGTAAATTTTGTATGTAAGGAAGTTTTTCATAATTTATAACAATATTTTTTCGCATATTAAATGTATTAGTCATAGTAAAATTAATTTATTTTTATATTTTAATTGTATAGCCAAAAAATTTATATTATCTAATTTTTTTATCATATTTCATACGAGATATAATTTGTGTATCATAAGTTATAAATTCTAAGGGCTTCAAAATGTTAATATGCGATGTAGGCAGTAACTAAGAAAGCTCGACGATAAATCTTATATTTAAGAAAGTTTTTTATAATTTGTAATAATATGTTTTTGCATATATTAAATGTATTATTGTAGTCAAATTAATTTATTTTTACATTTTAATTACTTAGTAAAAATTCATATTATTCAATTTTTTATTATATTTTATATGAGATGTAATTCGCACAGGTGAAATTCTAGTTTACATTAATGCAAAAAAAAAAAAAATTCTTATTTCAAGTTTACATTAGAATAATTTTTATCTTAGTTAAAGTAAAATTATATTTAATTTTTTTTCCAATGTAAATGATATGTCTGATGGTAATGAAAAATAACAGACGTGCTTTTAATTTATATCCTTTATGATTATGTTTTTGCTTGGCCATTTATCACTTAGAACGCTATTTTATTTTTAAAATGAAAATTTTAAACTATATTTATATCTATCTATCTATTAATATCTATAAAATACAGTTTTGTATACAGACGTGACATTCACAGAGAGCTTGGGATTTCTGTCTAAATCAAATATAAATTTTCTAAATAAAAAAAATTTAATTAATAATTAATAAATTTTAGACCTGTCTCTTTTTTTAAACCGAATATAAATTTTCTAAATAAAAAATATTAATTAATAATTAATAAATTTAGACCTATCCCTTTTTTTAAACCGAATATAAATTTTCTAAATAATTTTTTTTAATTAATAAATAATAAATTTAAATTTTAGACCTATACTTTTTTTTAAACCGAATATAATATAAATTGATGTAAGAAAAATGATAGTCCCACATCTAAAATACCAAGGTGAATTACACACAGAACAATTATAAAAATGGACAAAGAACGGTAAAGCAACTCATACCTTTCTTGGCCTTTTGGCTAAGACCAAGTGTAGTATCTGTTCTTATCAGTTTAATATCTGATATGTAGGTCATTGGTCCACTTTGATATTAAATTTATTTTTATATGGGATATGACCCATCACAGTAGCTTGCTATTAGGGTTTTCATGTGTCGCCTGTGTGATAAAAATTGATATATATATAATCACTAATCATTTTATTTGAATTGTATAAGATTCCTGTGCATCGCACGGGTATTATACTAGTAGAATTATAAACCAACGAACTAGGAGCTGTTGAGGAAATATTAAACAAAATTTATCATATTTTGCTGAGTGATCCTGTCGCGGAGCGAGTTGGACGCCCCTATAGTTGAGTGAGTCTCCGGGGAGAGCGAGGTCCCTGAGGTGGCTTAACGAGCGGGATCGCCTCTAACCTACAAGACAGAGACCGTTAGAACCCGCCGGGAAAAGTCCCTGGCCAGGCACTCCGACGGTCAAGTCAGTACATGACGGTGGCGATGGAAAGCAATAGAACAGTATGGAATTGTACTATCGTGCATACCTGGAAAATGCGAAGTGATGAGAGTTATATAGCCGGGGAAGCTGACAGCTCCTGCCCCGCCTGCCACATGCTGTCATATAGCGAGGACAAGGTAATGCATGTCCAGAGATGATAGGATAAAGTGGCACATACTGTATTAAGGAAAGGGGCACTGTCAACTTAAGGGTTGGCGTCGTTGGACGCCGCTCGGCCTGACATCAGGGTATGTGGTCGAGGTACGGGGGGACAGGATGTGGCAGGAAGATCAAGACCTCGGCGAGATATCCGTCACTTGGGACCAGGATGGATTTAGTCCTGCGCCAACCCCGTATAGTCTCTGGTAGTCTGGTGTCAGGGAGTGGTTATGTCGACTGGGGCACCGAGTGATGAGGCCGGCTGAGGCCTATGGGGGTGCCGACTGGGGCACTGAGCAACAAGGCTGGCTGAGGGCCTATGAGGGTGCCGACTGGGGCACTGAGGGATGAGCCCGACTGAGGGCCTATGAGAGTGCCGACTGGGGGCACTACGTGATGAGGCCGGCTGAGGGGCTATGAGAGTGCTGACTGGGGCACTGAGGGATGAGGCCGGCTGAGGGCCTATGAGAGTGCCGACTGGGGGCACTACGTGATGAGGCCGGCTGAGGGCCTATGGGGGTGCCGACTGGGGCACTGAGCAACGAGGCCGGCTGAGGGCCTATGAGAGTGCCGACTAGGGGGCACTATGTGATGAGGCCGGCTGAGGGCCTATGAGAGTGCCGACTGGGGGCACTACGTGATGCCTCCTCCGGTTCGGGCTTACCCCTGGAGCGTGGACCGCCACGCGTCGGCGAGGAGCCAACCACAGATGAGTCTTAGAGCCTGGACATCTGACTCGGGATCGGACTGATACTAAAGCGCGTGGGCCACGACGCGTAAGCCCAGGAGCCCGAGCCCACTTGACACCTATCCGTTGGGCCGTTACAGCCCATAGACCATCTTCCTCCTGACTGGGCGCCAGGCTGCCGGGCCAGGCTACACGCAAGCTGGCCCGGGATCATAAACATCCCCCTCAAGTCTAGTCGAAGGAGGCACGCAGTTCGACTGACTGGACGCCGGATCTGGACCGAGCCTGGCGCGCTCCTCGGAATCCGGGCGTATTTTCTCATAAATTGCCGCTTAAACGGTCGGAGACTCGCATCCCTAAGCCACCTACGCTCGCCCCCTGAAGGATATGCCATCATCTTTCGCGGGTGTTCTACCTCACCCGTGCTTTGCCATCTCGAACATTACCCGAGCCTGATCCAACAGCTTTGGCTGGGTCACACATCCTCCCTGGTTGCTCATCGAACGACTGGCGTTCCTTGCCTATTCCCATAAGTAAGCCTTTCGCCTACTGGTTCTTCTCTATGCGTGCGAAACTTCTCTTCGTTCTCCGCCGCCTTGAGTGTCGCTAGGGCCTTGGCAACCATTCTTCCTCGACTTTCCTCCGGCGACCCCTTTCCTCGGTTAGTTTCCTGCCTTCTTCTTATTCGATGGCCTCTTCTTCCTCATCTCTGCCCCCTTCTCAGCCTTGGTATGCCACCATGATAACTACCCTCACTGCCCACGACCTGGACCAGATACAGTCAGATTTCTTAATCCCTATCGGCCTCCAACTACGCCTGTCGGAATCGCATGACCGCCCAAATTTTGCTGCCCCCTTGGGCTACATTACTTTGTCTCGGGACCATCTACAAGCTGGTCTCCGTTTCCCCATTCATCCTTTCCTTCCTGCCGTCAGCGACTACTTCCAAATTCCCTTACCTCAGCTAGCCTCCAACGCCATACGTCTGATGTGTGGCTCGGTCATTGTTTTTACCCTGCTCCAGATTCCTCTGGAACCAGAGAATTTCCATTACCTCTTCTACCCCAAACAACAAGAAGCGGGCAACTTCTTCTTCCAAGCCCGAGCTAAGGCTTCCTTCCTCTTGAATCTTCCCACTTCAAACAAGGGATGGAAGGAGCGTTTCTTCTTCGTTGGACCCATCCCGGCCCCGGGCTGGCCCACATCTTGGGTCGAGGGACTTACAATTTCCGAAGCTCTCCCCTGACACTATCGCACTTCCTCAACCTACCTGAATGTCATGGCCGAGCTGGAGGATAGGCACTTTCACGGTGACCTTCTACTAAAAGAGGGGATTCTCTCCACCTTCGGTCTTAGCCCAAGCCCTGTCCCCTCTCTGTCTACCGCTGGTAAGTCTCCCAGTATCTTCCATGTATATCCCTTAGCCATGCACGAGCTTATTTCTTTTCACAATTTCCATGCTGCTGTCACGGCTTTGAAAGGAGGCTTCAGGCTAGATAAGGTCGAGTTGCAAGCTCGGGTAGCCTCCATATTGGCTGTTGGAGGAGGTGCTTTGGCGGAAGGCGTCTTGACAAACCCGACCCCGACCGGACCGGAGTCAGCTCCCGTCGTCTCCAAGACCGTCCCTCCTACAACCGTCAGACGCGCGCTTCTTCCAAGCGTCACCGAGCATCTTCCCCGACAGGGGGCTCGTCCCACCCTTCTTCCAGCAAACGCTGGAAAAGAAGAAAAAGAAGAAGAGAATAGCTCCCGATTCAGGAGCCCCTTCTGCCTCCCTGGCCATCGTACCCTTCGTGGCTCCAGCTGTTAATCCTCCTGTCGTCACACTTGTTGACGACTCCCCGGTCTGCCTGCCAGCAACCACCTCTGCCACCGACCCACTCCTTAGTTATGCGACCGATCTTCCTATCACTTCGACCGTCGATCCTTCTGCTTCTTCTGCTACCTTCGACACGCCCGTGCCCGATGGTTCGGGAACTCCCTCTGCTGAGGACCCAACCGAGGATCCAATGCTGCACCTTTTGGTGCCTTCCCAGGCCAACCGCCACTTGAGGATGCCCCCGTGTGAGCTACTCGACCGACATCAGGATCTGCGCCTGTATGGGTCGGTAGCCGACCGTTATGTACAGGGGTTCGAGGAGTCTTATGGCCGGGACTCCCGCAACAGGGCTGATGCCTTTTTTCTTAAGGCCACTCAGGTATGTACAGACGAACTGGATCTTCTATCGAACACTCTGTTTCTGATCCCTAAGACCAATATTCCTTTTGCAGTTCATAGGAGACTGCCACGACATCTCTTGTCTTTCCTAGCCCAGAGCTCGGCTCGGGTTAAGGCCGAGAGGGAGGTGAAACGCCTGCAAACCCAACTGGCACACTCCCAACTAGTTGCCGACGAGCCTACGCTAAACCACCTGCGAGCTGAGGCTCAGGCTCTATAGGATCAATTGGCCCACTCTGAGGAGCAACTTGAAGCGGCACGCGGCCAAATCGAAACGGCACAGCAGGCCACGTCCCAGACAAACATTCAACTTTCCACCTGAAGCACACCGAACGGAAGGCGCGAGTTCTTCAGGCCAAGGCCCAGGTCGAGTTGGACCAGGCCAGTCTGATCTTTAGAAGGCGTCCATTACCGTCGACTCCTTTCGGGCCCAGCTGGAGACCCGAGACTCTAAAGTTCTGGCCCAGTCACAAAGAATAACTGAGCTGCCCGTGGAACTCTCTTCAAGGAACAATTGTTACAAGGTCAAAAGGAGGAGCTCGAGTAGCTACGGAAGGAGAAGTTCGAGTGGGAGGCAGCCAGATCAGAGTTGACGGAGCTTCGCTCCCGTAGAGAAACCGAACACTCCGAGTGGGAGGTGGCTAGATCGGAACTAACAGAACTCCGATCCTACAAGGAAACCGAAGACTCCCGGTTGGAAAAGTATAGGCTCGAGTGCATCAACACCCCTACCCACATGGCTGAAATCGCTGGACGGTTTATGGATGTAATGATGCCGCAGGGGATTAACATCGTCCGTTGACTCAGGCTTGGCGGGTATCTGCTTCCCGATCTGCCTCCCACCGCAGTGCGGCTTGAGAACATGTGTGAGGACTTGCCTAATGTGACCGACGAGCCGTTCAAGTGAAGGACAGGCCTCCTGTATTTTTGTCTTTCTTCTTTGTGCCCTTGTAAGGGTGATTAGTTACTAGCTATGCAACATCTTTATCTTACTGCTTGGAACATTTCCTTCCCCTTAGAGCTTCTGAAGCTTGCTCCTTTTGTTAAGAGTTATCGATCCAAAGGGTCATCAGTCGAAGTGCTCGGCTCGGGATGTTTCTCTGTCGTGCAAACCGCCACGGGACTTGTGCAGGCTGACCCTCTTGCAAGAGTTCGACCACTTGGTTAGGTTGGAACTCGGGGAGTGTGGGTTGCCACGCGACTGGCCGGGTCCTGAACCAAGCGATTTGCGGGAGCTGGCCCGTCCACGAAAGTTTCTCTGCGCCCATCCCATTAGGGCGATTCGTATCTCCATTTCTGACAGCTGAGCGACTGAACGTAGCAAGGATGAAATGACGCATCGAGCAGTGAAACGCCCATCATCGGTCATAGGTACCTCGGGCGACGAGCCTCCGTTGCGCACTTTCTTCTGCTTTAATGCTTCTCGGCATTTTCCCACAATGCGTCCGATCGTTCGATCTTGCGATTTACCGATGCCTTCTATGGACGACTGAGATGGTTTGCCTTCTCCTATATATAGGCGGCGTCCCCCGGCGTCGCTTTCAACCCAAATACCAGTAAGACCGAAATCCTCATTGATTTTACAGCCATCTTCCAGTATGTCCCCCAACTCCTCCGAGGAAGCATTTTCTTTGAGAGGACTTTACACTCTCTCAGATGAGTCATACTCCTTTTCTTCGGAGGATGTCGACCGGGAGTTTCTCGAGATGATGCTCCCTCCTGATTCCCCTCCCCGACAAGGATATTCACAACCACTACTTCCCCCCGTGAAGGTACTTTGCGTAAGGGGAAGGAACTAATGAAGACATGCCCTGCTTCCTGTATGGGAGTTTCCGATATGGGTGACTTACCATCGGAGTCACATCGTCATGCGCTTCGTTCGGCCATCTTCTCATCTTCACATAGCACTCCCGCCCCTCCCGCCGAGCGAAGCGAGCCCGGGTGCGGCTTCTGCAGAAGCTACTGCCGCGGCACCATCGTCTTCCCTTGTGACCTCCCTTTCGGGGCGCACCCATCCTCCGCCTGGCCCCGGGTATCTCTCTCTCCGCCGACTCGCGAGCTTGCCCCTCCTCAGTCGGGGAGGTTCCCTCTGGTGCCTTCTTTTGCTAAGGGAGTTAATGTTGCCCTCCCCCGGCTAGGGCAGTCTCCCCAAGCACTGCAACTCCCAGGGCTTCCTCTTCTTCAACCTCGTTGAGGAGGGTTTGGATGTTTGTGCCAGCGGGGATCCGAAGGGAGGTGTCCATACTATCCCTCGCCATGCAACCCAGAGTGGTTCTGTACACCGACCGGCTGGCAATACTGGCTCGACTATTGCTGGAGGGGTTACTATCATATACCCCTATCTCAGCCAATGCCAGTCCGGGGAGGCTATTTGAGGGCATCCTCTCCCAAACTATGGGTCTCTGTTGGTGAGGATGCTGCCGCTAGCTCTCCTGGGCCAGTCTCTCCGAATGCCGCCCCCACGGGGCACTAGCGAGTGACTCGTGTTCGAGGAGCGGTCTGGACAGGAAGTCTGAAGCCCCGCCCAGCCGAGAGCCTGGAAACTCTGCTCGGGTGGGAGCCCGGAAACTGTGCTCAGGCGAGAGCACCTAGGCCTGACTCGAGAAGCCTTAAATCATGAAAGATGTTACTTTTGTTTCTCTTTTCTTTGCTTCTGACTCTTGCCTTCCTTTTTTGACAGGCGGCGCGGTCAGTTTGGAATTCTGAGGAGTTGGCTATGCTCAAGGAGCAACTTTTTGAGGCACTTCACATCATCTCCACCTTGCGGGCCGACCTGAAGGCCAAAGAGGAGGAACGGGCTGCCTGTGCTGCGGAGCTCGGCAAGCTCCGACAAAGATACGAGGTCTAAGCGTCCGTACTAAAGGCCGTCCAGCGGCGCATACAACGCCTTAAAGGCTATACCGATTCTCTGCTCCAAGGCAAGTCCTCGAAGGGGACCGGCCGAGCTCCATGAACGGGGAGCAGTTGTTACTGAAACGTGTTCTCTTTATCTTCCTCTGCTGGAGAGGGAATAGGCCTCAATTATGTAATAGCTTCTGATAATAAAAATGCAGACTTTTCTTTACTCGTCCTTGCGATGTTTTTTGTGCTAATGATCCAAGCGTCGTTATTAACCTGAGTGAGGATTGTCGACGTTAAATAATCTTAAGCGTACTGACAGCTCGGACAAAGGTGAGTGATCTGATGCATAAATATTGATTGAACGAAATTGTTGACCTGGGCCATTCGTAGCACTGTTGCCGAGTCACGGGCCTCATGAGGCTTTATCGTGCTGCCAAGCCTTCGCTTGGGTCCTGCTTAAGGGGCAACCAAGTTGGTGAGATGTTTGAGGGATGTCTTTGCCTCAGAACTTCGAGAGTTTCGCATGCTCGGTGGGTTAATAATTAGGGGGCGTGGGTCGTCATGTGTCGGGCTAAGGACCGAGCCGAAGGATGAATGTGACTTGTTCAAAGATGGGCGTCCAACCACTAACTCAGGCCGATTCTCAGGAGCGTGGGCCGCCACGCGTACGATCGGAGACACTGAGCCGAGTGGGGCATGGAAGCTAGTCCACTTATAACTTGCTGGCGAGGCAAGAGTTCGCGAACACGGTCGGGCGGGACTCAGGGAGCGTGGGACGCCACACGTCTTACTGAGCAGCCGAGCCGCGGGATAAGTAGCAGCCGAGCCGTGGGATAAGTAGCACACACAGTCGGGTAGGACTCAGAGAGCATGGGATGCCACGCGTCTTACTGAGTAGCCGAGCTGCGGGATAAATAGCGACACAGTCGAGCAGGACTCAGGGAGCGTGGGACGCCACGCGTCTTACTGAGCAGCCGAGCTGCGGGAAATGTAGCACACACAGTCGGGCAGGACTCAGGGAGCGTGGGATGCCACGCGTCTTACTGAGTAGACGAGCTGCGGGAAATGTAGCACACACAGTCGGGCAGGACTCAGGGAGTGTGGGACGCCACACGTTTTACTAAGCTGCCGAGCTGCGGAAATGTAGCACACACAGTCGGGCAAGACTCAGGGAGCGTGGGACACCACGCGTCTTACTGAGCAGCCGAGCTGTGGGATAAATAGCGCACACAGTCGGGCAGGACTCAGGGAGCGTGGGACGCCACGCGTCTTACTGAGTAGCCGAGCTGTGGGAAATGTAGCACACACAGTTGGGCAGGACTCAGGGAGCGTGGGACGCCACGCGTCTTACTGAGCAGCCGAGTTACGGGATATGTAGCACACACAGTCGGGCAGGACTCAGGGAGCATGGGACGCCACGCGTCTTACTGAGCAGCTGAGTTGCGGGATAAATAGCGCACACAGTCAGGCAGGACTCAGGGAGCGTGGGACGCCACGCGTCTTACTGAGCAGCTGAGCTGCGAGAAATGTAGCACACACAGTCGGGCAGGACTCAGGGAGCGTGGGACGCCACGCGTCTTACTGAGCAGCCGAGCTGCAGGAAATGTAGCACACATAGTCGGGCAGGACTCAGGGAGCGTGGGACGCCACGCGTCTTACTAAGCAGCCGAGCTGCGGGATGAATAGCGCACACAGTCAGGCAGGACTCAGGGAGTGTGGGACGCCACGCGTCTTACTGAGCAACCGAGCTGCGGGATATGTAGCACACACAGTCGGGCAGGACTCAGGGAGTGTGGGACGCCTCGCGTCTTACTGAGCAGCCGAGCTGCGGGCTAATAGCTCGAGAGTCTGGTACATCTGCGAGCAGGGTAAGCACCATGTTCTTCCACTATTATGCGTGCTTTACATTTACATCACAACTTCTCACTCAGCGGCCCGATAGGGCTGAAGGTGGATTGCACTCCAGGGTCGTTCCAACCTTTTTCCCTTCTCATTCTCTAAGTAATAAGCTCCTGAAGCGAGCTTTTGAACAATCTTGGAGGGTCCTCCCCATTGCGGCTCCAACTTGCTCACGTCTCCCACAGGTTTGATTCTCTTCCAGACAAGGTCGCCCACTTGAAATGCCCTCGGCAACACCTTCCGGTCATACTTCTATTTCATCTTTTGCCGATATGCAAACATCCGAGCAGCTGCTTTGTCTCGGATTTCGTTAACTAGGTCCAGCTCCAGACGCCGCCTCTCTGAGTTATCTTCATCATAGGCCGCCCTTCGGTCAGATTCGCACCCGACCTTGACCGGGATCACAGCTTCGCTCCCATAGACTAGTTGGAAGGGCGTGCACCCAGTTGTTTCTTTGTTCATGGTCCTCAAGGCCCACAGGATGCTCGGGAGCTCCTCTACCCATGTTCCGCCGACGTGGTCAAGCTTCGTCTTTAATCCTCTGAGGATCTCCCGATTGGCCACTTTCGCTTGACCATTGCTCTGAGGGTAAGCCACAGAGGTGAAAGCTTGCTTGATGTCGTATCTTGCGCACCACTCTTGTATCCTCCTACCTTGGAACTGTCTTCCGTTGTCCGAGACGAGCTTATGTGGGATTCCATACTGGCACAGTATGTCTCGCCACAAGAACTTCATTACCGCCTGCTCGGTAATGCGCGACAGAGCCTCCGCCTCTATCCACTTGGAAAAGTAGTCGACGGCCACCAGCAAATACTTTTTCTGAGCAGCGGCAGTTGGGAATGGTCCCACGATATCCATGCCCCATTGGTCAAAGGGGTAAGAGACCGTCGATGCCTTTAACGCCTCCGCGGGTCGGTGCGGGAGACAGTGGTGCTTCTGACAAGACAGGCAGGTGGCCACCAACTCATTAGCATCCTTCTGCAGGGTCAGCCAATAATAGCCGAACATGATCGCCTTCCGAGCTGTCGCGCAAGCCCCAGCGTGGTTGCCGCAGATCCCCAGATGAATTTTCCTCAGGACATAGTCAGCATCCTCCTCGTTTAGGCATTTGAGGAGAGGTCGAGAAAACAATCTCTTGTATAAGACATCGCCGACCATGGTATATCTGGACACATGCTTCTTGAGCCACCGAGCTTCCTCTCGGTCAGCCGGCAATGTTCCCTTCGTGAAATAGGTAATGATTGAAGTTCGCCAGTCAAACTCTAACTCCAAATCGGCTTGCCTTTCTATCTGCATGATCAGCAATGCCGGACCACCAGCCTGGGAAAGCACCCACAAGCCGACAGAACTGGCTAGCTTAGCCAATTCATCTGCTTTAAAATTCTCCTCCCGTAGGATCTTCCTCACATGTACCTCTTTGAATTCAGCCTTTAGCTTCTCATAGGCCTCGACGAAGGCCTGCAGCCAATCACTGTTGACCTCGAATCGTCCAGACAATTGTTGTGTAACTAGTTGAGAATCTGAGTAGAGCACTACTCGGGCCGCCCCTACATGCTTAGCAGCCTGCAATCCAGCTATGAAGGCCTCATACTCGGCCTCATTATTTGTGGTCTTATACTCCAGTCGTACAGACAGGTGCATTTTTTCTCCACTCGGGGAAACCATCAGAATACCAATTCCACTTCCCGACCGAGCTGACGAGCCATCTACATATATCTGCCATGCTTCATCAATCTCGTCCGAATGCAGCTCGCTTAAGAAGTCAGCCAGGGCCTGGTCCTCGATAGCTGGTCGAGGCTGGTACTGTTGGTTCGAGAGAATACGATAGAGGGGGGGGGGGTGAATATCGTAAACCGTTTCGGATTAAAGATAACAGAATACGCAGCAGAAAATTAAAACACAACGCAAAAACGCAAGCGATTTTACTTGGTTCGGAGTCACGATCGGCTCCTACTCCAAGGCCCACGGTCGTTGACCGTTTACTGCGGGCAATTCTATATGAACGCAAATGTTACAAAAGATATTACAGTTGTAGTGCAGTAAATGAAATGTAGTGTAGTAAATGAAATTGACTTCTTCGTTTACCGACGCCCGGTGTGGATCGTACTTTCGAGCAGAGGGGCGTCGCCGACACTTGAATCTTGAGATGGAAGGTTTCCGGAGCAGCGCGCTTGAGTCGAAGAGCGTAGAAGCGTTAGCAAGTTCTGTCTCAAAGCCTTGGGGGTCGAGGGCTATTTATAGCAGTCCTGGGGGCGCCCTGGACGTTGGGGGCGCCCTCTACGTGGCATTCGATCCGCAACAATCTCGGTCAGCCCTTATCCCGCTCGAGTAGGGCTGAGGTTTGACTGTGGGGGCGCCCCGGTTGACTTGGTCTGCTGGCTTCTCGGCCGGTTCACTTCATTGGCTTGAACCCAGGGCGCCCTGGGCACTGGGGGCGCCCAGGACACAGGGGGCGCCCTGGCCCGGTAAGCCTTTGAAGCGCTTTTTTGTTTACTGCTTTGCCTTGACCTTGGGGGCGCCCGGGACCTCCGGGGCGCCCTACTCAGCTGCTGCCTCTCTCCCTTGAGGCATTCTGAGCTGCAGAGACTTGTTCCTTTGGTCCTGCATCCAGGGTTAGTTGCAAATACAATAAAACAAGAATATGTTATGACTATACAGCCTTAGCTGTCTTGGTTCTGACTTTGGGTCTCCAAAATGGAACCCTAGGTCGAACCGACGCCTACTGTTCCCTCGACGGGGAACGCGTCCTCACCTACTCCTCTCAGGAGAGTTTACCTTTTGCCAACCGGCTTCTCCGGTTGGACTTTTGCCTAGCAGTCCTTCGCTAGGGCTTGGGTACCAAGCCGTCCTTCGCCCGGTGCCTAGAAGTCCTTCGCTAGGTCTTTGGTACCAAGAAGTCCTTCGCCAGGTGCCTAGCAGCCCTTCGCTAGGGCTTTAATCTGCACACTTAAAGAGCATGTTAGATAAACATAACAGCTTAACTTTTGAACCCTTTGCCATTTTCAAAACCCAGGTTTGACTTGGGTGCTGCCTGCACCAACAGGTACTGGATATCATATTCGCTCAGCTCGATAGTCCACTTAATCAGTCGCCCAGATGCTTCAGGATTTGAGGCCACTCGGCCCAGGTTGTTGTTCATCAACACCACGATAGGATGCACCAAGAAATAAGGACGAAGCCTCTGAGCACCCAACAACAGCACATACATCAATCTCTCGAGTGTCGTATAGCGACACTCGGCTCCCTTTAGTAAATGGGCAAAGAAATACATGGGTTGCTGTTCAGCCGTTTCCTGCTTAACCAAAACTAGGCTGACTGAGTCAGCTGATGCGGCCAAATACACATACAGAGTCTCCCCGACCTCCGGTTTCGCTAGCACCGGCAGCTCAGCAAGGTAAGCCTTCAGTTCCTTGAATGCCTTGTTGCACTCGGCGTCCCACTAGAATTTGGTGGCCTTGCGGAGGGTTTTGAAGAAAGGCAACCCTCGTTCGGTCGATCGGGAGATAAATCGAGACAGGGATGTGATTCGCCCTGCTAGTCGTTGGGCCTCCCATAGGTTCCTGGGCGGGGGCATATCCAGTAGAGCCTTGACCTTGCCCGGGTTGGCTTCGATGCCCCGCTCGGTCACAATATAGCCTAAGAATTTCCCCCTTCGAGCACCAAAAAGGCACTTGGCTGGGTTCAGCTTAAGCCCATACCTCCGCAGCGTCTGGCAGGTTTCTTCGACATCCGCCACCAAGTCTTCAGCCTGGGCAGACTTGATGAGAATGTCATCGACATATACTTCCACATTTCTCCCGATCTGGGACCGAAAGACCTTGTTCATCATACGCTGGTAGGTGGCTCCAGCGTTCTTCAATCCGAACGGCATAACAGTATAGCAGTAAGTGCCATCTGCCGTGATGAAGCTAACCTTCTCTTGATCTTCGGCGGCCAGGGGCACTTGAAGATACCCTTGGTAAGAGTCCAGCATGGAGATGAACTCACTACTAGCTGTCGAGTCCACCATCTGATCAATCTGAGGCAGGGGGAGCAATCTTTCGGGCAGGCCTTGTTGAGGTCCCGAAAGTCAATGTAGATCCGCCACCTATTGTCCGGCTTGGGTACTAGCACCACATTGGCCAACCAGGCCAGAAATTGCACCTCCCTGATGTGCCCTGCCTCCGTCAGCCTCTCGATCTCGGCTCTGATCACCTTGTTCTGCTCGGTGCTGAAGTCCCGCTTCCTTTGCTTTACGGGCCGAGCATGAGGATATACATGGAGGCGGTGCTCCGCCACCTCCGGTCGGACGCCTCTCAGTTCTCTGACTGACCAGGCGAAGACATCTTGGTTCCAGGCCAAGCACTCCAGCAGGGGTTCCTTTAGCTCCTCAGGCAACCCCGTTACGATCTTGACTCGAGCCTCCTCCCGATCGGGGAGGAGCTTCACCTCCTCTTTGTCCTCGCGCAACTCGGACCAAGGGGAAGCTTGAACCATGTTGCAGTTGGGGAAGGCGTGGGGAGCCTTGCGGCTGTCTACTCAAACATCGTCCACGTAGCATCTTCGGGTCACCTGTTGGTCGCCCCTGACCTCTCCTACCTTGTCCTCGACTGGGAACTTAACCTTCAGATAAAAGGTGGAGGCGACGGCCCAGGATGACGTTGTAGGATGAAGGAGCATCTACCACCAAAAAGGTGGACCACCAAGTCCTCTTCAGCGGCTCCTCTCCCAGAGATACGGCCAGCCGAATCTGACTGACGGGCTGCACCGGGTTTCCCGTGAAGCCGAATAGCGGGGTCGCTACTAGGTCCAGCTGGGACCTCTCAATCTGGAGTTCGTCAAACGCTCTTTTATAGAGTATGTTGACCGAACTATCCGTGTCCACTATAGTGCGGTGGACTTCATAGTTGGCGATGACGGCAGTGATTACCAGCACGTCATCGTGAGGGACTTCTAACCCCTGCAGATCTTGGGGCCCGAAACTGATTTGTGGCCCCTCCACTTGGGCCAGACTAGTGCCGACTTGATGAATCTCCAGTCGGCGCACTTGTGCCTTCCGAGCACGGTGGGAGTCTCCTCCCGTCGGTGCACCCGAGATGACATGTATGCCTCCTTGGATGACATTCTGCTGATTGGCACGCTCTTCCTCGTCTCCTCATCCCCTGCTCGTTCCCTTGGGGGAATAGATTGCGGGCAGCGGGGGGTTTTCCCGCAGCTCTTCGGCTACGGGGTCAACATTCGGGCCGCCTCGACCAGCGCCCCCGTCCGGGAGGTGTTTACCGCCCTCGTCCTATGGGGGCAGGAGCCCGGCCCCGACCGGCTTGACGGCACTCCTTGGTGGCGTGCCCGTGGCTTTGGTGGAAAGTGCATTATGACCTCCATCGGGCAGGGAAACACCCTTGGGCTACCTACTGTACATGGCGTCGTTCCATACTTGCATGCTCCACGGGCCTGCGAGGGCTACGAATAGGCCCTCCTGGGGGCCTGGCACCGTGAACAGGGTGTGGAGGTGCCGGGGCAGCCGACTCCTTTCTACGAGCGGCCTGCGCCTCCTCCACATTGATGTATTTGAGAGCCTTGCTAAGAAGGCTGTCAAGTCCTTCGGGGGCTTCATGATTAATGAGCGGAAAAACTCCCCGTTCTGTAAGCCCTGGGAGAACGCACTAACCATGACCTCCTGAGTGGCAGTTAGCATGTCCATCGCCAACTCATTGAACCTCTGGATGTAGTCCTTGAGGGTTTCTTTCGGCCCTTGCTTCAGGGCTAATAAATTAAGACTCGTCTTGTGGTGCCGCGGCTGCTGGCGAAGTTCTGCAGGAACACCCTTTTGAACCCCTCAAAGTTCGTGATTGACCCCTCGGGAAGTCGGTCGAACCATCTCTGGGCTGCGCCAGAGAGTGTGGTCAGAAGGCCCGGCACTTGACGCCTTTCGGATACTGATGAAGCAGAAATGCGCTCTTAAACTTCATCAAGTGCTCCTCCGGATCCGTGGTTCCCACATACTCGGGGATAGTGAAGAAACGAAGATGGCGAGACACAGGATCCTCCAAGATCCAGGGAGCAAAAGGACTGTGTACCAGCATGGTTGAAGCAGGGTTACCGGAGCTTTTCCCTTGTCCGGTCCCCTCCGCGCACCGGGTTAGAAACTGAAGCCTCTGCTAACATCGAATGGCCCTCGCCGCCTTGCTCCTGGGGGACGACCACAGGAGGAGGTGCAGAGCCACCCTCAGGCCTGGCCGGTCTCCCTTGTCCTCCAGAAGTCTGGCGTGCGCTGGCTCTAGGCCCTGAGGCCCCTGGCTGGTGGCTTGTGAGGGCCTTTGAGAAGCCCTCTGCTGAGCTCGCGTAGCCATAAGAACCTCGTACTCCGTGCGAGAGACATCTACATTCACCTGGTAAGGGTCAGCCATCTCCACTTCCGATCAGGCTGGTGGTGTCCCTCCTTCTAGCGCCAAATTTGATCCTATTGCGAAGTGAGTTGGACGCCCTTACAGCTGAGTGAGCCTCCGGGGAGAGCGAGGTCGCTGAGGTGTCTAAATAAGCGAGATCGCCTCTAACTTGCAAGACAGAGACCGTTAGAACCCGCCGGAAAAGTCTCGGCCAGGCACTCCGACGGTCAAGTCAGTACACGACGGTGGTGATGGAAAGCAATAAAATAGTATGGAATTGCACTATCATGGTACCTGGAAAATGCGGAATGATGAGGGTTATATAGCTGGGGAAGCTGACAGCTCCTGCCCTGCCTGCCACGTACTATCAAATAGCGAGGACAAGGTTATGCATGCCCAGAGGTGGCAGGATAAAGTGACACATACTGTATTAAGGAAAGGGGCACTGTCAACTTAAGGGTTGGCGCCGTTGGACGCCACTCGGCCTGACATCAGGGTATGTGGTTGAGGTACGGGGGGACAGGATGTGGCAGGAAGATCAAGACCTCGGCGAGATATCCGTCACTTGGACCAGGATGGCTTCATCCTGCGCCAACCCCGTACAGTCTCTGGTAGTCTGGTGTTAGGGAGTGGTTATGCCGACTGGGGCACCGAGTGATGAGGCCGGCTGAGGGCCTATGGGGGTGCCGACTGGGGAACTGAGTAACGAGGCCGGCTGAGGGCCTATGAGGGTGTCGACTGGGGCACTGAGGTATGAGGCCGGCTGAGGCCTATGAGAGTGTCGACTGGGGGCACTACGTGATGAGGCCGGCTGAGGGCCTATGAGAGTGCCGACTGGGGGCACTATGTGATGAGGCCGGCTGAGGGGCTATGAGAGTGTCGAGTGGGGTACTGAGGGATGAGGCCGGCTGAGGGCCTATGAGAGTGCCGACTGGGGCACTATGTGATGAGGCCGGCTGAGGGCCTATGGGGGTGCCGACTGGGGCACTGAGCAACGAGGCCGGCTGAGAGCCTATGAGAGTGCCTACTGGGGGCACTACGCGATGAGGCCGGCTAAGGGCCTATGAGAGTGCCGACTGGGGGCACTACGTGATGCCTCCTCCGGTTCGGGCTTACCCCCGGGAGCGTGGACCGCCACGCATCGGCGAGGAGCCAACCACATATGAGTCTTAGAGCCTGGACATCTGACTCGGGATCAGACTGATACTAAAGTGCGTGGGCCACAACGCGTAAGCCCAAGAGCCCGAGCCCACTTGACACCTATCCGTCGGCCCTTACAGCCCACAGACCATCTTCCTCCTGACTGGGCGCCAGGCTACCGGGCCAACCTATACGCAAGCTGGCCCGAGATCACTGAGGAAACCGTTAAACCAAAAAAAAAATTGTAATCTTGCATATGAAAATTTTGATTTAGTCTAAATAAGATTATGTGCTTATCAGGGGTATCATCAAGTTCCTCTATCTCAAGAAGATCAAGAAAAGGTTAGTTTTATAATCTTTAATGGTACTTATTGTTATAACGTTATGTCGTTCGGGTTAAAGAACGTTGTAGCTACCTACCAAAGAATGATGGACAAGGTCTTTCGATACAAGATCGCGAGAAACATTGAAGTATATATAGATGACATTCTTTTAAAGACGGAGCGCATGAGTGATCTGATAGTTGACCTAGAGGAAATATTTCGCACATTAAGGCACAATCAAATCAAGCTCAATCTAGCTAAGTACCTGTTTGGGTTTAAAGGTGGATGCTTCTTGGGCTACATGGTCACCAAGTGGGGGATTGAGGTAATTCAAAAAAGGTGAAAGTCATTTTAGACATGACTCCGCTGACCAACCTAAAAGATGTACAAAATTGATTGGTTGGATAACTGCACTGTCAAGGTTTATTGCCAGAGCGGCTGATCGTACCCTTCCCTTCTTCAAAGTGTTAAGAAAGGTGACTAAGTTTGAGTGGGATGAAAGATGTAATCAAGCATTTGAGGAGCTGAAGGAATATGGGGATGGGCTTCCTATTTTACACAAGCCAATGATAGGGGAATCTTTGTATGTATATCTCTGAGCAACTGATGGGACATTGGGCTCAACATTGATCCGGGAAGTGTTGGATCGAGAAAACCGATAGAGGGGGGGGTGAATATCGGAAATCGTTCGGATTTTAGGATTAGAGCAGTTACGCAGCGGAATAAAACAATCAAACGCAAACACAGTAATTTTTAGTTGGTTCGGAGCCTAGGTCGACTCCTACTCTAAGGCCCACGGTCGTTGACCGTTTACTTTGGGCAATTCTATATGAGGCGCAATGAAAGTTTACAAATATTGATTTACAAATACAGTATAGTAAACTTAACAAAAAGAAAGCTCTTCTTTTTACAGACGTCCGATGAAGGTTGACTTTTTCGGAGCAGCGGGACGTCGTAGGCTCGAGTTGGGAGGTTTTCGGAGCGAGGCGCGAGAGCGGAAGAGCGTAGAAGCGTTGATTGGAAGTAATGTTCGAAGCTTGGGGTCGAGGGCCCTTTATATAGGGCCTGGGGGCGCCCGGGACGTCCGGGGCGCCCCCCCACGTGGCATTTGATCCGTCAATGTCTCGGTCAGCGTCTGATCCCTTTACCTTCAGGATCAGGTTTGACCGGGGCGCCCGGAGTGCTCGGGGCGCCCGGATTGACCGGGTCAAACTTCTATCTTCTGGCTTCGCGAGGGTGTGCTTCGGTAGCTGGCCCTAGGGGCGCCCGGAGCGCTCCGGGCGCTCGGGAGCAGCGGGGGCGCCCGGAAGCACGGGGGCGCCCGGGAGTTGCACTGTCGAAGCTGCTTTGCTTTTCTTGTGTTTTGTGTTCACCTTGGGGGCGCCCGGGACACTCCGGGCCCCCTGGTCAGCTGTTGCCTCATTCCTTTGAGGCTCTCTGAGCTGCAGACACTCGTTCCTTCGGTCCTGCATCCAGGGTTAGTCCAAAATACAATGAAACAATAAAAATATTAGTTTATACAGCCTTAGCTGTCTTGGTTCTGACTTTGGGTCTCCAAAATGGAACTCTAGGTCGAACCGATGCCTACTGTTCCCTCGACGGGGAACGCGTCCTCACCTACTCCTCTCGGGAGAATGTACCTGATGCCAACCGCTCCTTTGGTTGGACTTTTGCCGGGCAGTCCTTTGCCAGGTCTTGGATACCGAGCTGTCCTTCGCCCGATGGCTAGCAGTCCGTCGCTAGGGCTTCAGTCCCAAGCTGTCCTTCGCTTGGCGCCTAGCAGTCCTTCGCCAGTGCCTAGCAGTCCTTCGCTAGGGCTTTGTACCCTGGCATTCCTTCGCCAGTGCCTAGCAGTCCTTCGCTAGGGCTTTGTTTCCTAGCAGTCCTTCGCCAGGTGCCTAGCAGCCCTTCGCTAGGTCTTCTATACCTAGCAGCCCTTCGCTAGGTGCCTAGCAGCCCTTCGCTAGGTCTTGGGGTTTCGATACCTAGCAGCCCTTCGCTAGGTCTTAGGGTTTCGATACCTAGCAGCCCTTCGCTAGATGCCTAGCAGCCCTTCGCTAGGTCTTAGGGTTTCGATACCTAGCAACCCTTCGCTAGATGCCTAGCAGCCCTTCGCTAGATGCCTAGCAGCCCTTCGCTAGGTCTTAGGGTTTCGATACCTAGATCAACTAGGACTTTTCTTCAGCTAAGGTTACTTCTCTCTTACTCCCCTTTGTCTGTTCAATGTATCACTGACTTAAGTGTATTGTCAAACATTAAAACACTTAAAGAAGAACATCATTGATGCAACTTGCACCAACAGGAAGAAGGTGCAGCTCAATATCCCATATATTTCTTTGGTCATGTTCTAAAGGATGCAGAGACTAGATACCCTACTCTTGAGAATTTGGATTATGGGTTGGTCTTGATCGCACGTCGATTGAGGTCATATTTCTTAGCTTATCCTATCATCATCTTGACTAATAGCCCACTTGGGCGGGTTTTGACAGATTTGGTGGCTTTGGGTAGATTGATTAAGTGACAACAGAGCTGAGTAAGTATGATGTTCAATATCAGCCCCAAACGGCCATTAAATCTCAGGCCTTAGCGGATTTCATGGCAAAGTCACTGATTGCACCTGATAAGCAAGAGATTTGGAGGATATATGTGGACGGATCTTCTACGTAGCAAAGCAGTGGAGTAGGGATTCTATTGGTCTCTCAAAAAGAGGATGTATTGCAGATAGTCGTTCGTCTGAACTTCGGAGTAACTAATAATAAAGTTGAATATGAAGCCTTGCTAGTCGGCCTACAAGGAGCAAAGCAAGTCGGGGCTTATCGGGTAATTATTCATTCAGACTCTCAGCTCATAGTTCAACAAATTGAGGGGGATTTTGAAGTGCACAATGAGCGAATGAAAAGATATGTGAAAGATTTTGAACAATTAAAGTCAAATTTTGTAGAGGTCGTCTTACAAAAAATCCCCGGGGCGGACAATGCTAGGGTTGATGAGCTAGTTAAATTGGCTAGTTCCTTAGCCTAGTGGACATTGAAAGACTCCATAAATCACGAAATATTGGTTGCTCAAATTGATAGAGAGAATGTTCATGTCGGGCAATCTAATTTGCGAGTTCCTTTTATAAACTACTTGCACACGGGGGAACTTTATGGAGATCCTGGTCATACACATTTATTCTGTTGAGGCAATCTGTGATCCGGAGTGATCATGTGTTTTGATGTTTGGGCAAAGAGTTTAAGTTAGGTTTTCTCTTGTGTACTAATATGTGTATGTGAGTGTGCAGGTTGTACAGGTTTACACATATTGACTTGGCTGGACGGCTTCGGTATGGTGAATGGTTGCATGGAGACAAGCTGGAGGCTTGTGTGCACCCGAGGGACCTGATATAGCAGGGATGATGAGCCGAGGGGCGCGGACATCGAGGCGTACGTGAAGGATGGCATGGAGACAAGCTAGAGGCTTGTGTGCATCCGAGGGACGAGGGCTAAAGATGAAGATGGCGCGAAGGAAATAGTCAAGGCTGCTGGTGAAGAGTCAGCTGAGGCAAGGGACGAGAGCCGAGGGAGGACTCCAAGGGCAAGCCAGGAAGTGGACTTCAAAGGGCACACGTGAAGGGTGGCATGGAGGCAAGTCGAGGACTTGCGTGCGCATCCGAGAGACAACAGCCGGTGAAAGAGGACTTCAAGGGGCAAGCCAAAGGAGTGGACCTGAAGGCACGCGTGGAGGAGGGTCAAGAGAGTGAGTGGGAGTGCTGTTGTAAGCTGGGCAGTCGACTGGGGGTTGTCTAGTCGACTGCCAAAACTCACAGTAGGTTCTGGACCCTATACCAGTCGACTGCCATTCTGGCAGTCGACTGGTAAGTCACCAGAATTCAAACGTTGGGGCTGTCAATGGTCGAATCTGAGTGGTGGCAGTCGACTGTCCTGGGACCAGTCGACTGCCAGCGGGTTTTCCAGCCGGAGTTCTATTTAAAGAGGACTCGGTTAGGGCTGGGTTTCTTGACGAAACTCGCTTGGGTAAAGTGAGTTAGTAGTCTATTGTGATCAGAGAGCTTCCAAGTGTTTGTGGCGAGGTTTCTCCACCCACAAGGAGCGACAGATCTAGCCGGAGGTTATCCGGGGGTTGATCCACCGACGGATTGTTGGATTAGTCACCCGATCGGGGTGGATACCAAGTAAATAAGGTTATTAGCATTGTTTTATTTCTTATTTACTTTGCATATTATTGTTTCCGCTGCGCTAACGACTTTGTAGAGATCAAAACGACGAAAAAGTGCTATTCGCCCCCCTCTACCACGCCTAGACGATCCTTCAGTTGGTATCAGAGCGAAGGACCGCTCTCGATTGGACTAACCGCTGAGGGAGCACATGCTAGAGGAGAAAACAATGGAAGACAAGTTGGGTGAAGACATCTACTCTCCACCGCCCTACGATCATCAAGATTTAAACTTTTGGAGGGCGAGAATCGAGACTTGGTTTGGAATGGAGTGGGCATGTAGGATTGCGCTGGAAGAGCCGTTCGAGATTCCAAGGGATAAGCACGGAAAGAGGCTTAGGTCTAGATATTGGAATCAAGAACAACAAGATCAATCCAAGGCAAACAAAAAGGTAATGACAATTTTAGTTAATCTTTTGCCTAACAATGTTTTGAGTTGTGTAGGTAAATATCAAAATGCATATGAATTGTGAAGCAAATTGAAACAAATTCATGAGAAACCTACACAATCTCAAGAGTCCAAAGAGATGAGTCAAATGGTTCAAGAAGAAGAAAAAGGAGAAGAATTGATCATCTCATCAAGTGAAGTGGAAGAAGAAAGTGAGGGGTCATCCACCTCATCTAGAGAAGAGAAGGAGGTCACCACCTCAAGAATTGAAGGAGAGGAGAGACCCAATTCAATGCCAGATCAAGAAGAGACATCCACATCATCCAAGGTTGAAGTAGAAGTCAACCTAGCCTCCACCTCTACCTCCACCAAAGCAAGAGCCAAAGACCATATCACATGCTTTGGGTGCAATAAAAAGGGGAACTACAAAGACAAGTGCCCACTAGGTAAAAAGGAGGTAAAGTCCTAACTCATTACAAATTCTTCTAGTTCTAACATGGATTGTAGGAACAAAGAAGTCCAAGCTAAACGAAAGAGAATCAGATGCTTTACGTGTGGTGAGCTAGGACATTAACACACGAAATGCCCAAAGAGTGGAGAGCTCAAGAAAATGGAGCATCTAAGAAGATGGGAAAAGGAGGAAAGAAAGAAAAGAAGAAGCTCACAACAAGGAGAGACTTCAAAGGTAAGGGAGGTAATCCCTAACTCTAGATTTAAATGCAATTCAAATTCTAGTTTCTCCATGAATGTTAAAAATAGAACAAATCATCCCTCCATGCATGCTAATTTTAATGAAAAATGCTTAATGGTGCATAACTTTGGATTAAGATACAATGATAGAACTAGGAGTAACAAGGTAGATCAACACCCTAGGAAAGACATGCATCATGATTAACCTAGGACCTTTGTACCTAAGGAACAAGGCACTAAGTCCAAGAAGGGAAGGAATGTGCCTAGAAAGGAGGGTAGGTCTAGGAATGTCTAAAGTGAACATATGGATTCTAGGTTTAGGAACCTAGAAAGGGGAAATCAAGCTTTAAGGGAAAAGCTTGATAAGTTAGAGAAAACCCTAGAGAGATTCACTATTGGATCTAAGGGTCTAGATATGGTGTTGGATAGTTTGAAACCCAACTATGATAGATCGGGATTAGGATACCGGTCTAAGAACTCTCATGCCAATGGAAAGAAATATGCTAGGGTAGCATGTGATCATGGCAAGAAGGGGGAGTCCAAAAATGGCAAGGGGGTGCCATTTAAAGGGAAAAAGAAGGACTTAACCAAAGACGAGGTGTCTAAGGTTAAGAGTATCAAGTTTGTAGGCCAAGAGTCACTGGTGGAACACCGATGTGACCTAGTGATGGTTGAGTCATCTAGAGAGGTGGCTAGGGCTAAGAGCTCAAGGGGGAGCTCTAGGAGCCTTTGGGATATATGGTGAATGGATCTTAGGAGGGGTGCTCCTAGAGGTCTAGATGGACCATGGAGTGTGCCAAAAGAATTGGAGACGGACTTGAGTCTCAATTCTTGGGTTTTGGCACGATGTTTTTGAGGTTCATGCATGGAAATATGACATTGGGGTCATATTGCATGAAAATTAGTTTTTGATGTGTAATTGTCATGTAAATCAATGCTAGAGATGCATTGTGGGTTGGTATTTGTTGATGCAGTCTGGCCCTGATTGTTGTTTTGGTGTTGACACCGATTTTAGTTTAGGTGGATGATTATTGATTATGATTAAGTCCTGATCGGGGATCAGGCATGGTATGAAAAATCCTAGCTTGGAGGGCTAGGTGTTGGAAAATCCTAACCTGGAGGGTTATGTGTTGAAAATCCTAGCTTGGAGGGCTAGGTGTGTGAAAAGTCCTAATTCGGAAGAGGTGGGTGAAAAGTCCTAGCTTGGAGGGCTAGGTGAAAAGTCCTAGCTTGGAGGGTTAGGTGCAAATTCCCATCTTGGAGAATTAGGTGAAAAAGTCCTGGCTTGAAGGGTCAGGTCCTAGCTTGGAGGGCTAGGTTTGGAAAAGTCCTAATCCGGAAGAGTTGGGTGAAAAGTCCTAGCTTGGAGGGCTAGGTGAAAAGTGCTAACTTGGAGGGTTAGGTGCAAATTCCCAACTTGGAGGGTTAGGTGAAAAATCCTTAGCTTGGAGGGCTAAGGTGGTTGGAGCCCCTAGATCGGTCTGGTGACCGATCAGGGAGTTGGCACGGTGCTCCTTCGTGGATCGGTCTGGTGACCGATCCAGCGATGACTGATCGATCTGGTGACCGATCAGGGAGTATGCGTTTCACCCATTGCTTGGCTCCTGATCGGTCTGGTGACCAATCAGGGAGCAAACAGTGAGGTTGAGTTCCCTTGCTGATCTGCTCCTGATCGGTCTGGTGACCGATCAGGATCACTGTGCAGATCGTTCTGGAGAACGATCCAGTGTCGCAAGTTCCTCTCTATGATCGATCAGGATGGAGCCTGATAGGTCTGGACCCAGCCTGATCGGTCTGGTGACCGATCAGGATGTTTCCTGATCGGTCCGGTGACCGATCAGGATGTTTCCTGATCGGTCCGGTGATCGATCAGGAGGTCTGGACTGCGAAGCTCAAAAATCACCCGATAAAGGGGTGGATCGGTCGGGTGATCGATCCACAACCTAGGATCGGTCTGGTGATCGATCCAGGAGAGTCCCAAAGAAATCGCGATTTCTAATCGAGCGTTGGGGACCGATCAGGATGGAGCCTGATCGGTCTGGACCCAGCCTGATCGGTTTGGTGATCGATCAGGAGGTTCTCCGATCGGTCCGGTGACCGATCACCTTAATTCAAATTGCACTGTCAGACGCTCTGATCGCGCCTGACCGTATCCGATTCTCTGCTGCTTACATCTGATACTTGATTTACTGTGTGATATGCTGCTCTAACACTCTGATTAAGCTGCAGGTGACAGGGGAGGATTCAAACACTCAAGGAGAAGTCAATGGAGGCTTTCCTTGGAGCAAGTTTGTCCGTTTTCCATCTCAGGTTGCAACGGCCGGAGCTGCAGACTGGAGCTGCTGACTGGAGCTTGGCTGAGGGGAGCTCAGGAAGTCCAGGAAGGGCTCAGTGGTAGCTGGCGTTGGCAGGGAAGCAGCTGGAGGCTGCAGGAGATGCTGTCACCTGGTGCTGAGTGGAGAAACAAAAGGGTGGAAGAAGGGTTCGTAGAAGCAGAGTTTTGGTGTTCTAGTCTTTGCGAACGAAGTTCTTGTTGCGCCTTGTGTTCTCCACATCTAGCTTGCGCGTTCTGAAGTTTCATCACCTTGAGCAAGCTACTGCAAAGCAATCATCCATTACTTGAGCACCTGAAGGAGAGAACAAGAGGCTTGGAGTCCGACAGCGGGAAGACACGAGGAAGGGTTTCTTGCGTGAGATCGCCGCTGGGTGGAGCTCAGGAAAGCTTGTTGTGTTCTTGTCCTTGCTAAGTGTTTGAGTAAGATCCTTCTTGTTGTTTCTTTGTGCTTAAACTTAAATCTGTGATTGAAACGCTGTGGAGAGGTTTCTCCACCGAGAAGGAGGTTGCTTTCTATCCGGTGATAACCGGGGCTTGATCTGTCGACGATCAAGGGATCGCCCACCTTAAGGGCATGCCAAGGAGTAGGGGCAAGTTATCCCCGAACCTTGTAAACCCTCCTTGTTAGCGATCTTGCTAGTGTGTCAACCTTGTTTTCGTTTTCAGTTTTCTGCTTACTCTGTGATTATTTCTTCCGCTGTGCTACTGATAAGTTTGAGTGCAGAAATTCGATTTGTGCCAAAGGTCTAAGTGATTGGCTATATTCACCCCCCCCTCTCTAGCCATCCGGGTTCCAACAAGTGGTATCAGAGCTTGGGGCTCTGTTCACGGCTTAACATCCGAGAGTTATCAACAAGATGGCGTTGAGAGAAGGATTTTCCACCACCCGACTTCCTTTCTTTGATGGCGTTGATTTTCAATATTGGAGATCAAAGATGGAATATTATTTGAAGATGGATATCCACACTTGGTTCGCGGTGAAGGAGGGCTTCACCCCTCCGAAGGATGATGAAGGCAAAGAACTTGAGTCGTGGAGATGGACTGCCGAACAAACTCGAAAGAGTGAAGCCGACGCGAAGGCGGTTGTCACTCTACAATGCGGCATGAACAAAGACCAACTCATCAAGGTTGGTCCTTTCACAAGTGCAAAGGACTTGTGGAACAAACTCATTGAGCTTCACGAGGGCACCCGAGACTCAAGAATCGCAAAGAGGGGATTTGTTCCTCAATCAACTCCAAAATCTCTCCATGAAGGAGAATGAAACGGTAAGTGAGCTCCATATCCGGTTCAAGGAAGTCCTCAATGGGCTTCATTCGATTGATGAAAAGGTCGAGAATCGTCACCTTGTGAGGTATGTCTTGAAAGCCTTTCCAAGGAATGCTTTGTGGTCATCCATGGTGGATGCCTATAAAGTTTCCAAGGATCTATCCATTGTAAAGTTAGATGATTTATTTTGTGAGATGGAATTGCATGAAATGGCTAACAAAGGCCCCAAGGAGAAGGGGATGTAGGACCGGTGCCGTCGATAGAGGGGGGGGTGAATATCGACCGTTCAAATATTTCGGAAACTTCGTAAGACTTTCGATTGTCGTTCTGGACTCAGTGCGTTAGTGCAGCGGAAAAGTAAAGCAAAACGAAAATAACCAGACACAGGGACACAGCGGGATTTTTACTTGGTTCCCGGCCCCCCAGGGTCAGTACATCCAAGGCCTATGCACGGGAACACCCGTCCACTATTGGTCTCCTTTCCGGACTTTCCGGAGGCGGAGAAACCTGACTTACAGTGGAAGTTTACAATCAAAAGATAAATAAAATTAAGTGCGGAAAATAAAAGCAAACCAACAAGACAATGTCTGAAGCTCGGCCGATCTGGACCTCCGAAGTGCCACGCACTTCCTCCTGGAGCCTCTCGGTCGTAGAGCCTCGTCTCTAGCGCGTTGTCGTCGGTCAGAATGCTTGGAATCGCTCTTGGAAGTTCTTTTGAAGTAGAGGGGTCGAAGCCCCTTATATAGCACTTCTGGGGGCGCCCTGGACGTTGGGGGCGCCCCGATAAACCCGGTCAAACCTTATCCTTGCGCCTACCTCACCGCAGGTGATAAAATCTTTGACCAGGGTGCCCCGGACCTCCCGGGTGCCCTCCTGAGCGCTTATCTGCATTTTGAACCTCAAACAGCAAGTATAGGATTCAACCCTGGCGCCTCGGACCTTCCGGGCGCCCCGGACCTTCCGGGCGCCCCCCATGACACCTATTCTGCTTACTTCACGAAAACTGCATTTTCCTCTTTACTCCGGGCGCCCCTATCATTCCGGGCGCCCCCAATCATGGTTTAAACCCAAGACTGGGTTTATGCCTTGCTCTGGGCGCCCCCAACACTGGGGGCGCCCCCAACACTGGGGGCGCCCCCAACAGCCATTTTCCAGCAACTTGCTTTGTCTCCGGTTCTTGGTACCTGCAAGATACACAAACACAAAGCACATATACATACAATATTAGGCTTAAGGACTTGGTTCAGACTTTGGATCTCCACGAAACCCTAGGTCGAACCGGCGCAAGTTCCCACCCCCGAGAACGCGCCTTTCACCTACTCCTTTCAGGAGACGGTTGCCACCCAGTCCTTCAGGTGGACTTTTGCTTAGCTTTCAATTACTTCGGATCTCGAGACGCCCGAACCCCGACCCGTCTCTACTCTTGTCCTTAGTCATCGCTCAGCTAAGTTGCTCAGTCCCTTGGACCAAGACTTCATTACCTAGCAGTCCTTCGCCAGGTGCCTAGCAGCCCTTCGCTAGGTCTTCGTTACCAAGCAATCCTTCGCTTGCTGCCTAGCAATCCTTCGCTAGGTCTTAGACTCCTAGCAGCCCTTCGCTAGGTGCCTAGCAGTCCTTCGCCAGGTCTTAGGGTTTCGATACCTAGCATCCCTTCGCTAGGTGCCCAACGGCCCTTCGTCAGGTCTTAGGGTTTCGATACCTAGCAGCCCTTCGCTAGGTGCCTAGCAGCCCTTCGCTAGGTCTTAAGGTTTCGATACCTAGCAGCCCTTCGCTAGGTGCCCAGCAGCCCTTCGCTGGGACTTAGGGTTTCGATGCCTAGATTAACTAGGACTTTTCTTCAGCTTAGTTTACTTCTCCTTTGCTCCCCTTTGTCTGTTCATTGTATCACTGACTTAAGTGTATTGTCAAACATTAAAACACTTAAAGGAGAACATCATTGATGCAACTTGCACCAACAATCTCTCCCTTTTTGATGTTTGACAATAACTTAAGTTAGATTGGTTTAAAGGGGCTGACTTACTATCCTTGAATAAGACAAAAAATGATATAAGTTTTGAAACTACATTTTTGATCTTTGGGGAAATTTTTTTCCAACTTCTAACTTAAGCACACCTCTCCCCCTTTGTCATACATCAAAAAGAACAAAAGAAAATACTTGCACCAACAATGAAGATCTTTGGTTCTATTTGAAAATACTTAGTGCAAATTTTGAAAGCATTGTATTTTGAATGATATATTGCATTTTTTTGTTGAAACAATGCATAATTTTGAAAAATGCTATGCGCTTTGAAAAGTACAAGTACTTTGAAAATTATGATGATAAAAAAAATGCAAGTACTTTTGAAAGATTATGTAATTTTTTGAAGTATATAAGTACCTTTGAAAAATGCATAACTTTAGAAAGAATGCTATTTTGGAAAATATGAATATTATGCATATTTTGCAAGTACTAACTTTTTTTGAAAAAGATGAACTTCTAAGTAATTTTTGAAATATAATATTTTACTTGACTAGGTTAATCTTCCAGTCTGACACCATCCTGAGAAACCTTGTTAACTACAAGGATATTTTCCTAAGTGTCCTGGAAATTTTTCAAACTCAAGTAAATATAAAAATAATTTCATAAGTCACATAACTTCTGAAAAATAGAATAATACATTTTGAAGTACATTTTGAAAAATTTATAAATTTTTGAAGTCATAATACTTGATTTGGTTTATCTTCCAGTCTGACACAATCATAGGAAACCTTGTTGACCACAAGGACATTTTCCTAAGTGTCCTGGAAGATTTTCCAAACTCAAGATTAAACATTTTTTTTGTGAAATTGATTAAAACCAAATGAATTTTTGAACATATTGGTATTTTTAAAAAAATGATAGTATTTTGAAAGAATACTTATGTTTTTAGCAAAATTTGAAAATACCGTTCAAGAAGGCATGTTATTAAATAATTCTTTTAATTTGACTTCCCCCTAAACATGACTCAGTTCTGGGAAGCTTGTTGACCACAAGTACTCTTCCTCTGAGTCTTAAGGTTTGATTTAGATCAAAAGAATAGTCTAATAGTTTTCAAAAATGAATGATTAAAAAAAACTTTCTGAGATTCTTCCTTTGACTCAGACTCCCCCTAAATTTGACACATCCTAGGAGTTCATGAAGATCATGAAGTGAACCTTTCCTCTGTGTCTTTAGGGTTTATCAAAGTCAAAGAGATAGATAAATTTTTGAACATATAATTTTTACAACATAAACCTTTTTTTCAAAAAACACAAGTGATAATGATTTAAAGCTCAGTTTTCGAAAAGTATTTTCAAATAATAGTAATGTTTAAAGTGCAGTTTTCGAAAACCAAAAAAAATGTAAAGCACACCCCCTGTACCCGATACCGTTTGACTCTATCTAAGTGCCTTAAGGAACTTTAGTGTTGTCCTAAGAGGCTTGTGTCTAATTGCGTGAGTCAAACAATTTTTGAAAAAATATATTTTTGAAAACATATGATATGTATATTCAATCAGACAAGCATGAATTCCATAAAAACATTATTATGTTGAAGCACTATTTTAAAATTATATTTTTAGGAAAATATTCTAACAATTTTGAAAAATATTTTTGAAAAATATTTTTCAATTCATTAGTCCTTAACATCTCACCCATTTTAGATGTATCAATACAACAAGCATGATTGCCTTATAGATATATTGTGAGATGCTTGAATCATTTTTATTGTTAATTCTAAGATTTAATTGAAGCTTGTGTTAGATTTGAATTTGACAAGAAGTAACTTGAATTTGAATTTCAAAAATTGACTTCCAGGTCTTGGTGAGGCACTAGGCCTTCTTTGGTCGTAGCCTTATTGGATCATCAACCCTTTCCTTGACAAAGCCTTTTAATGAAATTTCATTTTCAAAATTACTTTTTGAAAAATTCTGGTCTAACTAGTTTGAATCTTGGATCGGTAGCTTCGGCTAGTTTCACTAGTCACAGGGACACAGCGGGATTTTTACTTGGTTCCCGACCCCCCCAGGGTCAGTACATCCAAAGCATATGCACGGGAACGCCCGTCCACTATTGGTCTCCTTTCCGGACTTTCCGGAGGCGGAGAAACCCGACTTACAGTGCAAGTTTACAATCAAAAGATAAATAAAATTAAGTGCGGAAAATAAAAGCAAACCAACAAGACAAAGTTTGAAGCTCGGCCGATCTGGACCTCCGAAGTGCCACGCACTTCCTCCTGGAGCCTCCCGGTCGTAGAGCCTCGTCTCTAGCGCGTTGTCATCGGTCAGAATTCTTGGAATCGCTCTTGGAAGTTCTTTTGAAGCAGAGGGGTCGAAGCCCCTTATATAGCACTCCTGGGGGTGCCCTGGACGTTGGGGGCGCCCCGATAAACCCGGTCAAACCTTATCCTTGCGCCTACCTCACCGCAGGTGATAAAATCTTTGACCAGGGTGCCCCGGACCTCCCGGGCGCCCTCCTGAGCGCTTATCTGCATTTCGAACCTCAAACAGCAAGTATAGGTTTCAACCCGGGCGCCCCGGACCTTCCGGGCGCCCCCCATGACACCTATTCTGCTTACTTCACGAAAACTGCATTTTCCTCTTTACTCCGGGCGCCCCCATCATTCCGGGCGCCCCCAATCATGGTTTAAACCCAAGACTGGGTTTATGCCTTGCTCTGGGCGCCCCCAACAGCCATTTTCCAGCAACTTGCTTTGTCTCCAGTTCTTGGTACCTACAAGATACACAAACACAAAACACATATACATACAATATTAGGCTTAAGGACTTGGTTCGGACTTTGGATCTCCACGAAACCCTAGGTCGAACCGGCGCAAGTTCCCACCCCCAAGAACGCGCCTTTCACCTACTCCTTTCAGGAGACGGTTGCCACCCAGTCCTTCGGGTGGACTTTTGCTTAGCTTCCGATTACTCCAGATCTTGAGACGCCCGAACCCCGACCCGTCTCTACTCTTGTCCTTAGTCATTGCTCAGCTAAGTTGCTCAGTCCCTTGGACCAAGACTTCATTACCTAGCAATCCTTCGCCAGGTGCCTAGCAGCCCTTCGCTAGGTCTTCGTTACCAAGCAATCCTTCGCTTGGTGCCTAGCAGTCCTTCGCTAGGTCTTAGACTCCTAGCAGCCCTTCGCTAGGTGCCTAGCAGTCCTTCGCCAGGTCTTAGGGTTTCGATACCTAGCATCCCTTCGCTAGGTGCCCAACGGCCCTTCGTCAGGTCTTAGGGTTTCGATACCTAGCAGCCCTTCGCTAGGTGCCTAGCAGCCCTTCGCTAGGTCTTAAGGTTTCGATACCTAACAACCCTTCGCTAGGTGCCCAACAACCCTTCGCTGGGACTTAGGGTTTCGATGCCTAGATTAACTAGGACTTTTCTTCAGCTTAGTTTACTTCTCCTTTGCTCCCGTTTGTCTGTTCATTGTATCACTGACTTAAGTGTATTGTCAAACATTAAAACACTTAAAGGAGAACATCATTGATGCAACTTGCACCAACAGGAGATTGGCTTAGTTGCAGGGGACCGATCCAACAAGAAGAAGAAGGAGAAGGAGGTCTCTTCGTCTTCATCCTCTTTCGAATCCGAGTCCGATTCCGAAGAAGATGGCAGCGGCTCCTCATCCTCCGAGATGGCAAACTTTGTGAGAAGGATGATGAGAAGGGGTCGAAGCTTCAAGAGTAGAGGTAACTCTAGTGAAGCTAAACTTGATAAGACTAATGCCTCTTGCTTTGAGTGTGGTAGGAAAGGGCACTTCAAGAATGAGTGTCCAAAACTAAAGAAGAAGGAGGAGAAATCCAAAAAGAAAGAAGAAAAATTCAAGAAGAAGAAGAAGGCCTTGAAGGCCACTTGGGATGAGTCATCCTCTAGCTCATCCGATGAAGAGAAGGAGGAGAAGAGCACAAGGGATGTGACACTCATGGCTCTAGGAGAGGAAAGCTGTGATGAATCTTCAAGTTCCTCAAACGTGGCTTCATCATCTTCGGATGATGAAGAGGTAATTTCTCCCGAACTTGAAAAGTGTTATAGAGCAATTGCATGTTTAACTAGTATGCTTAAGAAGTCAAAAAATAAAGTTAAAGCATTGCAATTAGAAATCAACCAATTGAAGTTATCTAGGGATGATAACATTGATGATTTACATGTTGAATTGTTAGAAGATGAGATTAAGTCATTGAAGCTTGAGGTTGATAAATTGAAATCCTCTAAGGTTGAGGATGTAAATGATTTGCATGATGACTTGCTAGTAGAAGAGAACAAATCATTAAAGAGTGAAGTTGAGAGACTCAAGAATATTCTTGAGAAGTTCTCAACTAGCTCTAAAACCCTAGACATGATATTGAATGCTCAAAGGGCAGTCTACAATAGGGCCGGTATTGGTTACCGTCCCAAAGAACCCTCATTCGTGTCTTTGATGTCTAGGACTGATATGAGACAATCTAGGACACCCAAGGTTCAAAGAAAGTTGTCAAGGCATGGGTGCCTAAGTCATGTTTAGTTGATGCTTTAGGTCCCAAGGTTTGGGTACCTAAAACTTCTATTTTTTGAATTGTGTAGGTTATGATTGAGGGGGAGCATCTATCAACTTGGTTCGTTGATAGTGGATGCTCCAAACATATGACCGGGGATAGATCATTGTTTACCACACTTCACAAGAAAAGTAGAGGTAATGTTTCATTTGGTAACAATGGTAGTCTTAAGGTCATAGGAATAGGAGACATTCAAATATCCGAATGTCAGAATTTCAAATGTCCTTCTAGTCAAGGGGATGAAATTTAATCTCCTAAGTGTGAGTCAATTGTGTGACACGGGTTACACAATTGATTTCCAACCAAGTCAATGTCTAGTTAGACAACATGACACCTTGGACACGGTACTAGTAGGAACAAGAGTAGACAATATTTATCAAGTTTCATTTAAAAGTGCTACTAATGTTTCTGCTAAGTGTTTCATGTCAAAAGAAGAAGAGTCCACCCTTTGGCACCAGAGGCTAGCACATGTGAACATGAAGAACATCCGGAAGTTGGCCAACAAGGGATTAGTTCGTGGCTTACCAAGCATCAAGTATGAGAAAGATAAACTTTGTGATGCATGTCAAATGGGTAAGCAAACAAAATCTGCACATAAAGGTAAAAACACTGTAAGTACTTCTACTGCATTAGATTTACTTCACATGGATCTATTTGATTGTAGTACTATCATATCATTGAATGGAAGTAGATATTGCTTTGTGATCATTGATGATTTCACTAGATATACATGGACTTACTTTTTAAAATATAAGGACCAAACCTTAGATGTTTTCATTTCTTTTTGTAGAAGAGTTGAAAATGAGAAATCATTAACTATTAAGACAATAAGAAGTGATCATGGAGGTGAAGGCTGATGAAGGGATACTAGTCGGGTACTCCCTCATTAGCAAAGCCTATCGAGTCTACAATAAGAAGTCTAGACTGGTTGAGGAATCTTCTGATGTTGTCTTTGAAGAGATTCCAAAAGTCAATGGTCAACCAGAAGATAAAGTCCAATTCAAACTTAGAAGACTAAGTTTGAATGAAAGTCCAAATATTGTTGATGGTAATGAATCCGATGACGGTGAGCCTAGACAATCCATAGATCAGCCGGATCCTGAGGCTGAACTTGTGTCTAGTGAGCCCATTCAAGAAGCACCACCAACACCAAGGCAAGCTAGATTAGCCTCTAGTCATCCCCAAGACCAAATTGTTGGAGACATCCATCATGAGGTTAGAACTAGATCATTCTTCCGGAATGAGGCTAATGAAGTTGCCCTAATTTCCGAAATTGAACCTAGAAAAATTGATGAAGCATTAAATGATCCCGATTGGATCATTGCAATGCAAGATGAATTAGGTCAATTTGAAAGAAGTTAAGTTTGAGACTTAGTCTCTAGACCCAAGAAGACCACCATCATTGGAACCAAATGGGTCTTCAAGAACAAATTGAATCATAAGGGAGATATCATTAGAAACAAGGCACGCTTGGTAGCCAAGGGCTACAGTCAAGTTGAAGGCCTTGATTATGATGAGACCTATGCTCCCGTGGCACGATTAGAGTCCATTCGATTGATGCTTGCATTTGCTGCACATCGTGGTTTCAAATTATTCCAAATGGATGTCAAATCGGCCTTTCTAAATGGTTTGATTAGAGAAGAGGTCTACGTCGAACAACCTCCGGGATTTGAGAATACCGAATTTCCAAACCACGTGTTCAAGCTCAGGAAGGCACTTTATGGCTTTAAACAAGCACCCCGGGCTTGGTATGAGCGGTTGTCGACGTTCTTAATTGAGAAGGGTTTCGTTAGAGGCCAAATAGACCCTACACTATTTCTACGAAGAGATGGTGACGATATTTTTGTAGCCCAAGTATATGTCGATGACATAATTTGTGGCTCAAACAATAAGGGCTATTTAAATGAATTCATTGGACACATGGAGAGTGAATTTGAAATGAGTCTAGTGGGAGAGTTGACTTTCTTCCTTGGACTTGAAATCAAGCAAACTCGCGATGGTATCCATGTGCACCAATCAAAGTATACACAAGAAATGCTTCGAAAATTTAATATGAGTGATTCAAAAGAGGTAACCACTCCCATGGCCATAAACACAAGATTAGACAATGATGAGAGTGGTAAACCCGTTGATTTGACTCAATATCGAAGCATGATAGGTAGTTTGCTATACCTCACAGCTAGTCGACCGGATATTCTTTTTGCTGTGGGTATGTGCGCTAGGTACCAAGTTTGTGCCAAGGAATCTCACTTAATCGCTGTTAAGCAAATTTTGAGATATCTCAAAGGCACAATAGGGGTTGGTCTTTGGTACCCCCATACCGAATCATTTGATTTAATTGGCTATACGGATTCTGACTACGCTAGATGTAAGTTGGACCGGAAGAGCACAAGTGGGGGCTGCCAATTCTTAGGTTCGTCTTTAGTAAGTTGGTCAAGTCGGAAGCAACATTGTGTTGCTCTCTCCACGACCGAGGCAGAATATATTGCTATGGGAGAGAGCGTATCACAATTGTTGTGGATGATACATACTTTAGAGGACTATGGATTGAGTTACAAGGGTGTGCAAGTGTTATGTGACAACATTAGCACAATTAACCTAACCAAGAATCCAGTCCATCATTCTAGGACCAAACATATTGAGGTGCGTCACCACTTCATTAGGGATCATGTAGCTAGGGGAGATATTGTACTCTCGCATGTAGAGTCCAAATCAAACCTAGCTGCCATTTTCACTAAACCACTCCCCGAAAATGAATTTAGTTTCCTAAGACGGAAGTTGGGAATGTGTCGCGCTTCATGAATTTCAAAATGCATTCAAAACCCTCTATGACTACTTCAAAATTGTTGGGAAACAATTGGGCAACTTTGGGGACATCTTACACAAACTATAAGGTTTAACAAAACAGTTTTGTTTGCTAGATATGGGGTGAGATGTTAGGATCAACTAAATTTCTCAAAATGTCAATGCATCCCTTGAGAAATTAAGTTGACGAGATAATAATCACTTCGGTAACCAAGTATGGGGAAAACCAATGCATAACACATGTGTATTTGGCTCCATGATCATACTTGGACATTCCAATCAAGGCAACTTGATTGGAAACCTGAATTTGATACAAACTTAGTTGAAATTGCTTGAATGATTGTTGATTGAGTTTGACTCCATTTGGATGGATCAAAGTGATTGTTGAACCTATAAGGACTTTTGATTTTTGTTTAGGAATCAATTTTAGTCATGAGATCATATCCAAGTTCGATAAACTTCATCGGATCTCATTGGAAAAATATCTGAAAATCTGAAACTACACATTTCAGATCGTATCAGGGAGTTTTAGGAACCCTGATCGGTCACCAGACCGATCAGGCGTAAGGCTGATCGGTCTCCGGACCGATCTGGCTCCATCCTGTAACGATCAGTCCACAGACCGATCAGAGGGGCATCATTGACTTTACGAAATTCTGATCAACCTTACTGAGCCAGCCTGGATCGGTCCCCGGACCGATCTGGTACCCTATGGTGATCGGTCCACAGACCGATCAGGGGGCTCACAGGTTTCTCTCTGAACCCTACTGTTCGTGTCCTGATCGATCAGCCGACCGATCAGGATCGCGCCTGATCGGTCACCCGACCGATCAGGCCCAGGTCAGTCCGATCAGGCTATAGCTTGATCGGTCTGGGCGCTATCAGATCAAACGGTTATCCGTTCAGACGCATTAAAGTCTGGTTGGTGGACCGATCCACCAACCGATTAACTTCGGTAAAACCCTATTCTTCCAAAGCCCAGCGCCGAACTCCATTTTTCTTGTGCTTCTTCCCGTGCGAGAGCCTTCCGTGCTTCTTCTTCCTCCTTGAGTGAGTTTCTGCGCGTGCGATCCAGAGAAGGGTTCTTACGAACTCTTTCTTCTTCCTGCGAGTTTCTCTCTCGCTGAAGGGCTTCGCGATCTCCCTTGTGCAGAACACTTCTTCTGTGCAAGCTTGCTCTTCCAACCTCCAAGAACTTCACCAATGACACCAAAGTGAGTTTTTGGCTTAGTTTTCCCTTCAAATCAGTTCATAGATGTTGTATTTGAAGCTAACCATGTTTTTGTGTGTTGTGCCGTGACCTCCTTGTTTTGGCCGTGAACCATCTTTTCAATGTCTTACCCTTGATCAATTCCTGAATTTTTATGATTCAAACTATGCTCATGTCAATCTTGCTCAATTGATTCAAACCATGTATGATCTATTCCAATCATTAGAAAATCTTCTAAGGGTAAAGAAGCTGCTGAGGGCAGTTCAAGGGGGAAAACCCCTTCTGCACCTGCGCCCTCCAGAAGGCCTCATCCTTCTTCTAGCTCACGGTTCCCAAATGCGGCCTGTGAACAGCCTTCCAGTCGAGGACCTTAAAATTACTATCCTGCCGGTCCATTGATATCCCTTTTCTGACTGAACATTGTCCGTCGGTCATGGAGATAGTCATGTTTTACAACCTGGGCTTCCTTCTTTCCCTGGAATGGACCATCAATCATGACCTAGTCTCAGAGTTCTATAACAATCTTCAGCAGGGACCTCAAGGAGGCTTCGAGTTCACCACTCGAGTCGCCAAGAGGAACCTTGATTTTTCTTACGAGATCTTGGCAGAGTATTTGGGTGGTCGACGATCACCGAATCTGTATTCACTCTACCCTGAGCTTCCTGATCCTTTATTGGCACCTTTTTCAGATGTTACCCCCGACTCCATCTATCAGCATTTCTTTGGTCATCCTCGCCCCACCGGGCTTGATGAGTTGGGTCCTGATTTCCCTACTTTTGCAGCCCTACGACTTGCTCCAGTTGACTACATCCTTTTCAAGATAATCACAAATTGCATCTTGCCCATCACCTCAAAGCCTTTGACCGAGATCCGACCCTATCACTGTCTTATGCTCTACGACATGCACCATCGGATGGACTTCGATATCATGGAGAGCATCTTCCAGTCCATCCTGTCCTATCGTGAGCTGAGCCGTCGCACGGTCTACATGCCATTTGGTCATGTCATCACTGACTGGCTTATGTCAGTTGGTGTTGATGTCACCAAAGGTAGGACCGTGCCCATGGTCAAACAGGATTGTCGGCTGGGTCGCCGGGCATTTGCGAAATCTGGGATTATTATTCGTGAGCGCGATGGGGCCTTGATTTGGAAGGATGGGAGAGGACTCGGTGACCTACCTGGCGGAGCACCACATTTTCAGGCACCACCCGAGGCTGCTGCACTTCATGAGGCTCCTACTGCTGACGCTGAGTACGACTATGAGCCTGACCGAGATCTACGATGGCAGATCTCCGAGCTAGATCGTACCCTCCAGGAAGAGATTCATTTGAGGGAGCTCCATCGAGAGGAGGACCGCTCGGATTTCCATTCCTTTGATCGTCGATTGACCGGCATAGAGTCTACCATTTCTGGGGTCCAGGCATTGCAGCAGACTTGGTACGCAGTGTGGCGCCGCCATACATTTCCAGGGGATGCTCCTTCAGGCAGTGCTGCACCAGGATCTGCTGATGCCACGATAGATGATCTCATGCACGATGACGACCCCCCACTGACGTTTGAGTTTGGATGACCAGTGTCTCTTCTGGTGTTATGCATATTTGACTGTTTAGTTATGTGACTTTTGGGTTGTATGCCCCTTGACTTATTTGTTGTGGCCTTGTGCCACACGTATTTTGCCTATGATGCATGTGTCTTGCATCGTGTTATTTCTCTGGATGCTTTATGACTTGACTTTTCTGAATTTGCCTTACATGTTTTATCCTACTTTAGTATGCTTCTTATTGATGCTATGATGAGTACCATCTGCATATTTGTTACACTACCATGATTATGATTATGATGCCATGCTCATATGATACATATGCTTATTTTGCCACTTCTATATCTGTTTGTCATATGTATTCATATGCTTATCGAAAATCAATCAAATCTTTGTTGTTTTGGGATACCCCTAGGGTTGAGGGGGAGTATGGTTTAGACTTAACAGCCCTTCTAGACCCCTTTTCGGTGTTCGACAAAGGGGGAGAGTGTTGGTTGGTTAAGTTTAGGATGATCATGTTGTAGGGGGAGGATCTGGATTCCCCTATGATTCTAAATTTGAAAAACTTGATTGAGAATCCCTAAACTTAAAATCGGGTTGTCAAACAACAAAAAGGGGGAGATTGTTGATGCAGTCTGGCCCTGATTATTGTTTTGGTGTTGACACCGATTTTAGTTTAGGTGGATGATTATTGATTATGATTAAGTCCTGATCGGGGATCAGGCATGGTATGGAAAATCCTAGCTTGGAGGGCTAGGTGTTGGAAAATCCTAACCTGGAGGGTTAGGTGTTGAAAATCCTAGCTTGGAGGGCTAGGTGTGTGAAAAGTCCTAATTCGGAAGAGGTGGGTGAAAAGTCCTAGCTTGGAGGGCTAGGTGAAAAGTCTTAACTTGGAGGGTTAGGTGCAAATTCCCATCTTGGAGAATTAGGTGAAAAAGTCCTGGCTTGGAGGATCAGGTCCTAGCTTGGAGTGCTAGGTTTGGAAAAGTCCTAATCCAGAAGAGTTGGGTGAAAAGTCCTAGCTTGGAGGGCTAGGTGAAAAGTCCTTGCTTGGAGGGCTAGGTGAAAAGTCCTAACTTAGAGGGTTATGTGCAAATTCTCAACTTGGAGGGTTAGGTGAAAAATCCTTAGCTTGGAGGGCTAAGGTGGTTGGAGCCCCTGGATTGGTCTGGTGATCAATTAGGGAGTTGGCACGGTGCTCCTTCGTGGATCGGTTTGGTGACCGATCCAGCGATGACTGATCGGTCTGGTGACCGATCAGGGAGTATGCGTTTCACCCATTGCTTGGCTCCTGATCGGTCTGGTGACCGATCAGGGAGCAAACAGTGAGGTTGAGTTCCCTTGCTGATCTGCTCCTGATCGGTCTGGTGACTGATCAGGATCACTATGCAGATCATTCTGGAGAATGATCCAGTGTCGCAAGTTCCTCTCTATGATCGATCAGGACGGAGCCTAATCGGTCTGGACCCAGCCTGATCGGTCTGGTGACCGATCAGGATGTTTCCTGATCGGTCCGGTGATCGATCAGGAGGTCTGGACTGCGAAGCTTAGAAATCGCCCGATAAAGGGGTGGATCGGTCGGGTGATCGATTCACAACCTGGGATCGGTCTGGTGATCGATCCAGGAGAGTCCCAAAGAAATCGTGATTTCTAATCGAGCGTTGGGGACCGATCAGGATGGAGCCTGATCGGTCTGGACCCAGCCTGATCGATCTGGTGACCGATCAGGAGGTTCTCCGATCGGTCCGGTAATCGATCACCTTAATTCAAATTGCACTGTCAGACGCTCTGATCGCGCCTGACCGTATCCGATTCTCTGCTGCTTACATCTGATACTTGATTTACTGTGTGATATGCTGCTCTAACACTCTGATTAAGCTGCAGGTGACAGGGGAGGATTCAAACACTCAAGGAGAAGTCAATAGAGGCTTTCCTTGGAGCAGGTTTGTCCGTTTTCCATCTCAGGTTGCAACGGCTGGAGCTGCAGACTGGAGCTGCTGACTGGAGCTTGGCTGAGGGGAGCTCAAGAAGTCCAGGAAGGGCTCAGTGGTAGCTGGCGTTGGCAGGGAAGCAGCTGGAGGCTGCAGGAGATGCTGTCACCTGGTGCTGAGTGGAGAAACAAAAGGGTGGAAGAAGGGTTCGTAGAAACAGAGTTTTGGTGTTCTAGTCTTTGCGAACGAAGTTCTTGCTGCGCCTTGTGTTCTCCACATCTAGCTTGCGCATTCTGAAGTTTCATCACCTTGAGCAAGCTACTGCAAAGCAATCATCCATTACTTGAGCACCTGAAGGAGAGAACAAGAGGCTTGGAGTCCGACAGCGGGAAGACACGAGGAAGGGTTTCTTGCATGAGATCACCGCTGGGTGGAGCTCAGGAAAGCTTGTTGTGTTCTTGTCCTTGCTAAGTGTTTGAGTAAGATCCTTCTTGTTGTTTCTTTGTGCTTAAACTTAAATCTGTGATTGAAACGCTGTGGAGAAGTTTCTCCACCGAGAAGGAGGTTGCTTTCTATCCGGTGATAACCGGGGCTTGATCTGTCGACGATCAAGGGATCGCCCACCTTAAGGGCACGCCAAGGAGTAGGGGCAAGTTATCCCCGAACCTTGTAAACCCTCCTTGTTTGCGATCTTGCTAGTGTGTCGACCTTGTTTTCGTTTTCAGTTTTCTATTTACTCTGTGATTATTTCTTCCGCTGTGCTACTGATAAGTTTGAGTGCAGAAATTCGATTTGTGCCAAAGGTCTAAGTGATTGGCAATATTCACCCTCTCCTCTCTAGCCATTTGGGTTCCAACAGTATTGGCAGTAACATCAAGAGGAAACCAAAACTAGGACTTTAGATCAAGAGTTTATTGAACTTTTTAGCTAGTTTTGGGTTTTGTGTCAAACTTGAGAATAGTGATAGATACATTTTGGAATGTATTTTTTCCAAGTAGGTATGGGTACCACAAACCTCTCCACAAAATTTAGGTATTTTTAGAGATTTGTGGAATTTTTGGCGCATTTCTGAATTTCGTCATAAATGTTGAAATTTCAGACTTTCAGAGTATCAGTCGACTGCCAGGGGGGCAGTTGACTGGTCAATGCTGAGTTTTGTATCAGCAGCTGGTTTAGTGTCCAAATGATGTAAAACAAGTGTATGAGGGGCTAGTACACATTGTTTAGGATCATTGGGGATTAAAAGATCCAATAATTGAGATATTGTTGGCATCTTTTTGATGTTAGGCAAAGGGGGAGAAGTGTTGGGTTTAATTTGGGAAACCAAACATACCTTTGCAAGAAACCCTAGGTTTAGGGGGAGTTGAGATTAAGGGGGAGCATGTTTGCTCCATTCTTGGCGTAAGGGGAACCTTGGAGAGGTTCTTAAAAAGCCTTTGTAAGTTCAATGGAGGGGGAGCTTTGGAAAAGCTTTAAAAAGCCCGTTTTGGTGAAAATTCCTAATTTAAAGGGTTAGGTGTGGGGAGCCTTGGGATAGGTTTTAAAAAACCCGTTTTAGAAAATTCCTAACCTGAAGGGTTAAGTGTAGGATGCCTTGGGATAGGATTCATGTATGCATTGCATATGCATTTATTTAGCATTATTCTTGCTATCTATTACTCTTTGTTGTCCCTAACATAAACGTATTGCCAAACATCAAAAAGGGGGAGATTGTTGAGGTAATCTGTGATCCGGAGTGATCATGTATTTTGATGTTTGGGCAAAGGGTTTAAGTTAGGTTTTTTCTTGTGTACTAATATGTGTATGTGAGTGTGCAGGTTGTACAAATTTACACATATTGACTTGGCTGGACGGCTTCGGTATGGTGAAGGGTTGCATGGAGACAAGCTGGAGACTTGTGTGCACCCGAGGGACCTGATATAGCAGGGATGATGAGCCGAGGGGCGCGGACTTCGAGGCGTACGTGAAGGATGGCATGGAGACAAGCTGGAGGCTTGTGTGCATCCGAGGGACGAGGGCCAAAGATGAAGATGGCGCGAAGGAAATAGTCAAGGCTGCTGGTAAAAAGTCAGCTGAGGCAACGGACGAGAGCCGAGGGAGGAGGACTCCAAGGGCAAGCCGAAAAGTGGACTTCAAAGGGTACACGTGAAGGGTGGCATGGAGGCAAGTCGAGGACTTGCGTGCGTATCCAAGGGACGACAACCGGTGAAAGAGGACTTCAAGGGGCAAGCCAAAGGAGTGGACCTGAAGACACGCGTGGAGGAGGGTCAAGAGAGTGAGTGGGAGTGTTGTTGTAAGCTGGGCAGTCGACTGGGGGTTGTCCAGTCGACTGCCAAAAGTCACAGTAGGTTATGGACCCTGTACCAGTCGACTGCCATTCTGGCAGTCGACTGGTAAGTCACCAGAATTCGAACGTTGGGGCTGTCAACGATCGAATCTGAGTGGTGGCAGTCGACTGCCCTGGGACCAGTCGACTGCCAGCGGGTTTTCCAGCCGGAGTTCTATTTAAAGAGGACTCGGTTAGGGCTGGGTTTCTTGACGAAACTCGCTTGGGTAAAGTGAGTTAGTAGTCTATTATGATCAGAGAGCTTCCAAGTGTTTGTGGCGAGGTTTCTCCACCCACAAGGAGCGACAGATCTAGCCGGAGGTTATCCGGGGGTTGATCCACCGACGGATTCTTGGATTAGTCACCCGACCGGGGTGGATACCAAGTAAATAAGGTTGTTAGCATTGTTTTATTTCTTATTTACTTTGCATATTATTGTTTCCGCTGCACTAACGACTTTGTAGAGATCAAAACGACGAAAAAGTACTATTCACTCCCCCTCTAGCACGCCTAGACGATCCTTCATATTCAAGGGTTGGGCAACTAGGTACACCCTGGTGGGGGATACTTTATATAAAAGAGTATTTGCTTGGTCACTTTTGAATGTATTGGTCCAGAGGATAGGGTGTATATACTGAGAGAGGTGCGTGAAGGTATATGTGATAGTCATATCGGAGGAAGGTCACTTTGCAAGAGAATGCTAATAAATTTGTCGCGGGTTGTAAATCTTGTCAGAAGCATCAGCACATTACTCATCAGCTGACGGAGCACCTTTGGACTTTTACAACATCATGCCCGTTTGATCAATGGGGAACAAATATCGTGAGTCCTTTCCCGACTGGACTTCAACAAAAGAAATTTTTGCTGGTTATAATTGACTACTTCTCTAAATAGGTGGAAGCTGAGCTCTTAGCTCAGATAACAGAGGAAGTTGTCATGAAGATCCTGTGGAGGGATATCGTCTGCAGATATGAGATTCCTTACAAGTTGATATCCGACAATGGAAAACAATTCCAAGGTCTAAAGCAAAGGAAATGGTGTGAAGGACTCGAAATTAGACAGACATTTACATCGGTTGCCTATCCTCTGGGCAATGGATAGGTAGAGGTGGTCAATTGGGAAATCATCCGAGGGATTAAAATTAAACTTGACCATGTTGGTGGATGTTGGGTAGAGGAGTTACCTAGTATTCTCTAGGCATACTGAACAACCTCGAAGGAAGGAATAGGTCAAACACCATTTCACTTGATGTACAGGGAAATAACTATTATCCCGGTTGAGGACAGAGATGAATCAATTAGAAGACAGTTATATGAACAAGATAACAATAACCAAGAACGACTGTTAGACTTGGATTTGGTTACTAAGGCTAGAGACCGAGCAGCCGCTCGACTTATAACGTATCATCAACAGATGAAACAAACATATAACAAGAGGGTAATTCCAAGGGCCTCCAAGTCTGTGATCTATTTGGAGACGGATAAAGCCTGTCAGAGATATTACTAAGCTGGATCCATAGTGGGGAGGACTTTACAAAGTGATTGTCAAGCTTACTGGTGGGAGTTACTACTTACAAGAGCTAGATGGGAAAAAGCTAGAGCGACCTTGGAGCACTAATCACTTGCAGCCTTATCTGACACAATAAGTATGGCTCTATCTATCATTATTGTGTTCTTGTATGCTAGCTTATGTACTTTTTGATAATGCTAATAAAATAAAATACAAACATTAACTCCCGCTCGAGAGCTCAACAAAGAACACGCTCTTACGTAGCATTAGCCCTTACGAGGCTCAACCTCCCGCTCGAGAGCTCAAGGATGAAGGTGCTCTTACGTAATGTTAGCCCTTATGAGGCCCAACCTCCTGCCGCTCAGGAGTTCAAGGATGAAGGTGCTCTTACACAATGTTAGCCCTTACGAGGCCTAACCTCCCGCTCGGGAGTTCAAGGATGAAGGCGCTCTTACGCAGTGTTAGCCCTTACGAGGCCCAACCTTCCACTTGGGAGCTCAAGGATGAAGGCACTCTTATGTAGCGTTATCCCTTACGAGGCTCAGCCTCCCACTCGGGAGCTCAAGGATGAAGGCACTCTTACATAGCGTTAGCCCTTACGAGGCTCAACCTCTCGCTTAGGAGCTCAAGGATGGAGGCGCTCTTACGCAGCGTTTATCTTATCACATGCTCTTGTTCGGGAGCTTGTGTTATGATTAATTGGAAATCTTAAGATGTTTATGATGCTTAACCTTCTCGTTCGGGACCTTACAGTCAAAGGTGCTTTTGCAAGGTTAGGGCCTAAGTGTGATTTTTGGTTTGTATGTCTCTCCTTGGTTAAGTCTGAGGGTTCAGACAAAAGGTTTAGGAAAAGTACTTATACTCGGATAGAAGACTTGCTCGTTAATATGAAAAAGACTTGTTCATTAATATAAAGGAATACATGATTGTAGATTACAAGATACCCAACTATTCTTTCTCTGACTCGGGAAGCTCAGTCCATACTTTGCTTAGGTCAAGGAAGCTTAAATTAGTGCCAGGCTTCAAAACCTTTGCTTTGATGATCTGCTTGAGTGCTCCTTTGACCCCTGAGTCATCCGTTTGATCACCTAGGAGCCTAGCAAATCATGGTATTAGGTGAGTGAAGGAACTCCTCTTTAAATGCTTGGCGCCGAGCATCCTCGTTGGCTTGGTGGGCTTCGAGTTCATTTATTTCCTTCTCCCAGTCGGTCTTTACCTAGTCCAGGCTAGAGATTGTAGCATCTCGGGCTTGTACAACTTTAGTGAGTTGCTCCTGGATGGTTGTTATGGCCTTTTCCTTCTTTGCTCGCTCGGTCATTTCCTCTGATAATTGGTCGGCAGCTGCTTGAAGTATACCCTCCTGATCAGCCTTCAATTTTTTCAGCTCCTTGAGCTTAAGGGGCAAGCGCTCGTTCTCTTTCAGTAGGGGACAACCTGCTCGGCGTAGAGGTTGTCTTCTCTTTTCTTCATCTTCTTCAGGTTGTGCTACAATGCTTGTATGGTGTCCAGGGAGTACTCAAATTTATCTTGCAGCTTGGCTAGCTCAGCTTGCATTTGACCTTCCTCCCGAGCTCGGGCGATCTCACCTTTAACTTGAACTGAAGTTTGGGTTTTTATTTGTCCCTCTAGCACAGCAATCCAGCGTACCAACTCGGGAATTCGGGAGGTCATTTCCACATGTTCGGTCCAAACCTGTCAGAATAAAATAGTTATAAAGTACTGGATAAACAAGGGAGAGATTTGAATTTACCTTTAACATGGAAGCATTCAATTTGGCATTGACCTTTAAACTGGTTTCCTCCTTTAGCTTATTGGCATACTCCTCCGTGCGGATTCTGTCTAAGAGACTTCCCGGGTGAGAAGCTCTCGTACCCCCTATTGAAGGCTAGGAGCTGGGAGACTGAGGACCTTCTATGGCAGACATTGTGATAGGATGAGGAGAAGGGGGCTTTGGCGTTACGCTTGGTCTATCCGCCCCCGACCTCTAGAGGTGCTCCCGCTCAAGTGTTGCTCTCGGGAGGTAGTACCTTGGGATGCGCTCCGGCTAGGTCTGGGTTCTTGGGAGGAGGGAGCTTGGAAAGTGCTCCAGCTCGGCTTTAGATCTTTGGGTATCAAGGGCTCTTGAATCTTTATACTCTTCGCGTCCTTCTTAGTGGTGGACAATTTCGGCCTCTTCTAAAGGATTGGTTGAAGTGCTTTGCCAGCTTTTGCTGAGCTTGACTCACCGCCCGGCATGTCTTCGGGGGGTTCTCGTTCAGTTGGCTGATCAGGCTCTTTGCCTTTCATCGCTCGGTTGGACTCTTCTGAACTGGCTTCGGTATATCTAGTAGCCATGGTTGCCTTTCATCACTTGGTTGGACTCATCGCTCGGTCAGCTTCTCCTTCATCCCCATTGGGTTGTTCAGGAACCTCGGGCATTAACAAGGCAGTGAGGTTTGCCTTGTCCCACTTCATAAGCTTGGTCATGGAGAGGTTTAGCATTGTCTCTTCTGCAAAAAAAAACATATAAGTCATTAGTTAGTATTGATACGTGTTAAAAAAGAAAATTCTTACCTAAATCTTGATCCAGCTAGGCAGCTTTGGGGCTGAGTCCCGCTCAGTAGAGCAGTCTCTCCGTTCGAATTATCCTTGGAGCATTAAAGTCTATACCAGCTAGGATAGATTGGGCTCGGAGAAACTTGAGCTCTTCTGATACTTTTCGAGGTATGGGGGACTCGGCATTTCAACTATTCATTCGGTCGGGTAGTTGAACTGTTCGGGGATACTAATATAGATGAACATATCCTTCCACCCTTTGTGGGAGGAGGGCAGTCGGTTGAGAAACTTTAAGTTTGATCGGGCCATGAAATGAAAAGATCCTAAACTAACTTGTTTGGGATAAAAAAATAGTGAAAAAAAAGAGAGGAGTTAAGGGGATATCATACAGTTTGAAAATAACATAGACGTTATTCATTTGGGTGAAGACATTAGGCGATATTTGATGCAAAGGGATGAAAAAGTACTAGAGACCTCCTGGAAGAAAGAGGGAATCAGAAACTTAAGTCCGTACTCTACTTGATCTAGAAAAAAAGTGTAAAAGCCAGAAGGTGGAGTGCAAGGGACTTGGTTTCCTTGGGGTATTTTAATCTTATAATCCTTTACTATCCTGTATTCAAACCTAAACCCAGGTCTCTCATTCCTCTGTACCTTAGATTCTAAAGTCTTGTACCATTGAGAGAAAAGGAGAGGTTCTGGAGCCATAAGAGTATAGGAGGATTTATAGGGATTGGAATATCAAAGCGAGGAAAAAGGATGGACGAGCAAGAGTTGAGAAATTTGAGAAGTAAAAATGCGGCGAGTTCCTCTTACTCTAACTATTTATAAGGGTCGCCCTAAGTTGGGTTGATGGATGAGTGACACATGGAGGCCCGAGATTGAATGTTTGGTTTTCTCGTGGATTTTAGTGGGGCATCATAGACAAAAAGTAGCCTATCCCGCCAAACATTCGTTGCTCTCTCGAGGAATGGGTTCAAGACGGGAGACGGTTGAGGTGATGGGACACTTGGGCAATAATCCATGAAACGTGGTGGTTGCTTGTTACCTCCAAGTATTCCTATCTCTCCTGCGCTATTATTAGTCGGATACTCATTATTAAGAGACGCCAAGGTAGGGCATGTTTCATTATTGGTTGAGTGACAACTACCTTCTGACAATTGAGGGTGCCTTTTCGAGAATGGACCTTATTTAAAAGAATAATCATCCCTTATCTTAGGTGTGATTTGGTGGCAAAAAGCATTTAATGTTCTTTCTATTCTTTTGACTCTCTAATGTGTCTTGTTTTTTAGCGGCATAATTTGGGTCTAATCAGTCAGATAACTTCTTTCAATTGAACTAGAGAGGGGTCTCATGATAGGGTGGTCAACCATGTGTCGCCACATTGATTAGAAGAGCATTGTTAAAACAAGACATATTTTCCAGTCGAGAATCATTTCCTGACCGGGATGTTCTCCCAATCAAGTATGTTTAGCCTGTCTTTGAGGATATGCTGCTCCCGACCAAGATTCTTTCTCGATCAAGAAGATGGACAGGCTCTAGGTGAGTTGGTTGGACTGAGAGGGAGGTTGAATTCTCTCAATCTGGGACGAGACGGACACTCCATGGGGGGAATATATCCCTTGCCAACTGAGACATTAGGTGGCGGCCAGTCATTAAGATCGCAATTAATACTTTTAATAGTACTGGCTGTGTATTAAATAAGAGATGAGAAACGGTTAGATACTTTAATGGTATCATATATTGCGTAATTAGAGAGATACAAAAATAACGATCAAATTGAATGCTAGAATGACATCAGGAAGTGGAAAACACAGGATAAAAAAGGGAACGAAGGATATTAGATAAGGTCTGGACTCTTTCACTCTTACAATATACTACTTTCCTTTTTTTGGATCCTAGACTAACTTGAGCGTCGGAGTGGGATCGTCGAAATATTTTTCGGCGCCCTCCTAACGTTCTTCGGAGTTGTTTTGTCAGGTCGTCTTCATCACTTGATGCACCCGTCATATCATCAATAGTCGTCATTTTCCCTAATAACTTTTGGATCAGACAGTAAGGACAGAAAATAAAAATCATACATGATTTGGATATTTTTTAAATGCCGAAAAATATGAGGGCAGGCGATTTGCTTGCCCCAGCGCCCTCGCCAACCCGTTTCAGGGCCAACACGGAAGAGGTAAATGTTGGCGCTTGGATGGCTAGAGAGGGGGGGTGAATATAGCCAGACACAAATTTCTTGCACTTTTGAACTTTCTGCACTTGAATGGTTAGCAGCGGAAGCAAAGCAAACCAGATAAACAAAGTTGCAGAAACTAAAACCCTAAACTAAGCACAAGCACAAATCGCTAACAAGGAGGATTTACAAGGTTCGGGGATAACTTGCACCTACTCCTTGGCGTGCCCGTAAGGTGGGCGATCCCTTGATCGTCGACAGATCAAGCCCCGGGAAATCCGGATAGAATGGAACCTCCTTCTCGGTGGAGTAACCTCTCCACAGCGTTTCAATCAGAATAAAGAAATTAAGCACAGAGAAACACGAGAAGCCTTACAGAGCACTTAGAACAAAAGGAACACAAGAGAACTCTCCACTGGGCTCCACTCAGCACATATCTCACGCAAGAACTCCCAGCTCTTCGTGTCTTGTTGATGGAATCGCCAAGCTCTCTGCCTCTTCCAAGTGCTCACATTGCAGTCTCCAAAATGATGCTCAAGTCTTGCTCAAGTGATTCACAGATTGCCACAGGATGATCAAAGTTGTCGCAAGAGCTGAAGAGTTGTAGCCAAAGAAGAGTCCTCTCTTTTGTCTTCACCACCAGCTCTTAAGTCTCTGCCCAAAACCCAGGTCACAGGCGCCTCTGCAGCTCCCAGCTGCTCACCAGCTTGTCTACAACAGCCTCAGCTACTCCTGACCTCTTCTGGACTCACTGAACTCTACAGCCAAGCTCAGGTCAGCTCGTCAGCTCCCAGCCGTTGCCAGCCCGCGCCATCTGTTGTAACCTGAGAAGAAGAAACAGACAAACCTGCTCAAAGGAAAGACTCCCATTGACTCTCCTTGAGTGTTCGAATCCATCCCTGTCATCTGCACACTTAACAGAGGTTTAGCAAATGAAATCAAAATTACATCAGTGATAGTAGAGAAAATCAGAGCGAAATCAGTAGTGTTTAGAGCCCGATCAGAACTCTAACAGCGCATTTTGAATTAAAGTTCAGCTTCTGATCGGTCACCGGACCGATCAGAGAGGACCCTGATCGGTCACCGGACCGATCAAGGTAAGCCCAGACCGATCAGGCTCCAGCCTGATCGGTCCACAGTGAGAAACTGGGAATCGCGGAGTTCTTGTGATCGGTCACCCTGACCGATCCAGGGATTGTGGATCGATCACCTGACCGATCCACAGCATTGCTGGGATTCTCAGCTTTCGCAGGCCAACTCCTCCTGATCGGTCACCTGACCAACCTGGGTGTGCCCTGATCGGTCTGGTGACCGATCAGGCTCCACCCTGATCGGTCATAGTAAGGAACTTGCGATATCTCGGATTCCTTGGATCGTTCACCAGACCGATCCAGAGCTCTCTCTGATCGGTCACCAGACCGATCAGGAGTCGAACAGAAGCCTTACAATGTTTCTGTTCTCTCCCTGATCGGTCACCAGACCGATCAGACATATCTAGATCGGTCACCAGACCGATCCACAAAGGAAATTCGTGCCAACTTCCCTGATCGGTCACCAGACCGATCCAGCCCAGGCCAACTCCACCATAAGTCAAGAGAACAGGCTTCCTAGCCTTCTCTGACTCGTGCTCAGTCCCCCGGACCAAGACTCCATGCCCAGCTCCACTCACCGGGACTTCAATCAACCTAGCTTCCCAAGCTAGGACCTGGCTTCACTCACCAGGATTTCATTCAACCTAGCTTCCCAAGCTAGGACCTGGCTTCACTCACCAGGGTTTCATTCAACCTAGCTTCCCAAGCTAGGACCAGGCTTCACTCACCAGGGTTTCATTCAACCTAGCTTCAAGCTAGGACCTGGCTTCACTCACCAAGATTTCAATCAACCTAGCTTCCCAAGCTAGGACCTGGCTTCACTCACCAGGGTTTCAGTCAACCTAGCTTCCCAAGCTAGGACCTGGCTTCACTCACCAGGGTTTCATCCAACCTAGCTTCTCAAGCTAGGACCTGGCTTCACTTACCAGGATTTCAGTCAACCTAGCTTCCCAAGCTAGGACCTGGCTTCACTCACCAGGGTTTCATCCAACCTAGCTTCCCAAGCTAGAACCTGGCTTCGCACACCAGGATTTCATTCAACCTAGCTTCCCAAGCTAGGACCTGGCTTCACTTACCAGGATTTCCATCTACCTAGCTTCCCAAACTAGGACCTGGCTTCACTCACCCGGATTTCCATCACCCGGAGTCGTGCTTGAAGGATCGATGTAAGCGTGCAGAAGGGGGGTGAATGCACTTTCTTTAATCGTTTTAATCTCTACAAAGATGTTAGCGTAGCGGAAATAATATGCAAAAGAAATAACAATGCTAACAATACCATATTTTAGTTGGTATCCACCCCGGTCGAGTGACTAATCCAACAATCCATCGGTGGATCAAACCCCGGACAACCTCCGGCTAGAACTCGTCGCTCCTTGTGGGTGGAGAAACCTCGCCACAGCACCAAGGACACTTCCTGAGTATACAAGACTACTAACTTGCCCTATCCAAGCAAGTTTCGTCAAGAATAATAGGAGAAAACGAGCCCCTATAAATAGGGCTCGAATCTGAAATAGCCGCTACAAGTCGACTGCCCAAATGGCAGTCAACTGGTCCCACTCAGATTCGACCGTTACAGCATAACGTTCGAATTCTGCCAGCCTGTTTCAGCCTATGCCAGTCGACTGCCCCTGGGCCAGTCGACTGGTACACACTTAAGCCTAGGGTTTCACTCCCGAGTACAAGTCTCTCCGCACTCAAACCCTCCCAGCTTTAACCCCTGAGTACAAGCACTCATACTCAGCCTCTCTCAACTTAGTTGATCCTCCACCAGCAGTTTTGACTGTTGTCTTCATGCCCTCTTCATCTTTGGCCCTCGTCCCTCGGATGCGCACGCAAACCTCCAGCTTGCCTCCATGCCATCCTTCACGTACGCCTCGAAGTCCACATCCCTCGGCTCATCATCTCTGCTATCCAACGGTCCCTCGGATGCGCACGCAAACCTCCAGCTTGCCTCCATGCCATCCTTCACCTGAAGACGTCAACCAAGTCCATGTGTACCTGTACACCTGCACACTCATGTACACATGTGAGAACAACACAAATCCTAACTTAACCATATTGCCCACTCATCAAAATATCATGATCCTCCCGATCATCTCAGGGTCGATTGCCCCAACAATCTCCCCCTTTTTGATGTGTGGCAATATGTTAAGTTAGGTAAACACATAGCAATAGCAAAAGCAGTTGAATTTCAAGCATAACACACAAGAGACAACCTCCCCCTTAACCTATGCTTTTCTCCCAAATTTCAACCCCTATTGCTAATCCCAAGTTAGAGTTAAATTCTCCCAACTTAACTCTATAGTCACAATAAAGCATAAATTAAGTTTTTAACCCAAACCTAACTTAATATTCAAATTCTCCCCCTTTGACACCATCAAAATGATTGCCCCAAGCAACCCAACCCTTGATGCCAAATAGAATTCAATCCTATTTCTGAAAAACCCTTCAGAAATCACACAAACCCAATCTATCCACACTACCAGTCGACTGCCCCCAGGGTAGTCGACTGATACGACAGATTTCAGAATTTCAAACGAAATTCAGAAATGAATAAAAAATTCCAGAAAATCTAGAAAAATGTGAAACTTTGCACGCACGATTGTTAAGGTATTCCCTACCCTAGAAAAATTCGGTTTATGAAAATCATCAACCGTGCTTGACTTTTGGTACAAACTCAAAAAGTTATCAAATTGTGTAGACTTTGTATCAAGAGTGTCCTCTAATCATGATATCCTATAGGTTGCACCTTTTATCAATTCCATTTGATATTTAAAATGATTTCCATACTCCCCTTTTTCATATAGATGCATCCTTTTCGACAAGAACTCCTCCGCTATTTCTTTCGAATCTAAATGATCATCCTTTCTAGATATTATTAACCAAGCCATAGCAGATAGCAATCAATATGAAATTTCAAGCATATCATGAATATTCATATATCATGATCATAAGAAAATTACACTTAGAAATATGTTTAAGAAATATTTAACGAATCATTTAGCAAGATAAAAACCAAATCGAAGCTAATAAAATAAGTCACATCCATAAATTTACATAATGAAGTAAACCATAGATGATTCATGTATCAAACACGACCATGACATATGGCCTAACATAATGTCTAGGGCCAACCCATAAGGCCCGGAAAACATTCAAACATAGACATCAGAATGTAGAGCATTTAAGAGATATAGAAAAACATCAAGAATAAACACTCTCAACACTAAAACCCACAACTGCACCATATGATCAGAAATACATGTGGTCATCACCATCTGGAGGAGGAGGAGGAGGAGGAGCAGGAGGACCCTGATATGCTAAATCCCATCGCTGCATCATCGCATACATGTCCTCCTGCCTGGTCATAAAGCCCTGGCAAAGCTCTGTGAGGCCCTGGACCTCCCTCTGTGTTGCCGCCTGGCCCTGCTGGAGGCTCCGAACATCTCCCTGGATGATATGAACGTCCTCACGGAGCCCATGAACGTCCTCACGGTGCTGAGTAAACTCTGCGCGGGTGACCAGCTCTGTAGGCTCCTCATCTGCAGCAGCTGCCTCTAGTCGCTCCCTCCAAATGAATACCCCCTGTCTAGACTCAATGCCTGCCAAAGACAATTGACGGGTGCCAATCTGATCATAGTCTTTGGACAGGTGTCTAACCTAACCACTGGTGACACGAATGCCAAATCGAAGTTGAAAGAACTCAGTCAACATATGGTAAAAAGGCATGTATATCCTTCCATTCACACTCTGGGAAAGGTGACAAATGGATGCAAACACATGCAGTGACACATCTATATCCAGCCGCCTCTCAAGAGCATACATCATCACCAAGTGAGGCAACCGGATCCTTGCCCTCCCCTTAGTGACAATGGGTAGGAGACACTCTACCACAATCTTGTACAGAACATGACTGGATGGACTTATGGATTTTGCATCAAAAGTTCGCTCAGATTCATGTCTATGCCTTCTGAAGTAGTGGACATGAATCTGATCAATAGTTACACCTGGAAACTCAAGTGGTTCAACAATGTTTGGAAAGTAGGTATTGTGATTGTTAGAGGCCCGACATTCTAGGAAACTGGCTAAAACCATTGGTGTGAAAGGAATGGTGACACCCGCTACCCTTGACTCATAAACTCTATTGTCTAGGTCAAGACAAGTCAAATTTGCAAAGAACTCCTTGCACAGATCAAGATTAACATCATGTTGACAATAGACAAGTTGTTCTATGCCGAAATGAGTAATCATCTCAATAATATGAGGTGTCTTATCTTCAAAATATGCTTTATTGAGATACCGACAGGGTAGTTGGACAAATTCATTTTCCTCGAATCTCTTTTTGCACTCCAAGCTTCTAAACCTAGACTCTTCTGGACCTTGGGGACCTGACCGAGATGACCCCTCACCCCTATGTCGCTTAGACACAACCCTAATATACCAAGCACATGCATGCATACCAAAGTGACCCCCAACAAGAGAAAATGGCAAACAAAAACACACAAAAATCATCATATTAGTGTCAATGCAAAGCCTAAATGGAGAAATGAACTTTAAACACTATACCTCTTTGCTCTTTGCATTGTGAGATTTGGAAATCACGTGGGTTGACTTGAAGATGGGTTTTCTACTAACCCTAGAGGTAGATCGGAGTTCGAGAAGGCCTTAGGGAAGAGTTTTAGAGCTTTGGAGGAGCTTAGGACACAAGAGGAGTTGAAAGGAGGTGAAAATCGCCGAGAGAGATGAGCCAAAACCCTAGATTTTGCTTTCTCGGCGCGCCCTCTCTTTTTATAAAGCCCGCGAACTAGTCGACTGCCCATGGGGCAGTTGACTGGGCAACACCGTAATTACATTTTGTGGGTTTTGCCAGTCGACTATCTTCCATCCAGTCGACTGGCCTCTGATGTTCTGAATTTCAAATTTTCAGTCTGAATTTCAAAAATGCCTAACTAATTCCACAAATTCTCAAAAATTTTGAAATCATGCGAGGACATTTGTGGATCCTATATTTACTTAGAAAAAATATAATTTCAGTTAAAGTCACCCCAAATCTTGAGATTGGTACAAACTTCAAAATTTCTCTAAAAGGTGTCATGAAACCTTTCCCAAGAGTTCTAATTTTGACCGTACCTTGATGCTTCTCCTTATATTCATTCATAGTCACTTTATGGCATCAAGCTACATGGTATTTGGGCATTAATACCTACTTGTCTCAATTAACATCCCAATTTCATCTTTTTCCTTATAACTCCCCCTTTAGTGTGCCAATTTTCAAGATTAAGACTAACCTAGCCTTTTAAACTTTCTTGGCACACACTATCGTCCTTTTCAACCTCCTAGGAGGAACCCACCTGAGGTCCATTGACCATGAATCCCATTTTGGCTTCTCATGTTCTCCCTAGAGCTCCTAGACTTAGTTACCTTCCCATGTAACCCTTTTACAAAGGCAAGACCATACCGATGCTCCTCCGGTGCTTCTTGACTTTCAACCATCACTCTATTGATTTTTCATACCTTATCCTTGATTGACTTTTTCTTTTCTTTACAATTTTTGATCTTTTCTCTATCATAATCATAGGGCATCCTTGAATACGATACTTTATCACTATTAGCCCTTCTAAAATGATATCCAAGACCTGGCCTACCATTTCTGAGAGATTGATCATTTTATATTCCACTTGATTCCTTGGATCTCCTAATGAGTCTATCTAGATTCTTTTCCAATTTATCAAGTTTAGCTTTTAGAACTTGATTTTCCTTTTCCAAACTCCTAACCTTAGGACCACTAGATCTAATTTGATCATTTCTAGGATTACCTATTTTTCTAGGCATACTTCCTTTTATCTTAGGATTTACACCTTGGTCCTTAGGCCTAGAGTTTCTAGATTTTTCATGAAACATAGAAATCTTGGTGTTTTGGCGTACAAAATTGTTTCTACTTCTATCATGATATTTAAAACCAAAAACACGCATGGGCACACAATTATTAATTCTATCATCCAAAACGCATTTTGAGTATTCATTGAAAAGCTTGAAGCATGAATTGGATTAGAGGGTACCTTCCTTACCTTTGTTGCTCCCCCTTGATGAGTGCTCCTCTTTCTTTCTTCTTTCTCCCATTTCCTGAGGTGCACCATCTTCTTGAGCTCTCCACTTCTTGGACATTTTGTATGATAATGCCCGAGCTCCCCGCATGTGAAACACCGAATTCTCTTTCTTTTGTTTTGAATTTCCTCATTCCTACAACCCATATTAGATTTAATTTGAATGGACTTGGGCTTAAAAATTACCTCCCTTTTACCTAGTGAGCACTTATCCTTGTAGTGCCCCTTTTTGTTACAACCAAAGCATACAATATGCTCTTTTGACTTAGCTTTGGTGGAGGCGGAAGTCGTCTCTTGCTCTTGTGAGGATAAGGGTCTCTCCTCCCCCTCAACCCTTGATACTAATTCTTCCTCTTCTTCTCTTGATGAGGTAGATGGTTCCTCACTTGATGACACGGGCAATTTCTCATTTTGGTCCTCTTGGACCATTGAACTTACTTCTTTAGATGCTTAGACTACTCGAGCTTGTGAGGGGTTCTTGTGAAGTTCTTCCAACTTATTCCACAATTCGCATGCATTTGAATATTTTCCTACACCACTCAAAACATGATTAGGCAATATATTAATCAAAATGTTTATTACCTTCTCATTGGCCCTAGCTTGTTCTTGTTGTTCACTTGTCCAATATCTAGGCCGAAGCTTTTTGCCGTGCTTGTCCTTGGGAATTTCAAATGGGTCTTCAATGATCATTCTGCACTCCCAGTCCATCCCGAGACAATTTTTCATTCTATCTTTCCAATAGTCAAAATTCCTATGCTCGTATGATGGTGGTGAGTTGATATCGTCACCCAACTTGTCTTCCATGACTCTTTTCCCTCTAGCAAGTGCTCCCTCGGCGGTTAGTCCGATCAAGAGCGGAACTTGGCTCTGATACCAACTGAAGGATCGATGTAAGCGTGCAGAGGGGGGGGTGAATGCACTTTCTTTGATCGTTTTGATCTCTATAAAGATGTTAGCGCAGCGGAAATAATATGCAAAAGAAATAACAATGCTAACAATACCAGATTTTAGTTGGTATCCACCCCGGTCGGGTGACTAATCCAACAATCCGTCGGTGGATCAAACCCCGGACAACCTCCGGCTAGAACTCGTCGCTCCTTGTGGGTGGAGAAACCTCGCCACAGCACCAAGGACACTTCCTGAGTATACAAGACTACTAACTTGCCCTATCCAAGCAAGTTTCGTCAAGAACAATAGGAGAAAACGAGCCCCTTTAAATAGGGCTCGAATCTAAAACAGCTGCTACAAGTCGACTGCCCAAATGGCAGTCAACTGGTCCCACTCAGATTCGACCGTTACAGCATAACGTTCAAATTCTGCCAGCCTGTTTCAGCCTATGCCAGTCGACTGCCCCTGGGCCAGTCGACTGGTACACACTTAAGCCTAGGGTTTCACTCCCGAGTACAAGTCTCTCCGCACTCAAACCCTCCCGGCTTTAACCCCTGAGTACAAGCACTCATACTCAGTCTCTCTCAACCTAGTTGATCCTCCATCAGCAGTTTTGACTGTTGCCTTCATGCCCTCTTCATCTTTGGCCCTCGTCCCTCGGATGCGCACGCAAACCTCCAGCTTGCCTCCATGTCATCCTTCACGTACGCCTCGAAGTCCGCATCCCTCGGCTCATCATCTCTGCTATCCAATGGTCCCTCGGATGTGCACGCAAACCTCCAGCTTGCCTCCATGCCATCCTTCACCTGAAGACGTCAACCAAGTCCATGTGTACCTGTACACCTGCACACTCATGTACACATGTGAGAACAACACAAATCCTAACTTAACCATATTGCCCACTCATCAAAATATCATGATCCTCCAGATCATCTCAGGGTCGATTGCCCCAACAGTGCCCAGTCCCCAACTAGGACTTAAACCAGACTTATCTTATTAACCTAAACTAAAATCGGTGTCAACACCAAAACAACAATCAGAGTCAGACTGCATTAACAATCTCCCCCTTTTTGTTGTTTGACAACCCGATTTTAAGTTTAGGGATTTGAAATCAATAGTCGCAAATTTCACAATCGTAGGAGAATCAGGATCCTCCCCCTATAACAGTTAAACTCATAATTATTCTAAACTTAACTAACCACACTCTCCCCCTTTATCAAACACCGAAAAGGGTGTAGATGGGTTGTTAAGTTTAAAAAGTCCTCCCCCTCAAACATAGGGTTTTCCCAAAACAAACATGATATGATTAATTTTGAAGGCATATGAACACATATGATAATGGTAAAGCAGGATAACACAGTCATACGCATCATATGAACATGAAAATGAACAACCTAGCATAAGGTAGTAATCATAAAGACATAAAGTAGCAGTCAAAACATGAAATCCAGTCAGACAATCAAACACAGCAAGGTATGAAAGTATAGTCAAAACACATCACAAGTCATAGAATGACAGGCAGAATCAGAATCAGAATCAGAGTACAAATACAATCAATCCTCGACGGGGGGGTCGCCCGACTGCATGGGGTCAAATGTAGTGTCATCATCTGGTAGGAAAGACCCTGGGGCAGTATTGCTGGAGGGCGCAGCTCCATGAAGTGTAGACTGGTACGGATGACCAGCTACCCACGCGCGCCACTCCTCAAACCATGCCTGCTGCTGGGTCTGCATCGCAGACTGATACGCCTCCTGACTGGCATGCAATCCAAAAATCTCCGATCGGAGCTCTATCTGAAACGCCTCCTGCCCGAGCTCTATCAGGTGTAATCGATGGTCCATAGACTGCTCGAGCTCCAAGATCTGTCAGCGTAGATCGGGATCTAGCTCGTACTCGTAGTCAGCTGCGGCGACGGGCACCTCCTGATGGACAGCCGGTGCGGCTGGTACCTGAATGTGTGCGCCACAAGGTAGCTCTCCAAGACCTCGCTCGTCCTTCCATACTAAACCCTGATCTTGAGACCCATTAATGATGCCAGACTTGGCAAACGCGCGTTTGCCAAGTCGGCAATCCTGTCGAACCATGGGCACTGTCCTGCCCTTGGTCGCATCAACACCGACTGACTGAAGCCAGTCAGTAATGACGTGACCAAAAGGCATGTAAACAGTGCGACGGCTGAAGTCTCTATAGGAAATGATAGACTAGAAGATGCTCTCCATAATGTCAAAATCTAAATAGCGATGCATGCCATAGAGCATCAGACAATGATATGGGTGGATCTCCGCAAGGGGTTTGGAGGTAATTGGCAGAATACAGTTTGTGATAATCTTGAAAAGAACATAATCGACAGGAGAAAGACGAAGGGCCACAAAGGTAGGATAATCAGGCTCTAACTCATCGAGGCCAACTGGTCGAGGATGTCTAAAGAAATGCTCGTAGATGGAGTCGGGGTGACTCCCTCAAACGGAGGCAGTAAGGGATCAAGGAGCTCAGGATAGATGGAATAGAAATTTTGCGATCGCCGACCGCCAAGAAACTCAGCCAAAATATCGTAGGAAAAGTCAAGATTTCTTTTGGCTACCCGAGTATTAAAGTCAAAACCCCCATGCGGTCCTTGTTGCAAATTGTTGTAGAATTCTGATACAAGGTCAAAGTTGATACTCCGCTCAAGTGAAAGGAGGAATTCGAGGTTGTAGAAATCTACCACCTCTTTAATAGAGGGGCAGTGGTCATATAGAAAAGGTCTATCAATAGACCTACAAGGAAGGAGTTTGAAGGTTCTAGTTTGAAAAGCTTGTTCGAAGGCAGCATTAGGAAATCGGGAACTAGAGAACGGTTGAGCCCTACAAGAGGGTGCAGATGATGAAGAGCCTTTGCCCTTCGAGGTCCCCTCAGTCGGCTCTTTGCCCTTCGAAGATTTCCTAATGTTGGAATAAGAATCATGGCAACAGATTGAATTATGGGATGGATCAGTGAAGTTAGGTTTGATCAAATGAATATGGTTTGATCAATTTAGCACATTATCAACGAGGTTTGATCAAATGAACAAATGAAAACACGATTCGATCAATGACACAAAGAAAAGATAGAAAATTAAGAACACGGCATTGAATCGATCAAGTGAATAAACAATGAAGTTTACACAAATAGATCCGATGAAATTCAATGAGATTAAGAATAAGGTCACGGCAATCACAAGTTGATCATCAAGGAAACAAAATTTGATCGCAAAGGTAAGGTTTAAGCAATGGTTAAGTGAAGATAGATTTAGGTCACGGCACCCACATCACAATACCAAGATATGAGTAAGATTTGTGTTTAAGAACACCACAAAACGAAACATTATAGTTAGTGTACAAAAGGTATGAATCGAACAGGAAATAAAAGCCATAAAAATGATAACCAAACTCACTTAGGTGTCATATCAGGAGGTTGGTTTGTTTGGGAAGAACACGTCTCAAGACTTTGGAAGAAGAGGCTGCGCAGAGAATGGAGTGACGCAGAGGACTTGCGCAGGAGGAAGGAACTCACAGCAAGATCTCACACACAGCAGGAAGTAGAGACTTGAGTGCAACCTCACAGAGATGAAGTTGCAGAGGACTCACGGACCTCACAGATCGCAGAGAGCTCACAGGGGAGGGCTCGAAGGAAAACTTCACAGAGAAAACTGGCGCACGAAGAAGGAGATGGAAGGGTTGTTCGGCGCCTAGGGTTGGAGATGAAGGGAGTAGAGAAAGGTAGTAGGTTGGTGGACCGATCCACCAACCAAAATTTAATGCGAACGATCGATTGACCGTTCGATCCTGGAACGCCCAGACCGATCAGGCTTCAGCCTGATCGGTCTGGCTGGGTCCTGATCGGTCTGGTGACCGATCAGGCAAGCCCCTGATCGGTCTGCCGATCGATCAGGAAGCGAACAGAGAGTTTGCGAGGTTTTCTGGGAACCATCTGATCGGTCGGTGGACCGATCACCAAAGTGGCCAGATTGTTCCGTGGACCGATCAGGTCCAAAACAGAAAAATTTCTGTGATTTATCGCGAAATAGCTTGATCGGTTATTTGGACCGATCAGACCAACTCCTGATCGGACCGGTGACCGATCAGGGAGGTCCCTGATCGGTCTATGGATCGATCAGGGATCGAACAGACGGTTGTGAGCTTTCTATGAGCTTACTGATCAGTTTGTGGACCGATCAGTCCACTCCTGATCGTTCTGTGGACCGATCAGATATCAGAAGAATATGAAATTCCTGATATGTATCATAAATTCCTATTTCAAACAACCCTAACAGCCAGGATTGATTCCTCTGAACCCTAAGGGGTTCCCTCATCCATATTTGCAATCAAAGGTTGTGTCCTTATGGTTCAACAAATCAATTTTCTCCAACCAAGTGAGCTCAAAATCAATCAAAACATCCATTCAATATTTAAACAAGTTTGTATCAAAATAGAGTCTCCAATCAAGTTTCCTTGATTGGAATGTCCAAGTATGATCATGGAGCCAAGTACACATATGTTATGCATTGGTTTTCCCCATACTTGATCAACTTAATGATTATTGTCTCGTCCACCTAATTTCTCAAGGGATGCATTAACATTTTGAGTAATTAGGTTGATTCTAGCATCTCACCCCATTTCTAGCAAACAAAAACATTTTGTTAACCCTTATAGTTTGTGTGAGATGTCCCCAAGTTGCCCAATAATTATTCCCAATAATTTGAAATGATCATGAAGGGATTTGTTCTTCTTCAATCCTATGAAGCACGACACATTCCCAATTCCCTTCGTAAGAAACTAAACTCATTCTCGGGGAGTGGTTTAGTGAAAATGTCCGCTAGGTTCGATTTTGACTCTACATGTGAGAGTACAATATCTCCTCTAGCAACATGATCTCTAATGAAGTGGTGATGCACTTCAATGTGCTTAGTCCTAGAATGATAGACTGGATTCTTTGTTAGGTTTATCGTGCTTATGTTGTCACACAACACTTGCACACCTTTATATGTTAATCCATAGTCTTCTAATGTGTGTATCATCCACAAGAATTGTGATACACTCTCTCCCTTGACGATATATTCAACCTCGGTCGTGGAGAGAGCAACACAATGTTGCTTCCGACTTGACCAACTCACTAATGACGATCCTAAGAATTGGCAACCCCCACATGTGCTCTTCCGATCCAACTTGCACCCAGCATAGTCAGAATCGGTGTAACCAATTAAGTCAAATGACTCGGTACGGGGGTACCAAAGACCAACTCCAATCGTGCCCTTTAGGTATCTCAAAATTCTCTTAACGGCAATCAAATGAGATTCCTTGGCACAGACTTGGTACCTAGCATACATACCCACAGCAAAAAGAATATCAGGTCGACTAGCTGTGAGGTATAGCAAACTACCTATCATGCTCCGATATTGAGTTAGGTCAACAGGCTTACCACTCTCATCATTGTCTAACCTTGTGTTTGTTGCCATGGGAGTAGTTACCTCTTTAGAATCACTCATGTTAAATTTTCGGAGCATATCTTGAGTGTATTTTGATTGGTGCACATGGATTCCATCTCAAGTTTGTTTGATTTCGAGTGAAGAAAGTCAATTCTCCTATTAGACTCATCTCAAATTCACTCTCCATGTGTCCAATAAATTCATTCAAATAGCGCTTATTGTTTGATCCACAAATTATGTCATCAACATATATTTGGGCTACAAATATATTGCCACCATCTCTTCATAGAAATAGTGTAGGGTCTATTTGTCCTCTCACAAAGCCTTTTTCAATGAGAAATGTCGACAACCACTCATACCAAGCCCGAGGTGCTTGTTTAAGGCCGTAGAGCGTCTTTTTGAGCTTGAACACGTGGTTTGGAAATTCAAAACTCTCAAATCCCGGAGGTTGTTCGACATAGACATCTTCTCTTATGAAACCATTTAGGAAGGCCAATTTGACATCCATTTGATAAAGTTTGAAACCTCGATGTGCTGTAAATGCAAGCATCAATCGAATGGATTCTAATCGTGCCACGGGAGCAAAGGCCTCATCGTAATCAAGGCCTTCAACATGACTATAGCCCTTGGCTACCAAGTGTGCCTTATTTCTTACGATTTCTCCCTTATGGTTCAATTTATTTTTGAAGACCCATTTGGTTCCAATAATGGCGGTCTTCTTAGGTCTAAGGACTAAGTCCCAAACTTGGCTTCTCTCGAATTAACCTAATTCGTCTTGCATGGCAATGATCCAATCGGGATCATTTAATGTCTCGTCAATTTTCCTATGTTCAATTTCGGAAATTAGGGCAACTTCATTAGCCTCATTCCAAAAGAATGATCTAGTCCTAACCCCATGATGGATGTCTCCAATAATTTGGTCTTGGGGATGACTAGAGGCTAACCTAGTTTGCCTTGGTGTTAGAGGTGCTTCTTGGATGGTGTCACTAGACACAAGCTCAGCCTTAGGATCCAGCTGAACTATGTGTTGTCTAGGCTCACCGTCATCAGATTCATCAGTACCATCTACAACACTTGGACTCCCATCCAAACCTAGTTTCCTAAGTTCGAATTGGACTCCTTCTACATCTTCTGATTGGTCAATTGCTTTTGGAATTTCTTCAAAAACAACATCAGAAGACTATTCGACCAATCTAGACTTTTTGTTGTAGACTCGATAAGCTTTGCTGACCAAGGAGTACCCGACCAGTATCCCTTCATCAGCTTTTGCTGTGAACTTTCCAAGATGGTCCTTGGTGTTTAGAATAAATACCTTACACCCAAACACCCGAAGATGTTTAACTGTAGGAGGTTTTCCAAACCAAAGTTCATGAGGAGTCTTCCCTAAAAATCTACGTATGAGGACTCAGTTTTGCACGTAGCAAGCTGTGTTCACAACTTCAGCCCATAAGTAACTCGGTAACGAGTACTCATTGAGCATGCTTCGTGCAGGCTCTTGTAAGACTCGGTTCTTCCTCTCTACAACACTATTTTGTTGTGGTGTTCTAGGAGTGGAGAGCTCATGCCTATATCCTCTCTCTTGACAAAACTCTAAAAATCTTTGATTTTGAAATTCTCCTCCATGATCACTCCTAATTGTTTTAATTGTTGATGATTTTTCATTTTCAACCCTTCTACAAAATGAAATAAAAACATCTAAGGTTTGATCCTTATATTTTAGAAAATAGGTCCAAGTATATCTAGTAAAATCATCAATGATCACAAAACAATATCTACTATCATTCAAAGATATAATTGTACTATAATCAAACAAGTCCATGTGAAGTAAATCCAAAGCGGTAGAAGTACTTACAGTGCTTTTACCTTTGTGTGAAGAGTTCGTTTGCTTACCCATTTGACATGCATCACAAAGCTTGTCCTTTTCATACTTGATGCTTGGTAAGACACAAACTAGTCCTTTGTTGGCCAATTTCTGGATGTTCTTCATGTTCACATGTGCCAATCTCCGGTGCCAAAGGGTGGACTCATCTTCTCTTGACATGAAACACTTAACAAAAGCATTAATAGCACTTTTAAAAGAAACTTGATAAATATTATCTATTCTTGTGCCTACTAGTACTGTGTCAAGTGTGTCATTTTGTCTAACTAGACATTGACTTGAATGAAAATCAATTGTGTAGCCCGCATCACACAATTGACTGACACTTAGGAGATTAAATGTCATCCCCTTGACTAGAAGGGCATTCTTAATCCTAAGACATTCGGATATTTGAATGTCTCCTATCCCTACAACCTTGAGGCTACCATTGTTACCAAAAGATACATTACCTCTATTTTTGCTTTGAAGGGTAGTGAATAAAGATCTATCACCGGTCATATGTTTGGAGCACCCACTATCAACGAACCAAGTTGATAGATGCTCCCCCTCAATCAAAGCCTACACAATACGAAAAATGGAAGATTTAGGTACCCAAATCTTGAGACCTAAAGTGTCTACAATGCATGACTTGCCCATGCCTTGACAACTTTCTTTTGAACCCTAGAAGTCTTAGGTGATCTGACATGAGTCCTAGACATTAAGGAAACAAATGATGGTTATTTAGGTCGGTAACCTATACCGGCCTTGTTGTAAACTGCCCTTTGTGCATTTAAAATCATATCTAAAGTCTTGGAGCTTGTTGAGAATTTCTCAAGAACACTCTTGAGTCTTTCAACCTTACTCTTCAAAGATTTGTTCTCATCTTCTAACATTTCCACATGCAAGTCATCAATATCCTCATCCTTAGAGGATTTCAATTGTTCTACTTCTACTTTCAAAGATTTAACATTTTTCTTAGATTTCTTTAACAATTCAGTTAAGCATGTAATAGTTCTATAACATTTGTCTAGTTCGGGATAAATTATATCTTCACCATCCAAAGATGATGAAGCCGCGTTTGAGGAGTCCATGGATTCTTCACTGCTCTCCTCACCTTCAATAGCTATGAGAGCTACATGGCGAGTGCTCTTTTTCTCCTTCTCTTCATCGGATGAACTAAAGGACGATTCATCCCACGTGGTCTTCAAGACCTTCTTCTTTTTCGATTTCTCCTCCTTCTTCTTCAACTTTGGGCATTCACTCTTGTAGTGCCATTTCTTGCTACACTCATAATAAGTAACATTAGACATATCAATTTTAACTTCACTAGGATTACCTTTGCCCTTGTAGCGCTGGCTCTTCCTCATCATCCTCCTTACGAAATTGGTCATCTCGGATGAAGAAGAATCGCTACCATCATCCTCCTCGGACTCGGATGAAGAAGAAGAGACCTCCTTCTCCTTCTCCTTCTCCTTCTTCTTTTCTTTCTTCTTGGTCTTGTCCCCTGCCACAAGAGCAATCCCCTTCTCCTTGGGGCCTTTGTTAGCCATTTCGTGTAGCTCCATTTCACAAAATCAATCATCCAATTTTATAATTGACAAGTCCTTGGAAACCTTGTAGGAATCCACCATGGATGACCACAAGGCACTCCTTGGAAAAGCTTTTAGAAAGTACCTCACATGATCGCGGTTCTCGACCTTTTCGTCAATGGACTGGAGACCGTTGAACACTTCTTTGATTCTACTATGAAGCTCACTTACCGTTTCACTCTCCTTCATGGAGAGATTTTGTAGTTGATTAAGGAACAAGTCCCTCTTGGCTATCCTTGAGTCCCGGGTGCCTTCATGAAGCTCGATGAGCTTGTTCCATCTTTGGCGCTTGTGAAGGAACCAACTTTGATTAGTTGGTCTTTGTTCATTCCACATTGCAACGTAACCACCGCCATCGCATCGGCTTCTCCTTTGCGGGTTTGCTCAGCCGACCATCGCGAAGACTCCAATGCTTTTTCGTCCGCGTCTCTTGGAGGAATGAATCCTTCCTTCACGGAGAACCACATCCCAATATCGGTCTTAAGGTTGTACTCCATGCGAGACCTCCAATATTGAAAATCAGATCCGTCGAAGAAGGGAGGTCGGGTGGTGCTAAATCCTTCTCTCAAAGCCATCGTTGATAGCTCTCGGATGTTAAGCCGCTTGAACAGAGCCCCAAGCTCTGATACCACTTGTTGGTGCTTGGATGGCTAGAGAGAGAGGTGAATGTAGTCAAACACAAATTTCTTGCACTTTTGAACTTTCTGCACTTGAATGGTTAGCAGCGGAAGCAAAGCAAAATAGAGAAACAAAGTTGCAGAAACTAAAACCCTAAACTAAGCACAAGCTCAAATCGCTAACAAAGAGGATTTACAAGGTTCGGGGATAACTTGCCCCTACTCCTTGGAGTGCCCGTAAGGTGGGCGATCCCTTGATCGTCGGCAGATCAAGACCCAGGAAATCCGGATAGAATGGAACCTCCTTCTCGGTGGAGTAACCTCTCCACAGCGTTTCAATCAGAATGAAGAAATTAAGCACAGAGAAACACGAGAAGGCTTACAGAGCACTTAGAACAAAAGGAACACAAGAGAACTCTCCACTGAGCTCCACTCAACACAGATCTCACGCAAGAACTCCTAGCTCTTCGTGTCTTGCTGATGGACTCGCCAAGCTCTTTGCCTCTTCCAAGTGCTCACGTTGCAGTCTCCAAAATGATGCTCAAGTCTTGCTCAAGTGATTCACAGATTGCCATAGGATGATCATGTTGGGACCGGGTGCATGTTGACATGGATGCGGGTTCATAATTTTAAAAATAATTACGTGCAGCGGAAGGTTTAGCATAAATAATTTCTCAGATTATTTAACCACACATCTAAGCATGCAATTTTATCTTGTGTAGACATGATCATATATTTAAAATTTTGAAGAAACGTTAACTAATTTACATATTACCTCGCGTAACTCGAAGGAAGGGACGAGATCCAACCGTAAGCGTCCCTTTGAAGCTCCGCCTCTATTCGCGTCCACGCCGAGTATATTCGGGATGACTTCGCAAAGCCACGAGTTTTGTATTCTCGAGAACTACTAGATTCTCCGAGAATGCGACAAGAAAAACCAAGAGAGAAGTCGGAAGACTAACCACAAAAGGATGGCCGGCAGGGAAAGGGCAGGGGCGGCCGGCTTGGTGCTCCTTCTTGGGATGGTTGGCGCATGGCAAGAAGGGGAGAAGAGAAGGAGAGAAAGATATGCCTTCATCTCTTCGATTATTACCCAAGCCTTGCCTTGGGTCCTTTATATAGTGGCCTTTCAAATATGGAATAACTTATTCCATCATGCCAAGTTTGATTTTATATCATGGTTAAAATTATATTTTAATTCATGATAAAAAATCAATCAAATCTCTTCTCTCCTATGGAATAAATTTCCTTATTATGGTAAATCAATCCATGATTGATTTTACAAAATAAATCAATCCATGGTTCATTTTAATTTTCATGAAGAAATAAACCAAACCTTGGTTTAATATAAAACAAACCACACTTGGTTTATTTTATAAATTGATCCAAAACTTGGTTCTCTCCCTTTGTTGTGGTCGGCCAAGCAAGGAGGATGGAGGCCCTCTTTGGCCAGTCCATCGAAGCTACGCCCCAATGAATTAAACTTATTTAATTCATCTATTAAGTCTTCAAAAGACTTAGCCATTTTACGCTTCCGATGCGTCTCTGAAAAATTCAGATTCGACTTATCGTTTGGCTCAACCAAATCTAATCTCTCTTGATTGGAAAATCCAATTTTCAACTCGTTTTAAATCCCTCGGATTACTCGTAGTGCGTGTGACTAAATAGGCTTTCGATTTATGTTGGTCGTTTATATCATGATCCTCAATTAATCGAAAGATCAACGGTTGACCTCAGAAACAATTCTGAAACTCTTCAGCAGCTATAATGAATCGTGCCACATTCCCTTCACCATCTTATACCCACTTGGTTCAGGACATGGTCTATGTGTGTCAGTCCCCACTAGGCTGACTACGTCACACCTAGCCCAAGTAACGTTTTCTCGTCCTACGGATTCTAATTACTCTCATGTATTTAAGAGATTCATACTCTGAACATGTCATACTCTGGCCAGAGGCTTTGAGTAACAATCCGACGATAGGCCTCGGGTATACATCTCCTTGCAAGGAGTGGTGAATCCTTTATAGGCTCTTCAAACATCTTCGGGCACTTCGGCTTATACCCAATCATCATGGGTCCACACCTCCTTGGAGATGCTTGCTTAAGATGTCAAAGTATAAGTCTCCATGACCAAGATGACTTAAACACCGCAAGTCAAAGGAACATCGCACTTAAGCTGCAGTAAGAACTTCACTGACATATCTATATGTTGACTACCATATGAAGTTTTACAGCTCCAATGAACTAGTTCCCTTAACTAGCATTTAAGTTTATCTCCGGACATCTGAATGTCACCAGCCAGTGAGAATCAGCTGATTAGAGAATAACCCATGCTAGTCTCAACAGAATTGATAGTGTCCGTATTTATCAATTCATCGACTAGGGACAATTTCAATACTTCACAATTGCACATGTAGAGATAATCACTAGTTGTGAATTCATCACAAATTCTCTCATGCTGTGAATTGTATTACGGGCATTCAGTAAATGAGTTTAAGATCTCAATCAAATACACAAACATGTATACTCAAATAGTGAATATTCATTTATTAAAATAAATGATTACAATCATAAGGCGATTGCCTTAGGACACTTCTCTCATATCACTAACAGATCAAAGTTGTCGCAAGAGCTGAAGAGTTGTAGCCAAAGAAGAGTCCTCTCTTTCGTCTTCGCCACCAGCTCTTAAGTCTCTGCCCAAAACCCAGGTCATAGGCGCCTCTGCAGCTGCCAGCTGCTCACCAGCTTGTCTGCAACAGCCTCAGCTACTCCTGACCTCTTCTGGACTCACTGAACTCTCCAGCCAAGCCCAGGTCAGCTCATCAGCTCCCAGCCGTTGCCAGCCCGCGCCATCCATTGTAACCTGAGAAGAAGAAACAGACAAACCTGCTCAAAGGAAAGACTCTCATTGACCCTCCTTGAGTGTTCGAATCCATCCCTGTCATATGCACACTTAACAGAGCTTTAGCAAATGAAATCAAAATTACATCAGTGATAGCAGAGAAAATCAGAGGGAAATTAGTAGTGTTCAGAGCGCGATCAGAACTCTGACAACGCATTTTGAATTAAAGTTCAGCTTCTAATCGGTCACTGGACTGATCAGAGAGGACCCTGATCGGTCACCGGACCGATCAGGGTAAGCCCAGACCGATCAGGCTCCAGCTTGATCGGTCCACAGTGAGAAACTGGTGTTGGAACCCGGATGGCTAGAGAGGGGGGTGAATATAGCCAAACACTTGGACTTTAAGCACTTATTGAATTTCTGCACTCAATTTGTTAGTAACACAGCGGAAGTATCGAAAATAGAGTATGCAGAAAAACTGAAAACAAAAACAAACTAACACAACTAACAAGATCGCTAACAAGGAGGGTTTACAAGGTTCGGGGATAACTTGCCCCTACTCCATGGCATGCCCTTAAGGTGGGCGATCCCTTGATCGTCGGCAGATCAAGCCCCGGTGAACACCGGATAGAAAGCAACCTCCTTCTCGGTGGAGTAACCTCTCCACAGCGTTTCAATCAATGATATAGGTTTAAGCACAATGAAACACAAGAAAGATCTTACTTAGCACTTAGCAAAGACAGGAACACAGCAAACTCCCTCTGAGCTCCACCCAGCGACGATCTCACGCAAGAACCCTTTCCCCATGTCTTCTCGCTGTTGGACTCGAAGCTTCTTGTTCCTTCCTCCAAGTGCTCAAGCAATGGCTGGTTGCTTCAAAGATCAGAGTAGCTTTCTCAAGAGTGGATGATCAACAAGAAGCACAAGCACGCAGCAAGTATCGCAGCTCAAAACCAAGACAACAACAACTTCTCCTTGCTCTGCTCCACACCGCTCCTTTTGTTCCCCTCTTGACTGCCAGGTGACAACATCTCATTGCAGCCTCCAGCTGCTCACTTGCAACCACCAGCTACCACTGAGCTCCTCTGGACTCCCTGAGCCTCCCTCAGACCAGCCCCAAACAGCAGCTCCAGCCAGCGCCAGCGCCCGTTGCAACCTGAGATGGAAAAACAGACAAACCTGCTCCAAGGAAAGGTCTCCATTGACTCTCCTTGAGTGTTTGAATCCTTCCCTGTCACCTGTAGCTTAATCAGAGTATTAGGACAGCATATCAAGCAGCACATCATGTATCAGATGTTAAGCGTAGAGAATCGGATACGGTCAGACGAGATCAGAGCGTCTGACAGTGCAATTTGAATTAAAGTGATTGGTCACCGGACCGATCCAGGGCCTGTGGGTCGGTCACCAGACCGATCCACCGCTTAGCTGGGACTCCCAGCTCTCACGGCAACACAAGCCTGATCGGTCACCAGACCGATCAGGTAGCTCCCTGTCCGATCAGGCCAGAGCCTGATCGGTCCACGTCTGAGTGAACAGTAACTGCGGAAATCAAATCCTAAGTCGTGGATCGGTCACTAGACCATTCAGGAGCTAATCAGCGGGGGAACTCAACTCACTGAGTGCTTCCTGATCGGTCACCAGACCGATCAAAAGCAAGACAGTGAGAAAGCTGCTTGCTCCCTGATCGATCACCGGACCGATCAGGAGCCAAGCAACAAGGCAACGGTCTGCTCCCTGATCGGTCACCAGACCGATCAGGAGCCACACAGTAGGTTCCCAACCTCACTGTGCGCTCCCTGATCGATCACCGGACCGATCAGTCATCGCTGGATCGGTCACCAGACCGATCCACAAAGGAGCAGCGTGCCAATATCCCTGATCGGTCACCAGACCGATCCAGGGACTCAAACCTAGCCCTCCAAGCTAGGGTTTCATCCACCTTAGCCCTCCAAGCTAAGGATTTTTCACCTAACTCTCCAAGTTGGGAATTTTCACCTAACCCTCCAAGTTAGGACTTTTCACCTAGCCCTCCAGGCTAGGACTTTTCACCCAACTCTTCCGAATTAGGACTTTTCTAAACCTTGTCCTCCAAGCTAGGACCTGACCCTCCATGCTAGGATTTTTCACCTAACTCTCCAAGTTGGGACTTTTCACCTAACCCTCCAAGTTAGGACTTTTCACCTAGCCCTCCAAGCTAGGAATTTTCACCCAACCCTTCCGAATTAGGACTTTTCAACACCTAGCCCTCCAAGCTAGGATTTTCCATACCTAACCCTCCAGGTTAGGATTTTCCAACACCTAGCCCTCCAAGCTAGGATTTTCCATAACATGGCTAATCCCCGATCAGGACTTAACCATAATCATAATAATCATCAACCTAAACTAAAATCGATGTCAACACCAAAACAACTATCAGGGTCAGACTGCATCAACAACAGGGAATTGCGGAGTTCTTGTGATCGGTCACCCTGACCGATCCAGGGATCGTGGATCGGTCACCTGACCGATCCACAGCATTGCTTGGATTCTCAGCTTTCACAGGCCAACTCCTCCTGATCGGTCACCTGACCGATCAGGGTGTGCCCTGATCGATCTGGTGACCGATCAGGGTGTGCCCTGATCGATCTGGTGACCGATCAGGGTGTGCCCTGATCGATCTGGTGACCGATCAGGCCACTCTCTGACCGATCAAGCTCCACCCTGATCGGTCATAGTTGTTGGATCGAGAAAGACTGATAGAGGGGGGGTGAATATCGGAAAATGTTCGGATTTAAAAGAAAGAGCAGTTACGCAGCGGAATAAAATCAAACAACGCAAACACCAGTAGTTTACTTGGTTCGGAGCCTGGGTCGACTCCTACTCCAAGGCCCACGGTCGTTGACCGTTTACTTTGGGCAATTCTATAATGCGCAAAACGGTTACAGAGTAAGATTACAAAAATGACTGTAAATAGAAAATTACACTCTGTTTTACCAACTCCCGGTGTAGATCGAGTTTCGGTGCAGTGGGAGGTCGACGACGCTTCGGACTTGAGTTGGGAAGTTCCTGGAGCAGAGCGTAGTCGTCAGAGCGTTTGGAAGCGTTGAATGAAAGCCGTAGTTATTGATCTTCAAGAAGGAGGTCGAGGGCCCTTTATATAGGGCCTGGGGGCGCCCTGGTCGACGGGGGCGCCCCCCCCCCCCCCCCCCACGTGGCTTCCGATCCGGTGATCGCTTCGGTCAAGGCTGATCTCTTCATCTTCGGGATCAGCTTTGACCGGGGCGCCCGGGTTGACCGGTCAAAGCCTCATCCTTTGGCTTCGCGAGGGCAGCTGATAGTCGGCGTGGCACTAGGGGCGCCCGCGACACGCGGGGCGCCCGATGCGCGCGAGGCGCCCGAAACATCCGGGGCGCCCCCAAATGTGCTGCTGTCAGGGCGTTTACTTGCTCTACTGACTTTGGGTTGACTCTGGGGCGCCCGAAACATCCGGGGCGCCCTGCTCAGCTACTGCCTCACTCCTTTGAGGCTCTCTGAGCTGCAGAAACACAGTGCTTCGGTCCTGCATCCAGGGTTAGTCCAAAACAGCAATTAATAAGTTAATTTTACACAGCCTTGGCTGTCTTGGTTCTGACTTTGGGTCTCCAAAATGGAGCCCTAGGTCGAACCGACGCCTAATGTTCCCTCAAGGGGAACGCGTCCTCACCTACTCCTCTCGGGAGAATTTACCTGGTGCCAACCGGATCCTCTAGTTGGACTTTTGCCCAGCAGCCCTTCGCCAGGTCTTGAGTTTCGCCCAGCAGCCCTTCGCCAGGACTTGGTTTTTGCCCAGCAGCCCTTCGCCAGGTCTTGAGTTTCGCCCAGCAGCCCTTCGCCAGGACTTGGTTTTTGCCCAGCAGCCCTTCGCCAGGATTTGGTTTCCTGATAGCCCATCGTCAGGTGCCTAGCATCCCTTCGCTAGGACTTGGTTTTCGCCCAGCAACCCTTCGCCAGGACTTGGTTTCCTGACAGCCCATCGTCAGGTGCCTAGCAGCCCTTCGCTAGGACTTTGTTTCCTGCACTCTCAAGCAGCATTGTTAGACAACAAATAACCCTTAACTTTGAATCCTTTGCCAATATCAAAACAAGGTTCGATCTGGTGCTTCCTGCACCAACAATAGTAAGGAACTCGCGATATCTGGGATTCCTCAGATCGTTCACCAAACCGATCCAGAGCTCTCTGTGATCGGTCACCAGACCGATCAGGAGCCGAACAGAAGCCTTACAAAGTTTCTGTTCTCTCCCTGATCGGTCACCAGACCGATCAGACATATCTGGATCGGTCACTAGACCGATCCACAAAGGAAGTTCGTGCCAACTTCCCTGATCGGTCACCAGACCGATCCAGCCCAGGCCAACTCCACCATAAGTCAAGAGAACAGGCTTCCTAGCCTTCTCTGACTCATGCTCAGTCCCCCACACCAAGATTCCGTGCCCAGCTCCACTCACTGGGACTTCAATCAACCTAGCTTCCCAAGCTAGGACCTGGCTTCACTCACCAGGATTTCAGTCAACTTAGCTTCCCAAGCTAGGACCTGGCTTCACTCACCAGGATTTCAATCAACTTAGCTTCCCAAGCTAGGACCTGGCTTCACTCGCCAAGGTTTCATCCAACCTAGCTTCCCAAGCTAGGACCTGGCTTCACTTATCTGGATTTCCATCTACCTAGCTTCCCAAGCTAGGACCTGGCTTCACTCACCAGGATTTCAGTCAACCTAGCTTCCCAAGCTAGGACCTGGCTTCACTCACCAGAATTTCATTCAACCTAGCTTCCCAAGCTAGGACCTGGCTTCACTTACCAGGATTTCCATCTACCTAGCTTCCCAAGCTAGGACCTGGCTTCACTCACCAAAATTTTCATCACCCGGAGTCATGCCCAGTCCCCGATCAGGACTTAAACCAGACTCATCTTATTAACCTAAACTAAAATCGGTGTCACCAAAATAACAATCAGGGTCAGACTGTATCAACAGTAAATCACGCGGGTTACTAGCCCGAATATTGTGACTAGTCCATAGGGAGGATGAGTACACTGACTTTATTAAATTTTAACCCTCATATCTCATATTGATAATATTTACGCGCTAACCATCAGGAAAAATATAAACCTATGCATTAGGGATGGGGAGGTAAATCACCGTTTAAATTGAGACACTTTTTAATCATTCATATTTTTATTTTTTATAAAAATTCGTAATGTTCTTTTCCATTTTTTACTGTGGCAATGCTACTTTTGAGGGGAAAATTATTAAATGATTTTTCATTCTTAATATATTTTTTATCAGATTGATTCAATATTATTATAGTAGTTTTAATGAAAATTAATTTAAAAGTAGTTGAAATTATTATTAATTAATGACTGTAATTTATTAAAGTTGTTCAAAATTAGTCAAATATATTCTAACGATATCATATATATCAAATTTAGTCAAAATTATTTGAAAAATAAGTAGTTAAAATTGTTTTTATCTAAATTATTTTTTATATTATAATAATTTTGTTCAAAAGTAATCAGTTTTACAAAAGAAAAAAAAAGACGGATAATTTATAAAAAAAATTTAAATTAGATATTTTTAATAATTTGTTAATATAAAATAACCTTTTAAAGCAAAGAAAATAAGAAATGCTAATTTATTTTTCCCTTATTGTTCAGTTAATCAATTTATTTCTCAATTTCAACTTATAAATTTAAGATATTTCGATTGACAATGGAATTATTATGATTTAAGGGGGTGGAGGGTGGGTGGTATTCTAGCGACAATTTTAAATTATAGATAATAAATGCTTATTTACAAAATTTAAAAGGTATTTAGGAAAAATATAAAACTAGTGGAGTACAATTAATTTTATTTTTCAAAAAACAATAAAAAAATAAACAAATGATCAAAGAAAAATACACTGGTGCGTGGCCCGCCATAAAAAAAAATCGTAATATCATAGTTGGACAAAATAAATTGATTTAGAATGAATAAAAAAATGGAATTTTCCGTAGCTTTCATTCCTCAACAAGTTATTTTAAACAAAAATTAAGAAATTTTAAAAGTAATAAATAACCATCAGTAACTAGAGGTTAGAGCCATCCATTTCAATTGGATCTGTTAAATTAATCCATTTGACTAAATAATTTAAATGACTTGGATTAAAATTTTATCGACCTAAGTCTGTCTGCAACATTCACCTAGGCTTGTGACCTGTCCGGATCTATCCACGACAGGCTTGTATTGACCCGCAGGTTAAAATAATATATAAGCTCAAGCTTTTTATGGTATTCTTTTGAGTCTATTTACATTTAAAATATACGTTTTTAGATACAATTGATAAAATCTTTTCGATATAAAACGTTGAAGATATAATTTTTTTAATTTTTAAAAAATTTGATAAACTCGCGGGTTAGCCCGCCTCACCCGTAATCCGTCTTAGATTGAGTTGGGTTGAAGATTTTTCAACCTGTCAAAATGACAAGTCGGCTCACCCTGTTCTACACCGTCAAATGGCTAGCCTAGCAAGGGCGACCTGTTTCATAGTGGGTTAGCCTATCTGACAACTCTATTAGAGATCGTGATTAAAAATAATATTAAATATTTTTCATTAATTTCTTAGAATAAAATTAAAAAAATCATTAATTAGTTAGAATGAAACTTAATTGTTTTTATTGTTTTTTTTCCTAAGCTTCTATTTGGATCAAGTGAGGGATGGTTCTTTAACGGAAAAAGAAGGAAGATAAAGGAAGGGAAATAAAATATTTACATTTTCCTTATCTGGGAGGAAAGAAAGGTTTAATGTGTATTTTCGTGTGAGACAAAAAGAGATGATAATAAAACTTAATTATATAAAATCATAAAATTCTCCTCACGTTTTTAAATTAGAGGAGAAGGAGATAAAACAGAATAATATTTCTTCTCGATCGCTGCCTCCCTCCCTTCTTTTCCTTCTTGTTTACCTCTCCCTTCACTCACCTCCTCCAACAGGGAGGGTTAAACTCCGGAGCCAGTCAAAAATCACCCCCGGTTCATCTGCCTATCAGCCGCCGCCACCTCGTCCTCGTCGCTTGCCACCGCCGACGACTCGTCCTGTCTTCGCCCTTCGATCGTCTCGTAGCGGGGTTCTCAGATCGGGCAGCGAAAACTGTGAGCTCGGTCACGTCGGGGGCAGTTAGGGTTTAGACTTCTTCCTTCCGATGGAGGAGCCGCAGAGCAATTCATGAGAGTTTTTTGGAGAGGAAAACACCCCCGTTCGACGAAAATCTCTCCTTCGACATCGAGGAGTTGAGACGGCCCTCAAAGAGAAGCCGGCGCTGCCTCCCTCGTCCGACGAGCAATCCCAGGCAAATTATCCTCCCTTGGGATGTTAATGTGTTAGTCTTTACGGAGAGGGTGTGTTTTGGAATCTCAAGCCTTATGTTAGTTTTGTAAAATTAAACGGTTTGATCAGGAACGAATGCAAGAATATCGTACCTACTTGCTGCTAATAACCTATGATGTCACGTTTTTTTCATCTAGGAAAATAATTAAGATTGTTTTTGGGAAAAACTATACTGAAATTGCTAGTTTTTTTTCTTTAAAAAAAATGACTGCTAACATCGTGAGTTTGGCACAATAACTTCGTCATGAACTGCAAAATAGTGTTTAATGCTTAGGAAATAAGATGTTTTCTGTTTAAACTGTACGTATCTTTGTAATTTTGCCTACTAAAACAAGAGCTTGATTTGTTCATCGCTAGCTATAATTTAATAAAATTGTCTTGCATCGTTGTTGCATGATGCCTTGCCTTTAATGCATGATTGAAGGATTTCCTACCTAAATTCAAGGCCCATTGACTAGGATTTGTACAATCTGATTGTAAAGACTATATAACCATTTGTAACTAATTTAATGTATCACCAGTATTTGTTGCCCTTGCTCCATGCAACACCTTTATATGTAAAATTAAATGCTAGTGTTTTCTCCTTAATTCTGTTGCAACTATAATCAAGAATACAAATATCAATGCCAATAAATAACTACAAAAATATTATGTTTGAGATAATTACATCTTATTCACAAACCAAACCCACAAGAAATGGCAAATTCAAAAAGTCAAATTAAACAAGCTTTACAAATCAAACACATACATTATCACTGAAATATCAAGATCACATAATAAAAATGTCAATTCAACATATTTAGAAATGAAACGTGATGGCTACGACAAATTTCAATGATTCAACAATACTCAGTTGACAAATGAATTAAAACCAGAATTTTAAATAACAAATAACAATTTCAATTAACTCTTATGATGCTTATTAGACTTTGATCTTAGTTTCAGAATCATAGCTCCTTGTTATATTCAACCTTGATATCCAAAGAAAAGAGACACTGTTTGATGACTGGAAAAGGAGAAAAAAGAGGGGATGGGAGACGGGATTCTGGTGGGTATCTTGAAAAAGGACAGGATATGCAAAATCTTTAATTTGGCACGGTAGCAAATAAACATAGAGGAGAAATAAATAAAGACTACCAATGAGGAGAAAACACCTTCCATTGCTGTTTATAAGAGAAACTGAATAAATCTACAAAAAAACACCTATCATTAGAGGAGAAGCATGTTGGTCCAATAGTGTACAAGGGTTGGAAAATTTGATCCGCATAACTAGGATGAAGCATACAACATATTCTTTTTTTATACCCATAGCTATAAATCTATTGGTAGACTGATTGGTAATGTTACCATGCAATCTACATGTTTTATGTTGTCTGCCTTTCACCCACATTTGATCAAAGAGTCCTATTATAAGTAGGATTCATTTGGCTAATAAATCTTATATAACGTTTTTTTATACCCTACCATACATTAGCCAATTAAAAATTTGATGTCCTTTTGGACAATGATCAATAGTTACTGTGATTATTGGATAAATATTCTGAAAGATCTGAAACTTTAATAGCTGAAAGGATGTACCAAGCAAATTTCATATCATCTGAAGTTCTGTTATGTTAATGCTAGATTCAACCTGACAGAACTAGATTGACCCAAGATCAATTAAACCAAACTGCATTAACTGTGAAATTCTATATACTTCTCAAGTCATCAGTTATAGTTACCAATAGGTTTAGGTAAGGGTGCAAACTAACCATATTGAGTTGAATAGTTTGAGCTCGAAAAATGTGTTATATTCTAAATTTGAAAATACAAATTATTTTGGTCTGAATTGAAATTCGAGCTCGAGTTCAATTCGAGTTGGTCAAACCTTAATTCAACCAAAATCGAATTATAGCTCGAAATGACTCAAATTCGAGTTTTGCTCATGTTATTCAAACCTTCATTTAAGAGTGTGTGTGTATGTCTATACACACGAACGGCTCATAGACAATCAAACAAAATATTATGAGTTCGAAGTTGGCTCGAACCCATAATATTGTTTGAGCTCTGCTCAAATTTGATAATTTCAAATCTGAATCAAATTTTTTAGCAGGATCAAAAAGCTTGTGAGCTGGTTCAACGCAAGAAGCAATCAATGAGTTGTATGCTTAACCTCTATATAAAAGTAGTAAACCACACAACAAGAAGTATTCACCAGTATACCAATATTCAAGTAACACTGCTCTTGAGCATGTCAAGATGCAGACAATAAAATATCAAGATTAATGCTTAATTAAAAATGTTTTTAAAACTACTACATCTCAAAAAGGCATTCAATCTAAGATATCTTCATCTGTGCATGTGAATTAACATTAAACACCCCCGCCTGGTTATAAGTGCAGCACAGCACAAGTGATTATCACAATTCTAAAAATCCTTATCATAGATATAAATACATAAAAATTTGAAGTTAAGTAATTACAAGATATAGTGATAATGATTTTTTAAACAAGACCTGAGTGGTTGATACAGTAACTAGTATGCGGTAAATTAAAGAGTGAATGATAACTCTGTTAGCAAGAAGAATTTCATTGTTTGAGATTAGTTACCAAGAATAGATAGGCCAAACCATAGCAATTAGATCCTAAAATATTCCCAGAAGACAAATGAACTGAAATTGATCAATGTGCTGACAATCAAGGTAAACAAGGCAAGGGTAACACAATAATGCAACTTTGATCGATAAATTATTACCGCAAATAAAACAAAATGGGAGTTGAAACCATGAGTCCATTGACATTGCAAGCTCAGAGAGATCTGATGCTGACCCCCATATTGCCACTCCAGTAGAGGCAGACTCATTCTTCTCCATCTTCTGAGCAAGCCATATTGCTTCCACAGCTAGCTTTGCCATAGGCGTGCTGAGTTGCCTAATTCTGGTTCTCCTGGATGTCTTTTTAGCTGCTTTGGCTGCTTTGAGGATGACCTCGAGGGAGGCGATCGTCCTCTTGAATACTTCGGCCAGACAGATGCAGTTGAATTCCTTGAGTCTGTGTGCGCCATAACTAATGTTACTGTTGATGATTTGATCTGCGAGTGAGACTATCAAATCGTACTTGTTGGAGCTTGTGGGGAGAGATGACATTTTATAGAGGAGTCGTGACAGAGCGCGACCGACAAGGGTGGAATCAGAAAGGGAAGTCGATGGTTTAATATAAACGACTGGCGGAACAGGGCCGGGAGACGAAGGCATAAGAGGAAGGCCGGAAGTGTAACGACCCGGCCCATCGACCCGACCCCTCGACCCCTCGACCCCTCGGGCAGCCAAATTCCATTTTTAGCGGCCCAACAACCTGACCCCTTTGGTCGTCGACCGTCGACCGTCGTTACTCACAAGAACTTCCAACCCCTGGCTAGTGGATTTTTGCCTTTCCCAGGATTCGAACTCTGGACCTCCAGGCTAAGTACTAGAGTTTATGAATCCTGATGGCCAAGTGAGCGGTCGACGGTCGATGACCAAAAGGGCTAGGTTGTTGAGCCGCCAAAAATGAAATTTGGCCACCCAAGACGTCGGGTCGATGTGCCGGGTCGTTACACTTTCGGCCTTCCCCTTATGCCTTCGCCTCTCGGCCCTGTTCCGCCAGTCGTTTATATTGAACCATCGACTTCCCTTACTGATTTCACCCGTGTCGGTCGCGCTCTGTCACGACTCCTCTATAAAATGTCATCTTTCCCCACAAGCACCAACAAGTACGATTTGATAGTCTCACTCGCAGATCAAATCATCAACAATAACATTAGTCATAACACACACAGACTCAAGGAACTCAACTTCATTTGTCTGGCTGAAGCATTCAAGAGGACAATCGCCTCCCTCGAGGTTATCCTCAAAGTAGTCAAAGCAGCTAAAAGGACATCCAGGAGAACCAAAATTAGGCAACTCAGCACGCCTATGGCGAAGCTAGCTGTGGAAGCAATATGACTTGCTCAGAAGATGGAGAAGAATGGGTCTGCCTCTACTGGAGTGGCAATATGGGGTCAGCATCAGGTCTCTCTGAGCTTGCAATGTCAATGGACTCATGGTTTCAGCTCCTATTTTGTTGTATTTGAGGTAATAATTTATCGATCTTTTCTCGATAAATTATTACCCGCCTCAATACGACGAAGTCCGTGTGCGTAGGAACCCCCGTCCAAAAAATAGTATCCGCAGCGGATGAAATCCAATCAATGTCCTGCATCAAAAATACTACTTAGCTAATCAAAAAAATTAGTAAATGACTATCAAAACTCCTACTGTATTAGGGATAGTCCTAATTATCGAAATTACCTAATTAGCACTAATTAAGGGATTTGGCTTAAATGGCTAAAACTGGACTCAATCCCTACTTTACACGGTTAGGAACAGGACAGACCACTACATCCCAACACATCAAGTATCACCCAATCAATACACCCCACGACGAAAGAGAAGAAGACACCCCACTTGGTGCTGACTGTCGAACACTAAACCACTAAGGAACCCAACACAGATCGCAGCAACAATCCAAGATCATGGCAGCCACCAAATGGAATAAATGAAACAAGCACAAACCCTAATTCCAGAAACATTCAAGAAACAGATTAACAGACTCCAACAGGATCTACCTTCAATCAAACAATGCATTCCAACAACACCCAATTTCCAAGTCATACTCAACCGATCCAATCTGAAACATCAAACCCAAATAAAAACCAACATTCTATCAGAAACTCACAGAAACTGAGGAACACAATCTGATCAAGAATCGCAACGACAGTATGGATCAGCAGGAATCGAACCAGAAGACAACAGATGAGCTGGGTTCAACAATCAATTGGTCAGGAGAACACATCAACCTAAAAATCAATGAACTGGTTTCCAACAACCAACTGATCAGGAAAACAATCGAAATCCAAAATATATTTCGATTCAACTCAGAACATCAACTATTCTGAGTTTATAAACCTACTGGAACAGGATCTATAGAATTTGATCAAACCTATACAACGAAGACCTACCTGAATTGGTCGGCGCCCCCTTCCTCTGCTTTGTATCGAGGAGGAGTATCCGACGATTTCGCATCCTTATTCTAGCACCACACAGTCGATCAGACCTTAGATGCGCCGACATTGCTCCTTTGATTAGATCCGACTACTCAGTGCCCCCAAGAGGAAAAGACCAATAGCCCGTGATCTGTCCTTGGAGCTCGATACAGGACTGCCTCGCCGGAGATCGTCCTCAACCACAAGAATAGGCGAGGATGAGGAAGGTCGCTAGGGCAAAGGAGTTCTGCACCGGCAGATCAGGAGCGATGACCCTGGCGATCCGACGATAACTGGAAGGAAGCACACCCACTCTTGGCCGGAGCAACACCAACGATGATGGGTGAGAGGAGAAGGCGTCGATCGATGGGAAGAAGAGAAAGTGCGAAGGAGAGGGATTTGTGGATCGGCCATATTTGTGTGGAGAAGACGAAGAAAAAGGGCAAAAGGCTGAGCTAGGCTTGGGATGGCGATCTGCCTTCGGAAATGAAGAATCGGGATTCTTTACACCCTCTTTGGATTGGAAAGGAAAGAATTGAAATTTCTTTGGGAATTGGAATTCAATTCTATTGTTTGGTAGTAATTTTTAGGAAAGAATTACTAAGGAATTGAATTCCAATTCCTTTTAAACCCCTCAAAATAAATCACACCTAAACACATGTAATTTGTGAAAGGAATTCACTTGAACAAATTAAGTTACCAAATCACCCTTTCACAAAACAAATTAAAGTTGCTCCGGCTCCATCCTCGCAGGATAAAATCGTAAAAGTATAACAATTGAATTGAATTCAATTCTGTTTTTATAATTCATTCCAAACATGAGAATTGGAATTCAATTCCGGATGGAATTCAATTCCGACCGGAATTGAATTCTAATTCCTTACTTAACATGTTTCCAAACAGGGTGTTAAGGGTTAGGAAATTTTGCAATTTGCCCCTTCAAGATTCAATTTTTTTCACGTTAACCCTTAAGTTCAGCAGTTTTGCCTTTTAGCCCTTAAAATTTTCAGTATTAGCGTAAGAAGAATGCAAATATAATAAAAATTATCATGGTAACAGAATTGTCTTTGATGATGACGTGGCGTAAGAAGGCAATGGAAATGAAGATACGTGAGAGGATACATGAGAGGACGCGGTAGAAGGAACGACGAATGAGGTGGTTCCGGCGGCAGATGATGTTGACGTCGGGTAGCATAATGTAGGTCGGACTGGGAGGGATGGAATTAGAGTTACGTTGAGAAAACTCCGGATGAAACCTCAACACCTAAATTAGAATGAAACCAAAATCTTCGCCGACGAAAACCTGAACCAAAGCAGCGCAAACATTCTCAACCAAATTGAATCTTCGACGGTGTACGAAATCAGACAGTAGCAGTCAATACGACAAAATGGAAGAGTAAAACCATGTAATAATATTTTTTTATAAAAAACATAATTATATTTAATTTTAATATTTTTATTTAATCATAAATATTTTTATTTATGGAAAATATAAAAAATATTTTATAAACTTGATTCTTTTTTATATAATTCTTCATATATAAATCCATTTTAAAATTTTTATTCTGAAATATAAAATTAAAAAGTGAAATTTATATCTTTTATTTAATTATATCGTTCTTAAATACTCAAATTAAATCTAAATTGTTGTAAAAAATTAAAATTGACTTATTTAAAACTAATGGTCTATATGGAACTAAATCGACACTATAAAAAAAAGATTTTAACTATTGGATATTCATAGAATACTAATGAATTAATGTTAGCAAAATTTGCAATACAAACCATATATACCACTTAGATAACTTTTGCTACTAATCAAAAGTAATATATTACAAACTTTAAAGAGTTATATAAACCTTAATTATTTTATCTATAATCATTAAAAGGTTGAAATTGCCCAACGAATTGACTTAATTCCTATTTACATGAATAGTTACTTTAATAAATTTTAAAGTAAATTTTCAGTAAACATAAAATGCCCAATGACATAATTTGAAAAATCTTAGTTTGATGATCTACTCGGTACGAGCATTTTTTATTGAAAATTTCATATGAATTAAATCGATCATTTAAAATTAATCAACCAAAATGAAATATTCGATGTCAAATAAAAAAATCATATCTATAATGCTTTTCATCAAAAGGACTATTTTGTCGCATTTTTGTTTTTTTTTGAATTTGTATTCTTCTTAATAAGCCGTACTATTGTTTTAAAATCTTTGTTATAGAACTCACTCTTATTTTTAGGATATCTATAATTGTTTAACACCTTTAATATTATAATATTTATCATCTCATCAAAAAGTATAAGACTCACATATCACATACACATTAATATTAACATCTTCATTCTCTCACATTCGTTTAGCATTCAACTCTTATTATTTGTGCAGTCCACGTGCCACATACACATTCTCTCACATATACATTCTCTTACATATTAATTCTCTTACATATTCAATCTCATACATACATATTTTTAATTTTCAACTATATTTATCAATTTAAATAATTATTATTTAAAATAAATAATAATAATAATTTTAAATATATTTATTATTAATTGAAATTGAAATTAATTGAAATTGAAATTGAATTTGAAATTAAATAATTTTTTTATTTTGAAGCATGCAGGCAGGTTGCCTGCCTGCCTGATTGGTCTTCCATCAGTTAGATCGATCAAGCTCCTACCTGATCGAACATGCAGGAGTCTGATCAGTCACCAGACCGATCAGGATGTCATGTCATACGTCATACGCGATGAACGCGTTCAAACATCTGAACGTGTTCATCCGCGTCAGCGCTTAACGCGCTCCCCATAATGATTTTAACATGATCGACTCGTTAATCGATCATTATAAGACTTGATTAACGAACCGTTACACATGCTCTTCGCGCATCAATCTTTTCCCCATAAAACTTATTTTTCTTAATAGCTAGCCCTCACAGCATCCCCTCCCTCGACAGCCTCTGCCACCGTAGTGTGTCTCAGTCGGTTAAGGCCCAACCAGGACTGTAGGGGTATATATTATTTTAATAAAAAATTTTATATTTTTTTATAAATTGTCCAGTCCATACAGACCATTGATTCAACTTGGTAAAATTTCTTCATCGGACCTAGAAATAAATCACAGAAAGACTATAATAAATCGATCGTCAACATGAGACTCTGTGATCTTCACCGTCCTTATAAGAGTGTTTAATGTCTATACTTTACTTGAAAAAATAAACTCATGGATTTTTTACACTCATGCTAAACTAAAATTTTCCAATAAACTCGGCGTTCACATATGTCCTATCAAAACATCTCACTGTGACAGACATTCTCTTTAACAACTGCCACATTTCTGTAAGCCACTAAAATATTGTAGAGATCCTACATTTGATTTATAATTCTTGATATATAAATAAGTGTTAACCACATGATTAAATCGATCTAAAAAAAATTACATTAGTAACGAAAAGGATTTTAAGCACTTGTTAATTCAATCATATTAATTATACTGTTAGAGATGAATCATGAGGAAAAAATGGAATTATGAACAGGAAAGAAACCTTCCCTAATTTGATGTGTTTAGGTAATTATTAAATTAATTTTTATCGAATTAGTCCAATACTATTTTTAAAATTAATTTAATATTTTAAGTTTTAACTAAGATTAGAATTAGTCTACTGTCAAAGATTGAAATAAGTAAAATTTTCCACTAAATAATTAATTTTATATTTTTCATAAATAAAAACATTTTATAAATGCTATTCATTTTTTTCAAAAAAAAAGAATTTATAAATCCTACTTTCCTTGGTTATAATTCTTGATACATAAATACATTTAAAAATTTAAAATTGAAGAGTGAAACTCTATCTTGTTTAATTGTTTTATTCTCAAATGACAGATTTAGACTAAATCAAAATTTCATATGCAAGATTACAATTTAATTTTTTTTTTACGGTTTCCTCAGCAAAATATGATAAATTTTGTTTAATATTTCGTCAACAGCTCGTCAACAGCTCTTAATTCGTTGGTTTATAATTCTATATAAATATAGTTTAAAATTTTCATTTTAAAAATAAAATAGAGTTCTAAGTGATAAATGGCCAAGCAAAAACATAATCATAAAGGATATAAATTAAAAGCACATCTGTTATTTTTCATTACCATCAGACATATCATTTACATTGGGAAAAACTTTAAATATAATTTTACTTTAACTAGGATAAAAATTATTCTAATGTAAACTTGAAATAAGGATTTTTTTTTTGCATTAATGTAAACTAGAATTTCGCCTGTGCGAATTACATCTCATATATATAAAATATGATAAAAAATTAGATAATATACATTTTTTGGCTATACAATTAAAATGTAAAAATAAATTAATTTTACTATGACTAATACATTTAATATGGGAAAAAATATTATTATAAATTATGAAAAACTTTCTTAAATATAAAATTTATGGCCGAACTTTCTTGGTTACCGTCTAAATCGCATATTAAAATTTTAAGACTCTTAGGATTTGTAATTTTGGATATAGCGATGTATAACTGGCCATGAATGAAAACGAGTTTCTTTAAAAAAAATCTATAGGAGATAATGACTATCCTTAACTTTTATTAATAATCATCAATGTATATGAAATAGTTAATGGAAATTGTCTTCATTGAAACTTGAAAGGAAGTTTGGATCAGAAGGGGTTAATGATATTCTAGGAATAAAAACTTTATAACATGCATAATTACTTCCAGTGAGAATTTTTCTTTCCAAAACATGATTTATTTCTAAGCCTTGTGATGATTAATCTAATTTCATTGTATAATCCAAGAGAATGATCTATATTCCGTAACAACATAACAAGAGTTCCAACCTTCAAATTTAGTTTATGATTTGTTACTCCAAAAAAAACTAATTTCATTTTAAAATTCGGGCATATGAACGTTGTGCAATAGATTAACATTTTATTTGAATGACATGCTGAATCAGAACTTACATACAACCATTCCTCTAAATTGTTCAGTGATACCATGTATTCATTCATGGACTGAACATTATCAATAGTAAGTGCTAATATAGCTAGCTCTCTGCTGGAAGTATTATGTTATATCAATTATTGTACCATTAAACAACGAATATGTATTCTTGATGATTGTTACAATGGGATCATCACTGTCTTTAAGCAACATTTCATTTGGAATATCAATCACCACATAACTGTCAATTGGTTCTTCAATTTTTTTATCTCCTAAATTTGAAATCCAATTAGAAAATCTCTTGATTTCATCACCATATTCATCAGGAGCGGAATTCTAAAGTCGCATATTCTTAGTCAATCTCAAAACTTACAATGTCTCCATAGATACGACAAATTAATAGTTGCATGAATAATATCATATTTGCTACCATTCGGACTAATTGGCAAAATCTGTCTAAAATCACCACCGAGTACAACTATTTTGCCTCCAAAAGGGAGTTCAAAGGTTGAAGGATTTGTAAATATAAATATGTCATGCATGCTTCTGTCCAGTGATTTAAAACAAAACTTGTGCATCATTGGAGCCTCATCTCGCCTGATAAGTTTAGATATCACAATGAGTTCTATAAGAGGGATCCCTTGTTTGATATTATATGTTGATTTTTCATTTGGATTAAATGGAATTCCAAAGTGAGAATGAACAGTTCTTCCACCAGGAAGAAGAAGAGATGCGATACCACTGGAAGTTATGTTTAACACAATTTCTCCCTTCGATTTCAAAGCTGTTGATAGTGTCTTCCATGTGAACATTTTTCCTATACCTCCATAACCATAAACAAAGAACATTCCACTCATGTTTGAATCAACTACAACAATCACTGTGTCATATTCATGACATTGCTCATAGTTTAAATTTTTCAGGAGATGGTCATATTCTTTTGATAAAGCTCTTCTATCAAAATACAAGTCATCTTATATTAATGTGTTTCGTGAAGACTGCAAATATTGATCATTGGGAAATGACATTGATTGGAAATTATGTAGAATCTTCCCATAACTTCGCAAAATCTTCTCAATTTCCACCAATGCATTATTCTTAATTTCCTCATCATTTAATTGTAATTCTATAAAAGAAACAACATTAACATTTTTTTAAACTTCTATAAAATAAAAGTTAGATTAATACTTAGTTTTTACCTTGATGTTTCAGAATGTTTTATTGTTCGTATAAAATATCATCTGATAAGTATGTTCAGCAGGACTCTCAAACTACTTCAGGTGTTAACTACGACATTTCAAACTCTGTCAAGAAAATTTTCCAGAAATTTTTTGGAGAAGATTTAGGATATCCGGGACCCAAACTGAGGTTAAAGGGGTTACACTACATTTTGGGGACCAAATGGATTAAACCCAAAATTTACAAGGGGCTAATTGCTTAGAATTTTGAGCCTAGGGATGAAATTATGAAACCCCAAACTTTCAGGACCAAAGTGCAAAATATTGTGGCACTTGTAACACCTTCCTCCCTATTGCTTTGGTCAATCTCAGCTCTCTCATCCCGATCACTGAATCATCATCGGTAATCGGTGGTCCGCCCCTCCCTCGCCCCATAGCCTCGATCGGAGACCCAAGGCCAATGATATATGTATTCCTCTACTAGTTTTCTCACCTTATGGTCTCTCCAGATCTAGGGCGGGTGACCGAAGCCGAGAGGAGATGTGGTGAGTTTGCATCGACGATTGAGCACTCCACCACTGATCAGGTGAGTAGTTAGATATGGGATAATAGGGTTTGCTTGTGTGGGTGGTAATCATCGGATCTATGGCAGATTCATGGGGGATCCTTTCGTTGGATTTGTCTCCGGGCAAGGCTGAGCCAAGCTTTAGGATCGACGATCATTAGGTAAGGTTAGCTTGATCTAAAGGTTCCTAACCTAGTAATGGCTTGATGTTCCTATGGGTGTACCGTGTTCTTCTTCCTCAGCAGTTGGTTACACCAAATTTGGGTTGTTGTCGCTAGCAAGATTCAGGTAAACTTCGTGTTGAATTAGGGGACAACTAGAGTAGATCTGTGTGATAAGCGTATTGGTTTTGGATGCATGATTTAGGATAAATTGGAATCGGATTAAGTAATCTCTAATCTCATTTTGTTCTGATTTTATTGTAATGATTCTATGCTTGGAGATTGTTCCATCTTGTGGTTTAGACATGGTACTTGCTGTTGGAATTAAGATTTCCCTGTTTTTGACTTTCTATTGCCATGAGCTTGTGGTGGTTGTTCTGGTGGATATTGCACAAGATAGTAAGAAGGTTAGAGTTAGCGACATTGGGCTGTTTCTTGTGTTCTGCTAAGTTCTTGGTTGTGTATACTACCTTTGAGTTTCCAATTCAACTGTGGGCTAGAATGGTGGATTGATTGGTTAAGCTTGGTTGGAGTTTGAGTAGGGTTTCGATTTTGTTTTGGTGTTGGGGCAATGCCATGAGCCTCATATTGGGACTTAGCTTAGATTAGGGATGTAAAATACGGTGATTCGAAAATCCAGACCAGAAAATTTTTCGAGATTTTTCCGGATAGAGTTTAGGATTTCTGGCTCTACGGGAGGAGCCCAAGGGGCTTTATTATAAAAACTTAAAACTTATCAAGGGTTTCATAGAAGAAATTCTCAAATAAGTTGGCGTATGTAAATTTACCAAAAGTTAAGGGGTTAAGATGATAAACTAGTTAACTTTAGAGACTTGAGGTGTATTATATAAATTTAGAAGGGTTAAACTGTGAAAAACCTTACACTAAGGGTAATGTTTGGATTCTGGAGAATTGAGGGGCTTTTCTGCAAAAAGTCCCCGCACACATATATATTTTCTTTTCCTCGTGCCCTAGCCGCAGCCCAAAACAACCGCAGCCACACCCGACGCCTCCCTCTCCCGTCGCGTGACCTTGCCGCAAGTGGAACCCGACGCCACACCTCTCCCTCGTGACTTCTCCTTCGCCCTCGTGACACTACCTTCCCTCGGTTCCCTCCGATCGCCACTACGACCCACGGCGATCTTGTTACACGATCAACCCTCTCGGAAGCTCGGGGAGATGAGGGTCTGCATGCGGTGGAGATCTGGGTCCTCCCCTTTCAAGCACCATCTCGGATGTTCAACAGCGCACTCCGCCTCAACAATTGTTGCATACCCATGGCCACCCGATTTCCCTTTGTCGCTGGATCATTGGAGCCCGACTGCCCCTTTCCCCTTGGCGGATTTGATGCAAGGGTGATGGCTCGCGATTGATCAAACCTTAGGTAAGGTGTTGTTCATTAAGCTATTTTGATATGATTGTGGTGATAGCTAGATCTGGTTCCTTGAATGGTTTTGGTTTTTGAATCAAGATCGTGCGATGGTTTTGAGTGGTACCTAGGAGTTTAAATTTGCAGCTCGGTTGCATAGATCTGAATAGAGTGTTAGGTTGGGATCTTGTGAATGATGGTTTTGAGAATTCGATTCGGAGTTTGAATGGGTGCTATTAATTTCCTTTCCCACTTATGTCGTGTGATACACTACTAGAAAAGCTAGGTTGTATTGAGTTTCTTGGCTTCAAATTTGGCTAGCTGATCTTGAGATTGATTGGTTTTGGCATTTGATTTTTATTTACTATGAACTATCAATGTTGTTGAGATCAAATGGAATAGTAGGTAAAGTTTTGGATCTATTATTGTAATAGTTCAGTTAGCTTGAGTTGGTGAATGCTTACTACCTTTTTAGACGAAGCTATTCTGTTAGTGGAAACTGGCCTTGATCAGTAGCCATGTTGGGTTGTTTGGAGTGAATCTTTTCTCCACTGGATTTGCAACATTGTTTGATGTTGTTCAAAAACATGTCGTGAGTTTCTCACTTTAGATTTGCTACTGAGTTGTGGAGGGGATTTGAAATAAATGCAATTTAGCTTTGATTCCTTACCTTAAGGTAGCTGTGATTGTTGATCATTCTGTCGAGACCTATTTGGAGAAAGTAGGTTGTGTTTTGGATGTGTATTCTTTGTGTTCCTATCCTTACCATGAGCTCTTTGGGTTCGAGTTTAGTTGGGTGTTTGAAATGGTGTAAGCTACCCCTTGTTTTCTTTCTACTTGTCGTGAGGGCTGTTTGGGATTTAGTTATGCCATGAATCACAAGTTAAGGTTGGACCTTATTTAAATTAGTTTCTTATGAGGTGGCCTGACCACTATTGATTAGTTTCGCTTGGGTGGGGTATTGCCATAAGTTCTTTGATCTTGTACTGCTTCCATTGAGAGATATACTGGGAGATTGGTTTATGTTGGGATTAGATACTGATTGGACGAAGTGATTGGACTTGGGCTTGGATTAAAGAATAAAACTAACCTCTATGTTTTAGGTTTTAAATTTGGGATTGATCATTAGGATTAGGATGATCCTAATGAGGTTGTGTTATATTAGCTACTTGGTATTGGTGTAAATAGCTAAATAACTATGTCTTTGATACAGGACTCTAACTTGGTTACTCCGCTAGGTCATGGGGCTTCATCTCTATTCAGACTACATTCTTGAGGGGGGTACCCCTTGACTTATCTTTTAGATATTGTCATATTGCTATGCATGGTTTGTTATAGATAATAGTAAGTTTATATGCTATATCTGCCTTAGTATACCTGTATTTGATATATGTTACTTATCCTTGAGGTTATCTCCCATTTAGATTCATACAGTCTCAATAGTTGCTATATATATATTTATATATGTGCATAGATGTAGTGATATGTTCCCTCTTGCATTTTTGACATTGATAGATCACTGGTTACCTTTTTAGTATACCTAGTAGATTACTTGTATCCCATGAAATAGGATTCAGACCTATACCTAGTACATTGAGGTGTTAGTTGAGGACTTGGTGGGTGGTATATGTGTTTGGGTCATGCACCATCCTTGCATTATTGCATGCTGACGATCATCGGCTCCTATGTAGTCTGAGCTCATCGTCAGTTACATGAGGATATGCACACAAATCCACTCCGGGGTAGTGGCTGCCATAGAGTATGTGTATTTGCCCTGTATTGCTTCGCACGGTCACTATTTAGAGGGTGGCTTCGGTGCGTGGTAGCAGCCAGGGATTCCTTCTCGTCCTGAGACGCGAGAAGATGAGAACTAGACTCCCCCATTTCTTGGGGTAGGAGAGAGACCTCCGCCAGCATCCTGTCCACTCGGTCACTCAGGAGCAGTGATAGCAGGGTGCGTACAGTTGTCATAGCTCTACCCTTTCGGACGTCCATTTATGATAGGTGGATGATGATCTGACTGGTGTCAGGGGTGACACATATCATTGCACCATGTACATATTTTGCATCGTGCATTGTTTACTGCATTTGATTTCTGCACTTGATTGACATGCATATATTGGAGATTTGTCTACTTTGGATTATATGTTATACTTGTTCCATAGGGATTTATTTCACCCTCTGTAGGATAGATGGATTCTGGTATGTACCTTTATTCAGTCTCTTCAGTGTATACCCTTATCTATTATTCATATGAGACTGTATTAGTGTAGACTCGTATTGTTAGTATAACCTACTATGCATACTCGTTTGGGTATTCGTTGAGTTTATGGACTCACACCGTTGCCATATATTTTTATTTTCAGGCTGAAATACATGGAGTCGCCAGAAGAGCCCAGTAGCCAGTCCCTACCCCTCGCGACGACAGGGTTTTGTTTTTGTACTTGGCGATGTATTTATTTCATATTTCTTTTAGGACTTTGTACATGTCTTGTGAGTGTTGTAGTGTGCCCTAAGGGGTGTATGTATTGGTTGATTTGTCGTAAGTCGGACCAGTCCGCAGTCAGGTATGATTTACTTAGTTGTCTTGTGCCTTTATGTTGTGTTTATCTATTTTGGAGGCCTGAGGCCAAATATATATTGCGTGGGATGTTTGTATTGTGTAAATTGTCCGTCAGACAGGGGAGGTACTGTCCGATTTTCTATTGGATCAGCGACTCCTAGGTCTCGGGGGGGGGGGTGACAATTTATTTACCCTACGATATTCCCACCCCTAGCAGTGGGTTTTTGCCTTCCCCAGGATTTGAACTCTAGACCTCCAGGCTAAGTACTAAAGTTCCTGATTCCTGGTATCAAGTGAGCTACAACTCACTTGGTACTAGGATTCAGGAACTTTAGTACTTAGCCTGGAGGTCTAGAGTTCGAATCCTGGGGAAGGCAAAAACCCACTGCCAGGGGTGGGAAGACCGTAGGGTCGCCGACCTTGAGGGTTGCCTGCGGGGACCATAGAGGTGGGGCTGCTACAAGGGATGTTACATTTGAGTTTAAACCTAAGAATTATCCAAATCTTAATTACACAGAGTAGTTAGGAATTTACCATTTAATTAGATATAATTAAATGAAATAGGATGAGTAACTTAACCCTAATATAGTTTAAGGACCTGATAGATAGTTACTATTCTTGTAATAGCTATTTAATATGTCCTTTGATATTGGACACTAACTTGGAGTTATTGTTGCTGATTATTGGACGGGGGGTTCTTTACATATACAGAATCATCTGCTTTGAGATGTGTACTTTTTTCTTGTTTCTTTAGCTCTACTTTATTTTTTTGCATGACTTGTTTATGTTCATTGCAGTAGGTTTTATTACCTTATATCGGTATCTGCTACCGATGTTATCCTGCTTGATACTTAATGCTTGATCTTTGATATGATCTAATTCCTGTCTATATAGTCTCGTTATTTGACATATGATTCTGTATAGTATGTATGTGAGCATGTGTACGTATATATAGTAGCATTTCACTTTATATCTGTGTTGATTGATCTAGTTGTCTTGCATGTGTACCTAGATGTGTAATAGTTAGGTTGTGATACCTATGTTCAACCTGTGCATATTAGGTTGAGTTATGTATGATGACCTAGTGGGTGTTTCATGTATTAGAGTCATATACCATCCCTGCATTGTTGTATGCTAACGATCATTGACTCCCTTGTGGTTTGAGCCTGTAGCCTATTACATGATTTGCACACATAGTCACTCATGAGTTAGTGGATACCGTTGGATGTGTGTAGTTGCTCTATATTGCTCCGCTCGACAGCTCAGGGATAGTAGTTCCGATGCGTGGTAGCAGACAAGGATCCCTCTTTCGATTGATCTGAGAAAATGAGAGAGATATCTCCCTCATTTGTACGTGGGGCGGAGCGATAGCTCCACCAACATCCTGTCCACTCAGTCACTCATGAGCGGTGATGACAAAGTGCATACAGTGTCACAACTCTACCCACTCGATCAACACATGTGACATATCTCAGTAGCTTGACTGGTGTTAGGGGTGACCATGTCATTGCATCATGTGCATATGATGCATTGTGCATTTTGATTGTGATTGCTGCATATATTTGACATACATATACAGGAAATATTATGTATTTGGTTCGATGACCCTGTACCTGCTCGTATGATACAAGCTTTTTATGATTAGGATAGGTTGATTTCTGGTATGTACATTCATTCAGTACTTTCAGTTATGCATATTCTGCTATCTCTATGAGACTGTATCCTGTTATTTTTTATAGCTTGTACAACTATTTATGTTGCCATATATATCTATCTCTATACCCACAGAGTCCACTTGGACTCACCACGAGTTACCCCTATTTTTGTTTTCAAGTTGATTGGATGTCGGGAGAGCCTAGTTGCCAGTTTCAGGTCCCGACGACTCCGACTTTGGGTTTTCTGCATTGTTTATGTTTTCTAGTAAAGCATATTCCATATACTATATTTTTTTTCTATCATAGTCTTGTATTCACGTTGTATTTGATGCGTGGATTATATTTTGAGTCATTTGTTGGACTTTATGCTATGTCTTTTGTTGTGCGCCTCCCCGGATGATAGATTAGGTATGTCCTACGGGATTTTAGTATTGTGGATGCATTTCTTTTATATGCTCCAGCTGAGATTGACCGTTATATCATTATTTGAGGCCAAAGGCCATATATATTATGTGAGTTTTTGTATAAATGTTTCAAATTGTCCGTCATATAGGAGAGATATTGTCTGATTGAATATTAGATCAGCAGCTCCTCTTTGGGGGTGTGACATCAGGTCAGCCGATGTAGTCCGAAGACAATAGCGTAGTAAAAAAACACTCTCATTGATTGTGTTGAAGCCCATTGACTTGCCTCAACAATACCATCAATATACTCCTTGTCATCATTTAATAATCTCAATTCATAGCAATCATTACAAAAGGACTGATAAGATGTCATCATAGCATTTTGCACCACACATAGCGTTCAATAAACATCTTAGATAGTGATTTAAAAACATATTTTGATTAATAGTAAGATGATTGAGAACATTACCCGTATGTACCCTAGATTAGTTTTAATGTGATCAACTAAGTCAAATTAGGTCTTAGTTATTTTTTATCCTTGTGTCTAAGTGTGAAGAAGCTTAGGAGCACAAGATGTCGAGCAGAAGACACAGTAGATAAGAAGGATGGTACAGTGAAGGGAGTTGACGGGCTCAGTGCATTTGAGGGGTACAGAGGCTGGGAAGAGTACACAAGTGGACGAGAAGGATTTGCGTGACATCCAAGAGACGAGAAGGCGAGAAGGAAACTTGTTCGAGGAGAAAGCCGAAGTTGGGTTAGGGTGAGCTCAACTCTGGATGGTCGGAAATCACCCAAATAGACAAAGAAGGAAGAAAGTCAACTCAAAAGTTGACTTTGACCAAAAGTCAACTAAGGCACCTCAGTTGAATGTAGTAAGTTCTGCATAAAAGTAGAATCATGGTGTTTCAATTTGAACCCGAGGTGTCTCAAATCGGAACTAAAGCTTCTCAGGTTAGAAGTGAGGCATCTCAGATCAAACTTTATCAAAAAGTTAATGTTGGCTACCATGGATAAAACTTATTCAACTGCGATGTCTTAAGTCACAACTGAGGTGCCACAATACCACGTCAGCACAATGGTAACTTATGTTTTTGGGCTATAAATAGCCCCCTAGCGATAGGAATATAAAACAACAATTGTAAATGAATTTGCTACTCTTTGCTCTGAGCTTTCCAATGTCTATAAGAAGCTTTTCTGCCTACACTTAAAGGAGTTTTGATACTAAGTTTTCAACTGTCTTGGATTAGCAACCACCCCGATTACAACCAAGTAAATCCTCCGGTCTCTTACTAGTTTCTTTTATGTTGTTGATAAATTTAACTACTTAATTAATTTGTACGCTTACTAAGAAAAAACAAGAGAATTTTTCTAACTAACTTGCAGGGCTATTCACTCCCTTTTGGCCGGTCTGCATGGGACTTACAATTAGTATCAGAGTACAACTGCTTTAACAGGACAAACCACCACCTAAAACAAGAAGATAATGGCCAGAACTAACATTTATCAGCCAAAGTTCGAGGGAGAGTTTGCGACTTGGAATCATAAAATAAATGTATACTTTAGAACTGATTTTAAAATTTTACTAATAATAAAATATGATTTTGAAATACCCAAAAACAAGAATGATGAGTTAAAAGAACCACATCTCTAGAATAAGAAGTAATAGTCAGACTCTGTAGCCAACACCAAAGTAGAATTTTATCTGCTAAGCGTACTTCTAGCTTAGGAAGTCAACTAGATCGACACCTATGAGTCAGCAAAAGAATTATAAGAGAAGTTCTTGGAACCACACGAAGGGACCTCGGAAGCAAAGTTACCATGACGAGATCTACTCTAAAATCAACTAACTAATCTCTGAATGATAGAAGGAGAACGGTGGTCAAACTACATGCAAAAAATCAAGGGGCTGATCACCGAACTCAAGAATCTCAAAGAAATAGTAAAAAATCAAGATTCGCTAAGGTATGCTCTAAACACATTTTCAAAAATACCGAAATGGATGTTGATAGTCGACTCCTATTACATCTTTAAATATCATGAGGTAAGCACACTAGAAAATATTTTTTTGACTTTCAAGCTTCACGAATCCTGACGTGCAGGAAGAAGAGGAAAACTGGACAACATCACCCTGAACACAAGGAAGATTGAACCAGATGAAGAATTTTCAACTGACGAAGAGGAAATGAATTATATGATAAGAAAGTTAAGTTTTAAATCTAACAAATTTAATAAGACGCAGGGCAAGAAATATTCTCTTAGAAAAAGGCAAGTCAGAAGTTATCACTGTGATAAAGGACACATCAAGGACCACTGCCCAAAATTGAAATATAAAAAGAATGAGACAGAAAATAAGTTCAAGCACAAGAACTTGAATGCTACGTGGGATGATTCGTCATCAGTGTTCGAACTCGAGTATTACGCCAGACTAGCACTTATAGTGAGTCACTAAGAAGAGAACATCAATGAAAGGGGAGCTACTTCAGAAGAAAACAACGATGAAGGGGGAGCTTCTAGCTTCAAACATGACATGGTAAATGATATATACCATCTACCTCCTGATAAATTATATCATGGAATAAACAAATGACTAGAATATTATGCAAACTAAAAATCTAAAATGTAGATCTACAAAGAAAATTAGTTCTATTAGAGCTATATGATAAATTAAAAATTAAAAATTAAAAATTAAAAATTAAAGGCATAAAAAAATTAGAAAATAATTATACATGTAGAAATATACTTTTTTCTGAAAATTCAAAAGTTAAATATTTTCGAGGACTGAATTGGTATTTGAGGAATCAAAGAGACTAAATTAAAAAAGTATCCAAAAGAATATTCCACCTAAATATTTGATAAATCCAGTATATCAAATATGACAAGATTTGTTCTGGTGGGTCAGATTTAATCCAACATGCATTGGTTTGATCAAATGAACTTGGTGTAGGACCGGTGTCGTCGATAGAGGGAGGGGGGGGGGTGAATATCGACCGTTAAAAATCTGTATAGAAAACTTTCGATCGTCATTCTGGGCTCAGAGCGTTAGTGCAGTGGAAAAGTAAAACAGAACGAAAATAAATAGACATAGCACACGCGGGATTTACTTGATTCCCAACCCCCAGAGTCAGTACATCCAAGGCCTAAGCACGAGAACTCCCGTCCACTATTGGTCTCCTTTTCGGACTTTCCGGAGGTGGAGAAACCCGTCTTACAGTGCAGAAGTACAATAACAAATATAGTAAAGTAAGTACAGAATAATAAAACGCAAAACGAACAAGCAAGTTTTGAAACTCGGCCGATCTGGACCTTCGAAGTGCCGCACACTCCCTCCTGGAGCCTCCCGATTGTAGAGCCTCATCTTTAGCGCATTGTCATCGGTCAGAATGATCAGAATTGCTCTCAGAAGGTGTGTTTGAAGCAGAGGGGTCGAAGCCCCTTTTATGGTGCTCTTGGGGGCACCTGATACGTTGGGGGCGCCCCTATTGACTTGGTCAAACCTTATCCCCATGCCGACCTCATCGCAGCTGATAAAACCTTTGACCAGGGTGCCCCAGACCTCCCAGGCACCTGAGTGAAGGCTTATCTGTGTTTTGAACTCGAAACAGCAAATACAACGTTCAACTTGGGTGCCCGTATCATCCCGGGCGCCTAAATCGAAGCTTATTCTGTCTTGCTTCTACTTTAGTCTTTTTTCTTCTTTGACCTAGGAGCCTGGATTATACTGGGTGCCTGGCTTCAAAGCTTTCAACCCAAAATTGGGTTTTCTTCTTTGATCTGGGCGCCCCCATCAATAGGGGTGCCTTGGTTGGCTGGTTTCCAACCCCTTGCCTGCTTTATCTCCGATTCTTGGTACCTGCAAGATACACAAACACAAAGCCAATATACATACAATATTAGCCTTAAGGACTTGGTTTAGACTTCGAATTTACACGAAACCCTAGGTTGAACCGACGCAAGTTCCCACCCCCAAGAACGTGCCTTTCACCTACTCCTTTCCAGAGACAGTTGCCACCCAGTCCTTCGGGTGGACTTTGCTTAGCTTCCGATACTCTCGGATCTCGAGACGTCCGAACCCTGACCCATCTCTACTTTTGTCCTTAGTCATCGCTTAGCTAAGTTGCTCAGTTCCTCGGACCAAGACTTCGTGCCAAAACCCTAAGTCCAGGACTTCGGTGACCAACCCTCGGCCAGGTCTTCTTGCCCAGTCCTCGACTAGGACATAGTGCCCACCTTCTGAGCAGGTCTTCGGTGCCTATCCCTTTGCCAGGACTTAGTGCCCACTTTCCGAGCAGGTCTTCGGAGCCCTGCCTTTTGCTAGGACTTAGTGCCCAGCTTCACTCATCAGGTCTTAGTGCTCAGCTTCACTCACCAGGTCTTAGTGCCCAGCTTCACTCACCTGGTCTTAGTGCCTAGATTAACTAGGATTTTTCTTCCACTTTGGTTACTTCTCTCTTAACTCCCCTTCTCTTATTTAATGTATCACTGACTTAAGTATATTGTCAAACATTAAATCATTTAGAGGAGGACATCACTGATGCAACTTGCACCAACAATCTCCCCCTTTTTGATGTTTGACAATAACTTAAGTTAGATTAGTTGAAAGGGATAAATCTTAACTCTTGGGATCAAAATAAAAAATGATCTAAATTTTGAAAATTCATTTTTGATCCTCTAGGGAAAATAGGAACCAATTTCTAACTTTCACTTCTCTCCCCCCTTTGTGAAAAACATTTTGATTATTTTTTTTGATCCTTTGGTAAGAGAGAAAAAAAGTTAAAATTTATTTCTCTCTTAAAATCCATTTTTGATCCTCTAGGGAAAATAGGAACCAATTTCTAACTTTCACTCTCCCCCCTTTGTGAAAAACATTTTGATTATTTTTTTTGATCCTTTGGTAAGAGAGAAAAAAAGTTAAAATTTATTTCTAACTTAAGGCGCATCTCTCCCCCTTTGTCATACATCAAAAAGAAACCAAAAATACTTGCGCCAGCAATGAAAACATTTGGTTCTTTTGCAAATACTTAGTATAGATTTTTGAAAGCATAGCATAGAATTAAGTACTTAAGTATTTTGAAAACTTTTCACTTAAATAATATTGCTTTAGAAAGATTTTCAAAAAAATTTGTACTTATAGAAAGATTTTCAACTAGTGCATTTTTTGAGAAAATACAGTAATTTTGCATAACTTTTGAAAGAATACTAAGTGCTTTGAAAAGTACAAGTACTTTGAAAAATGTTATGAGCTTTTGAAAAATGCAAGTACTTTGAAAAATGTTAAGAGCATTTTCAAAAATGCAAGTACTTTGAAAAATATTATGAATTTTTTGAGAAGTATAATTTTTTAAAGTACTTAGAAATATCTTGTTTCTAAAACACAATATTTTCCTTGACTTGGCTTCTTTTTCAGTCTGACACAATCCTAGAAAACCTTATTAACTACAAGGATATTTTCCTAAGTGTTCTGGAAAATACTCCAAATTCAAGTAATCACTAAAACAAAATTTTGATAAGCCAAAAAAAATGATAGTATTTTAAAAATATGTGTAAGTACATTTTTTAAAAAATTCAAGTACTTTTGAAAAATCATTATTTTTAAAACATAATATTTTACTTGACTTGGTCTATCTACCAATCTGACACAATCCTAGGAAACCTCGTTGACTACAAGGACATTTTCCTAAGTGTCCTGAAAAATTCTCCAACCTCAGTAAATATTATTTCAAAAAGAATTTTATGAGCCACAAAAATTCTGAAAAATAGAATAATAGTATTTTGAAAGGCTTATATTTTCAGCAACATTTTGAACATGTTATTAAATAATTTTTTTAATTTGACCTTCCCCTAAACTTGACCTAGTCCTGGGAAGCTTATTGACCACAAGTACTCTTCCTCTAAGTCTATAGGGTTTAGTTCAGATCAAAGGAATTATCCAATAATTTTAAAACATATAATTAAAACAAACTTTTCAGAAGTTTGACTCAGACTCCCCCTAAATTTGACATATCCTAGGAGTCCTTGTAGATCATGAAGTGGACCTTCCTCTTTGTCTTTAAGGTTTATCAAAATCAAACGAGACCTTAGCACAATTTTAAAGCACATTTTTAAAATTTTGAAGCATATTTTGAAATAAAGGTAATTTGTTAGATATAGTTTACGAAAAACATAAGACATAGTACAATTTTCGAAAACTATTTTAAAAGACAATGATTTTTTAAAAGACATTTTTGAAAGAAAATTAAAGGAATAAAGTACTCCCCTTATACCCAACACCGTTTGACCTATCTAAGTGCCTTAAGGAACTTTAGTGTTGTCCTAAGAGGCTTGTGTCTAATTTCATGAGTCAAACAATTTTTACAAAGATATAATTTTTGAAAACATATAATATATTCAATCAGACAAGCATGTATTCCATAAAAACATTATTATGTTGAAGCACTATTTTGAAAATATATTTTTAGAAAAGTATTCTAACAATTTTGAAAAATAGTTTTAAAAAATATTTTTCAATTTATTAGTCCTTAATATCTCACCCATTCTAGATGTCTCAACACAACAAGCAGGGTTGCCTTATGGGTGTATTATGAGATGCTTGAATCATTTTCTTTAATTTATTATTAAATCTAAGATTTAATTGAAACATATGTTAGATTCAAATCTAGCAATAGTAAAGTGAATTTGATTTTCAGTAATTGACTTCCAGGTCTTGGCGAGGCACTAGGCCTTCTTTGGCCGTAGCCTTATTGGATTATCAACCCTTTCCTTGGCAAAGCCTTTTATAGAAAATTCATCTTCATGTTACTCCTTGAAAAATTTTGGTCTAACTAGTTTGGGTCTTGGATCGATAGCTTCGGCTAGTTCCACCAAAATGGTTTCCCCAACATACTATCATCTCACAGCCTCCCAATACTAGGTTGTTCAAGTTTCAATTATTCTTTTTCCTATAACCATTCTAAATTATGCATTGAATTAAACGTGAATGACATGACATATATTAAAAATTTGCATATGCATGACATGACAGTTATGCATGAGTCAAGCAATTCAAATTATTTTATTTAAATATCTTAAAATGTATCAAATTCCCGATTTGATACATGTCGTGTGAACCCGCGAATATGTCAACCCACTTTGACATATTTAATTTTATTAAATTTATTGTTGCAGTTTGGGTAGAATTTTATTTAATTTGAGTTTAAGTTATTTAAGAATTAATTGGAATAAATTTGAATTTAATTTAATTAAGGTTTAATTGAATTAATTTAAATTTGTATTAATTAAGGTTTAATTGGATTAATTTGAATTTGTATTAATTAAGGTTTAATTGAATTAATTTGAATTTGATTTATTTTAGATTTAATTAAATTAAGTTGAATTAATTTTTAATTAGTTAATGTTTAAATTGAATTAATTTCGAATTAATTTAGATTTATTTGAATTAAGTTGAATTAATTAGGATTTAATTGAATTAAGTTGAATTAATTAGGATTTAATTGAATTAAGTTGAATTAATTTAGAATTTGAATTAAGTTGAATTAATTTAGAATTTGAATTAAGTTGAATTAATTAATGATTAAATTGAATTAATTACGAATTAATGATTAAATTGAATTAATTTAAATTATTTAAGATTTAATTGATTAATTTTAATTATTTAAGATTTAATTGATTAATTTGAATTATTCATGATTTAATTGATTAATTTGAATTAATTTAAATTATTTAAATAAGATTTAAATAATTAAGGTTGAAATGATTAATTAATAGTTGTGAGTTTATGTTCATAATTTTCATTATTTTGAAAATTTCTGACTCATCTTTATTTTTCTTTTCAAGTTTTTCCAATAATTTTGATTTATTTGAACCTTTGTGATTTTTATTAACTATGACCTTTATCTTAGAAAATTCCACCTCCTCCTCAAGATTAGATCTTCCAATATCCTCAAAGTAGGTAGAGTAAAATGAGCCACTAGTTTATTTTTCTGGATTATCTAAGAGAATAATTAAATTATTGTCTAAAGAGACATCATCTCCACTATCCTCAGAATTATCTTTATTATCCTCAGAATTATCCTCATTATCCTTAAGATTTTCAAATTTGAGTTTTGATTCATGCAACGGATTTTCAAATTTGAATTCATAATTATCTAAAGGATTTTCAGATTTTAATTCAGAATTATCAGAGTTAAAATTAAGATTAATTCCAGAATTATCAATAAGAATTTTAAAATTATCCTTAATAATTTCATATTAAGAATCAGAATTATTATCAAGAATTTTAAAATTGTCTGATTTAATTTCAGGATTAACAGTAGTACTACCAGATCTAATTTTAGAATTAATTTTAGTAATTTTTGGATTGACATTAAAAATTAAACAGTTAATTTCTGATATTTTAACATTATTTATATTTTCTAATTGATCATTCAAAACATTGATTTGCCTATTTACATAATTTAATTTTTCAGTAACATTATCTAAACAATTTACATAAGAAAGTGCAGGAGATTTGAAAAATTTCGGAACATAAATCTTACGTACCTTTGCCGGGCACTTATTTTTGTAGTGTCCGTATTCTCGCATTTGAAGCATTTGATGTGGTCCTTGTTTTTCCGGACTTCTGGCGTTGGTACCTCCTTTGCCTCCGGTGGTGTAGACCGAGTCTTACGAGTAGGGCACTAACTTTTATAGTGCCCTCTCTCCCTGCACTTGAAGCATATAACATGAAATTTAAAAATTGACATTTTAAAATAAAATATACCTGATTCACCCCTGGGCTCCCCCTCAACTCCTGGCGTCGTTGCTCCATCGGCGGTTAGTCCGGTGAAGAGCGGCCCAGCTCTGATACCACTTGTAGGACCGGTGCCGTCGATAGAGGTGGGTGAATATCGACCATTAAACATCTTCGTAGAAAACTTTCGATCGTCGTTCTGGACTCAGAGCATAAGTGCAGCGGAAAAGTAAAACTGAACGAAAATAAACAGACACAGCGCACGCGGAATTTACTTAGTTCCCAACCCCCCAGGGTCAGTACATCCAAGGCCTAAGAACGGGAATGCCCATCCACTATTGGTCTCCTTTCCGGACTTTCTGGAGGCGGAGAAACTCATCTTACAGTGCAGAAGTACAATAACAAATATAGTAAAGTAAGTACAGAATAATAAAACGCAAACTGAACAATCAAGTTTTGAAACTCGGCCGATCTGGACCTTCGGAGTGCCGCGCACTCCCTCCTGGAGCCTCCCGGTCATAGAGCCTCATCTTTAGAGTGTTGTCATCGGTCAGAATGATCAGAATTTCTCTCACAAGGTGTGTTTGAAGCAGAGGGGCCGAAGCCCCTTTTATAGTGCTCCTGGGGGCGCCTGATACGTTGGGGGCGCCCCTATCGACTTGGTCAAACCTTATCCTAGCGCCGACCTCGCCGAAGCTGATAAAACCTTTGACCAGGGTGCCTCGGACCTCCCAGGTTCCTGAGTGAAGGCTTATCTGTGTTTCAAACTCGAAACAACAAATACAACTTTCAACTTGGGCGCCCGTATCATCCCGGATGCCTAAATCGAAGCCTATTCTGCCTTGCTTCGACTTTAGTCTTTTTTCTTCTTTGACCTGGGCGCCTGGATCATTCTGGGCGCCTGGCTTTAAAGCTTTCAACCCAAAACTGGGTTTTCTTCTTTGATCTGGGCGCCCCCATCAATAGGGGTGCCTGGGTTGGCTGGTTTCCAGCCCCTTGCCTGCTTTGTCTCCGGTTCTTGGTACCTGCAAGATACACAAACACAAAGCAAAAATACATACAATATTAGCCTTAAGGACTTGGTTCGAACTTCAGATTTCCATGAAACCCTAGGTTGAACCGACGCAAGTTCCCACCCCGAGAACGTGCCTTTCACATACTCCTTTTCAGAGACGGTTGCCACCCAGTCCTTCGCGTGGACTTTGCTTAGCTTCCGATACTCTCGAATCTCGAGACGTCCGAACCCTGACCCGTCTCTACTTCTGTCCTTAGTCATTTCTTAGCTAAGTTGCTCAGTCCCTCGGACCAAGACTTCGTGCCCAAACCCTAAGTCCAGGACTTCAGTGCCCAACCCTCGGCCAGGTCTTCTTGCCCAGTCCTCGACCAGGACTTAGTGCCCACCTTCTGAGCAGGTCTTCGATGCCCAGCCCTTTGCCAGGACTTAGTGCCCACCTTCCGAGCAGGTGTTCGGTGCCCAACCCTTTGCCAGGACTTAGTGCCCACCTTCTGAGCAGGTTTTCGGTGCCCAACCATTTGCTAGGACTTAGTGCCCAGCTTCACTCACCAGGTCTTAGTGCCTAGATTAACTAGGACTTTTCTTACACTTTGGTTACTTCTCTCTTAACTCCCCTTCTCTTGTTTAATGTATCACCGACTTAAGTATATTGTCAAACATTAAAACATTTAGAGGAGGACATCACTGATGCAACTTGCATCAACACCTGGGTTTGATCAATAAGTCTAACTTAGAATTAAATGGGCTTAGATTAAAATAATAACATCGGGGCATCCCAATTATATCAGTTCTAATAAGGACAAAGAACTAAGATAATAATTTAGATCCAGTTTTACCGATCGATTCGACTAGTAGGTCAGTCAACTTGAGCTCCTTAAATAAAAAAAATTATTTTTCTTATTTGCTTATAGATTTTGTATGCTTGTTTTATGCCCTAAGAGGAAAATATAGTGGAGTTAGTTTAAGCAAGTTTCGTCAACTAATAATTAAGTTTGACTATTGTAAAAAATGCTCAAATGTTACCATAGCCCAATATTTGAGGGAGATGGTGAATACGATTCGGGAGCTAAAGGCTGTTAGTCATGAGTTGACCGATGAACAACAGCTTCAGGAAGTTATCCGTTCCCTTCCTAATTCTTGTGAAATAATAAAACAAAACCTTACTCATAGTGAAAGTATTAAGACTTTTACTGATGTCCCATGCTATGTTGAACTGGAGGCGAAAAGAATAGAATTCGTAAGGATTTTTAGACAAGATTTTGTAGCTGAAGGTTCTAGATCCAAGAATAAAAAAAGATAGTTCAAGAAATGAAAGACAAAATAGAAAAGAAGCTAGTGTTGCTGCTGGACTGGGCCCAAACAAGAATAAGTTTTCATGAGTATTATGTTGCAAGTTCAGTGTTTCCTTTATGGATTATCGATTCAGGAACAACGAACCATGTAACTCGTGATCAAAATACATACATAGAGTACGGTCTAGTACCAATTGGCAACAAATAGATATATATGGGAAACAATGCAAGGATTGAAGTCAAAGGTATGTTGGATCGAGAAACACGATAGAGGGGGGGGTGAATATCGTGAAAAACTTTCAGATTAGAAGTTAAGAGAATACGCAGCGGAAAATTAAAACCAATACACAGAACATAAGGATTTTTTACTTGGTTCGGAGTCGCGGTCAGCTCCTACTCCAAGGCCCACGGTCCTTGACCGTTTACTGCGGGCAATTCTATAATGCGCAAAGTTTTACAAAGATTTGTACAATAATAGTGCAGTAAAAAGAACAAGTTTACTCTTCGTTACTGACGCCCGGTGTGGATCGTGCTTCAGAGCGGAGGGTCGTCGTCGGTGCTAGAACCTCGAGATCAGAAGTTTCTGGAGCAGAGCGCTTGAGCAAAGAGCGTTGGAGCGTTGGAAAAGTGTGTTATGAAGCCTTGGGGGTCGATCCCCTTTTATAGTGCACCTGGGGGCGCCCTGGACGTTGGGGGCGCTCTCCACGTGCCTCTAAATCTGAAAACCCCTATCTGAAACTCGGTCAGCCCTTATCCCTCCAGGATCAGGCTCGGAGCTGACGGGGGTGCCCTGCTTGACTTGGTCAACAGGCTTCACGGTTGATTTTTGCTTCGGTTTATTTCTTGGCTTTGACTCAGGGCGCCCGGGACCTCCAGGGCGCCCTGCTTAGAGTAGTTTCGAAGCAACTCTTTGCTTGGTTGTTTGCTTTGACCTTGGGGGCGCCCGAGACCTCCAGGGCGCCTTGCCCAGCTGCTGCCTCTCTCCTTTGGGGTGTTCTGAGCTGAAAAAACTCGTTCCTTCGGTCTTGCATCCTGGGTTAGTTCCAAAATAGCAAGGTAAGAGTGTTAGATAAATTTTTTACAGTCGTAGCTGTCTTGGTTCTGACTTCGAGTCTCCCAAGTGGAACCCAAGGTCGAACCGACGCCTATTGATCCCTCGACGGGGAACACGTCCTCACCTACTCCTCTCAGGAGAGTTTACCTTTTGCCAACCGGCTCCTCCGGTTGGACTTTTGCCTGATGCACCTGACGAGGTCTTCGTGCCCACCTTTCGAGCAGGTCTTCGGTGTTGGTGCAGAAAGCACCATATCGAACCTTGTTTTGATATTGGCAAAGGGTTCAAAGTTAAGTATTATTGGTGATCTAACAATGTTACTCAAGTGTGCAGGAAAATTCCTAGCGAAGGACTGCTAGGCACTGGCGAAGGAATGCCAGGGTAAAAAGTCCTAGCGAAGGACTGCTAAGCACTGGCGAAGGAATGCCAGGGTAAAAAGTCCTAGCGAAGGACAGCTAGGCACTGCGAAGGAATGCCAGGGTACTGAAGCCCTAGCGAAGGACTGCTAGGCACTAGGCGAAGGACAGCTTGGGACTGAAGACCTAGCGAAGGACTGCTAGGCACCAGGCGAAGGACAGCTTGGGACTGAAGACCTGGCGAAGGAATGCTAGGCACCGGGCGAAGGACAGCTTGGTATCCAAGACCTGGCGAAGGACCGCTAGGCAAAAGTCTAACCGGAGGAGCCAGTTGGCATCAGGTAAATTCTCCCGAGAGGAGTAGGTGAGGACGCGTTCCCCGTCGAGGGAACAGTAGGCGTCGGTTCGACCTAGGGCTCCATTTTCGAGGTCCAAAGTCAGAACCAAGACAGCTAAGGCTGTATAAAATTAATATAATATTGCTTTATGTTGTTTTGGACTAACCCTGGATGCAAGACCGAAGGAACGAGTGTCTGCAGCTTAGAGAGCCTCAAAGGAGTGAGGCAGCAGCTGACCAGAGCGCTCGGAGTGTCCCGGGCGCCCCCAAGGTGAACACAAAACAAAATAAAGCAAGGTGAGCTTCGGCAGCTTATGGGTGGGGCGCCCCCGTGCTCCCGGGCGCCCCCCATGCTCCCGGGCGCCCCCGTGCTCTCGGGCGCCCCCAGGTGAAGCCAACGAAGCAAGCCAGCGAGAAGCCAAATGGATAAGGTTTGACCCAGTCAATCCGGGCGCCCCAGCGATCTGGGCGCCCCCGTCAAAGGATGATTCCGAGTTTTAAGGGATCAGAGCTGACCGAGACGGAGGCGAATCGATTGACACGTGGGGGGGGGGGGCGCCCCCGACGTCCCGGGCGGCCCCAGGTGCTATAAAAAGGGCCCTCGATCCCAAGCTTCAACATTCATTCTTTCCAACGCATACACTCCCTTCTGCTCTCGCGCTCTACTCTGGAAACCTCCCGACTCATGACTCAAGAGCCGACGATGTCCCGCTGCTTCGAAAAGACAACCTACATCGGACATCGGTAAAAGAAGAGATTTCTTTTTAAATTTTACTTTGCTATACTTGTAAAGTCAATATTGTAAACTGATTTGCGCACTTATAGAATTGGTCGCAGAAAACGGTCAACGACCGTGGGCCTTGGAGTAGGAGTCGACCTAGGCTTTGAACCAAGTAAAACTACCTGTGTTCGCGATTGTTTATCTATTTCCGCTGCGTAGTTGCTCTATTTTCTTAATCCGAACGTTTTTCAATATTCACCCCCTCTATCGGTTCTCTCGATCCAACATTCGGTGCCCAGCTCCTTGCCAGGGCTTCGTGCCCAATCCTCGACCAGGACTTCGTGCCCACCTTCCGACTAGGTCTTCGGTGCCCAGCTCCTTGCCAGGGCTTCGTGCCCAATCCTCGACTAGGACTTCTTGCCCACCTTTCGAGCAGGTCTTCTTTGCCTAGTATGCCTAGGGCTTCTTTCCTGCACACTTAGTAAATCCATTAGATAACAATAACCTCTTAACTCTTGAACCCTTTGCCATTATCAAAATCCAGGTTTGACTTAGGTGCTACCTGCACCGACAATCTCCCCCTTTTTGATTTATGGCAACCCGGTTCAAACAGTTAAGTTAATCAATAGATAAGTAGGTGAAATACCTAAATTTGATTCCCTCCCCCTCGAAGAAATCTCCCCCTAGGTTTTTCAAAGGTTCGTGGGGTTTTGAAAAAGATTTCTAAGTCTAAATGTGTTTCAATTTTCCACTACTTAGAAAATTTTCAAGAGAACCGTTTCAGTTAAAAAATATTTTGAATTTGGAAAATTTTCAGGAGAATTTGAATTTTATACTTAGAAAATTTTCACCAACCATAGTTTTAGAATGAGTACTTTGGAACAATTTTGACAGCTAGTAATAAGTACTTAGAGAGCATAGAGACATTTTTCAAACACATTTTTCTAATTTATGACTTAGAAAACATTTCATAAAATTTTCAGAATAAGTGCTTTAGAAAAAAATTTCGAACACATTTTTCTGACTTAGAAAACATTTTAGAAAATTTTCAGAATAAGTGCTTTAGAAAAATTTTGAACCTAAGTGAAGATAGTTTTCAAAAATGAACTTTGAAAAGTAAAGAGCTTTACTTTTTGAAAGACAGGAGATAAAAGACTTGTTTTGGAGAGAGAAATTTTTTAAAAAAAATTTAGAGCCTTTTTCCCTCCTTTCCAATTTCTCCCCCTTTGCCATATATCAAAAAAGATTAGCAAAAAAAATTGCATTGAAAATAAAAATAATTGCATTGAAAAGAAAAAAATTGAAATTAAGTAGTCAGGGTCAAATGCTGTACTGAACCAATTCTAACTTTTGAACTGAGCTAAAACAATTTAAATTTTCTCTTTCGGGTCCTGTCTAACCTAATTAGCTACTTACTAACTGTTATAAACAGTAGCTTTCGCTAGGGTTAGTCAAGTTAAGTGATTAGTGCATGTTAGATTTTCTTAGCTTGACACTTAACCTGATTGCTGTTTAATGGTATTTAGTGCCCTAATTACTGCAGATGCACTGACTTAAAGCATCTTGAATTAAGGCAAAGATCTAAGCATCTCAACTCATTCTAGGTGATCAATCAAAAGTACCCTAAGGTGCTTGTGAGATGCTGGCTTCTATATCTATAAGTGCATGCAGTTCTAGGGTTAGGGCCTAAGCTAAGTCCATTTGCGAAAAAGTCCTAGTTTTGAAGGGGGGTAATTAAAAAAAAACTAAGTTGAAAAAAATATTTAAAAATGCATAAAGAAATAATTTTTCAAAATTAAGTAAAAACTGATAAATAATAAAACAGTTTTACTGAAAAAATAGAAGTAGAGTAACCCTATTCTACTAAGCATAACCCTAACTTAGTAACTGATAAAAGGCAGATAATCAAATAACTAGATGTGATAAGTCAACTGGTCAAAACAAGGACTAGCACAGTTAAAACACAAGTCAAACATCAGTTAATAGTACAATAAGTCTACTAAAGTCAACTGGGATCTAAGAGGAGGGGCCCGGAGGAAAGAATGGACCGGGCTGCCAAGAGTGGAACAGTGACATCATCTCATCATGTCGAGCTTGATTCGCCTCACGTTTAGCTCGGAGGGCATCCATGTGCTCAACGTGATGTGCCTTATCTGCCTGGCGGTTGGCTAGAATAGCGTCCATGTGCTCAATGTAGTAAGCTCGATTTGTATCGTGCTCTGCTTGAATCACTTCGACCAACTCGATGTGGTGAGCCTCCACCTCTTCTCGGAGACTATGGACTTATGTCTCGTGTAGGGCCAGCCTCTCACCAATCGTCGGAGGTGGCAGCTCGTCTATGTGCTCCCGAGCTTCGGTAGCGAGCTCTGGTATGTCAACTTCTACCTCCTCGTCGGAATCAATCTGGACTCCGGCTCTCTGGCGTCTCCATGATAAGCCCCCGGTCCCCGAGACCTCTATGTCTGCTAGGGAGAAGTTTGTATATCCTATCTCATCAAACTCGGTCATCGCGGTCATCTCTCTTATGGTGATATTGCAACCGTGATGATGAAGAATAGCGGTGATGATGTGACAGTAGGGAGTGCGTACCCGACCCTGAGTGGTGACACTAGACGCATGTAGGATGGTGTGGAACATGTGAAGTCCCATGTCAATGTCTAAGTGGTGGATCAGTGCGTACAACAAGAAGGTGTGGAACGGTCGCATGGTCGCGACGTCTCTAGTGGACAAGGGTAGAATGCAATGGATTAGGACTCTATACAGTGCGTAGTCTTGGACTTGGAGATCTACGGACTGAAATCATCTATCCAGCGGGTTACGGGCATCCCTAAAGAAATATGAATGCAAAGTGTCTAAATCAATGTGGGAGTAGGGGGCATCAAAGGGAGGATCTCTAGGGGGATAACAACAGAAGGTGGACTGAGACGGTCGTAGTCCAAGAAATCTGTTCATCAAGGAGGGTGTGATTGTCAAAGGCATCCCTTGTACTGTGGTGACAAAGTTAAGGGTGTCTTGTCTGACTATATTGTTGTAGAATTCTGCACATAGGGTTGTGTTGACAGGATGGGTGCAGAAAACCAGGTTGTCTAGTTGGTAAAAATTGATAACATTCATGGCCAATGGACAGGATTGACTAAAGAATAGTCGATTTAGGAAACTTGTCTTAATGGGTTTATAAGTTGTTCTAGCGAATTTGTTACAAAGTTCCAAGGCCGGAAACCTAGGGTCGGGGCTAGGTTGGGTTCCAGGGTTTGGTTGATTTGCACGACATTTTCTAAGATAAGAAGCATACGTTAAAAAATAATAAAAATTTTAAATGCGTAAGAAAAATTATACCGAGTAGCCGTTCGGGGAGGCATGGTCGAGGTGTAGTGAATGAGAGGACAAGAGGGTCACTCGGTCGCCTTGGAAGGAGAAGAGTTAGAGAGGAGAAGTGTTTGGATGTGGCAAATGAAGGGGATTCGGTGGTCTTTTATAGATGAAGGTCGGAGGGCGCTTGGAAGGTAGAGGGTGCCCCGGTCAGGAGGCAGGCTGCTTTGGCAGCTTTCCTGCCTTTTACCTGGTCCTGGGGGCGCCTGTAAGGGCCTGGGCGCCCTGGTTAGAAAAAGGTGGCAACTTTCTTGCCTTTAACTGGTCCTGGGGGCGCTCGTAAGGGCTTGGGCACCCTGGACAGGGGAAGATGGCAGCTTTCCTGCCTTGAAAGGGATTGTTGGTTAAAGTAGAAAAGGAGGGGGCACCCGAGTGGTCACAGGTGGCCATGTTGACTCTTGTTTGACCGTTGACTTGTTTGACTGTTTGACTGTTTGACTAGGTTTGACTGTTTGACTAGGTTTGACTGTTTGACCCGGTTTGACTCTAATGATCAAGACAATTCAACTCTAAATTTAACAATATTACAGAAATCAAATTTTGCATTAATTTAATTCCTAACTATCTCACCCGGAATTTAGTTATCAATCATGTTAACCTACGGGTTTTGTGAGACAGATTTTGAATAGAAGGTTTTATTTTGAAAAGTCATGATTAGTTTTGAAAAAGTTAAATTTATTTGGAAAACAATTGGCTTTGAATTTATTTTGAAAAAGAGTGTTTGAATCTACAATTAACAGAAAATTTGTGTTAGATTCGAATTTGACAAAGAATAAATTGAATTTGAATTTCAAAAATTGGCTTCCAGGTCTTGGCGAGGCACTAGGCCTTCTTTGGCCGTAGCCTTATTGGATCATCAACCCTTTCCTTGACAAAGCCTTTTAATGAAATTTCATTTTCAAAATTATTTTTTGAAAAATTTTGGTCTAACTAGTCTGGGTCTTGGATCGGTAACTTCGGCTAGTTTCACCAGTCTAAAGAGCCCAATTGGTGTATACTTGACCTTATTAGAAAATGCTTCCCTAACGTACTATCATCTCACCACCACCCAATACTATGTTGTTCAAATTTCAGTTAATTGGTTTAGTCCTTAATCTAACCAGTCCTAGGTCTAAACATGGTAAATTGTAGAAAATAAATAGACAAGCAATCATGCAATTTAACACAAGAAAAGAAATTTATTTAACTATAAAAATTAATTTTAAATTGGCTCCCCCTAGACTAAAGCCACGATAATGTTTTGGCAAGATGTGAATCTTGTCCTTGGGGATCCAATACTGATTTGATCCAGTTTGATTGTTCAGGCATAGTTTGGGTACCCATGCCTGAATTTTAGGTCTAGACTGATTCAGTACAGCATAGTATGATCTTTGTCTAGACTTGATTCGATAGCCTAACCCAAATCGATTTAGAACCGACTTCTATTTTCCAAGGATCATGTCAAGACCCTTGGAACCAGAAGTGAATCGTTCTAAGGCTGCTCTAAGGTCCTTGACTTGAGTTTTCAAGGAGGAGTTCTCTTTCTCAAGTTTTTCAACTTGAGTAGAGGTTCCTTCTTGAACCTTCTCAGTTAAGGATCTAGAGTCAGCTCCCTCTTTCAGGAGTTTTATTTCCTGTCGGAGGGACACGACTCGGATTTTGGCTTTCGCCAACTCTCGAGAAAGATAGGCAATCAATTCGGTTAATTGAATTCTAGAAAATCCACTTACAGTGATTTCGCCGTCCTTCGAAAATGTAAGCTTCTCGTCGCCCGACTCCGATTCTGATTCGGTCTCGATTTCTTCCGAAGCTGTCAGGGTGAGCAGGTTTGACTGTGGGGCCTCTTCTTCTTCTTCGGAGGAAGACTCATCCCACGTTGCTTGAAGGACCTTCTTGTCTTCTTTCAGATTAGGGCATTCCGATTTGAAATGACCCTTCTTATTGCATTCGTAGCAGATCACACTTGATTTGTTCTTGGATGGTTCAGCTGGCTCCTCTTTCTTTCGGCTGGTTTTTCTTCTGTTGGACTGATTCTTCAATTCCTTGTAGTAGTTCCGAGCAAGACGAACCAGCTTGGGTCAATCCCCTTCGCTGTCTTTTGAGTCTGGGTCTGATTCAGACTCGGGTGCAAGTTAAGGTTTCTTCTTTACCATTTTTCCTGTCTTGCCTGCAATAAAAGCAATGCCTTTCTCGGCCAGGGTGCAGTTAGTCTGCTCATGTAATTCAAGTTCAGAAAATAGTTCATCTAATTTGATTTTTGAAAGATCCCTTGAAACTTTGTACGCATCTACCATAGATGCCCACAAAGTGTTTCTCGGGAAAGCATTAAGAGTATACCTGATCAGGTCACGGTTCTCTACCTTGTGACCGATTGTGTGTAGATCATTCATTAGTTCCTAGATTCTGGCGTGGAGCTGAGCTGCTGTTTCATCGTCGTTCATCTTGACTGTGTACAACTTGTTTAGGAGAAGGGCCCTCTTGCTGATTCGGGTGTCGGAGGTTCCTTCGTGCAACTCAATTAACTTACCCCAGAGTTCCTTTGCACTGTTGAATGGTCCCACCCGGTTCAGCTCTTCCTTGGTCAGGTCGTATTGAAGTGTCTAAGTTGCTTTAGCATCAGCTTCGATTTTTCTTTTCAGAGCGGTATCCCATACGGTGTAAGATTGTGGCACTCCTTCAGCATTTTTTGGAATCTCCAGACCAGACTGGATGATTATCCACATGTCCACCTGAGTTTTCAGGTGGACTTCCATCCGACTCTTCCAATAGGAGAAATCCTCCCCACTAAAAAGTGGTGGTCTGGCGGTACTGAACCCTTCTTGCATGGTCATTTAGGAATTATTGAAATACAATTAAAAAGGTGTCCCAAGACTTGGTCTTGGATTAGCAGTGCGGGAAGAAGATATTAAAAAAAAATTATCGAGTGGTGTTGCACCAACCTCGATTAACGATAAAAGTTCGATTGAAAAAGAAAAAGTTTCGTAAGAATCCGAAAAACTCTCAACTTGGTGGTTGCACCAAATTTGAGCTTCCCCGCTCTGTTACCACTTGTTGGATCGAGAATACACGATAGAGGGAGGGGGTGAATATCGTGAAAACTTATTCGGATAAAACTTTAAGAGAATATGCAGCGAAAATTAAAAACACACACAAGGAACACAAGCGTTTTTACTTGGTTCGGAATCGCTGTCGGCTCCTACTCCAAGGTCCACGGTCCTTGACCGTTTACTGCGGGCAATTCTATAATGCGCAAATTTTTACAGATATTTGTACAATAGTAGTGGAGTAAAAAGAACAATTTAACTCTTCGTTATCGACGCCCGATGTGGATTGTACTTCGGTGCGGAGGGTCGTCGTCGGCGCTAGAATCTCGAGATCAGAAGTTTCCGGAGCAGAGCACTTGAGCGAAGAGCGTTGGGGCATTGGAAAAATGTGTCTTGAAGCCTTGGTGGTCGCTTTTATAGAACTCCTGGGGGCGCCCTGGACGTTGGGGGCGCCCTCCACGTGCCTCTGGACCCGCAAACCCCTATCCGGAATTCGGTTAGCCCTTATCCCTCCAGGATCGGGCTCGAAGCTGACGGGGGCGCCCGAGACATTGGGGGCGCCATGCTTGACTTGGTCAACAGGCTTCATGGTTGATTTTTGCTTCGGTTTATTTCTTGTCTTTGACTCAGGGCGCCCGGGACCTCCAGGACGCCCTGCTTAGAGCAGTTTCGAAGCAACTCTTTGCTTGGTTGTTTGCTTTGACCTTGGGAGCGCCCGGGACCTCCAGGGCGCCCTGCCCAGCTGCTGCCCCTCTCTTTTGGGGCGTTCTGAGCTGCAGAAACTCGTTCCTTCAGTCCTGCATCCAGGGTTAGTTCCAAAACAACAAGGTAAGAGTATTAGATAATTTTTTTACATCCGTAGCTGTCTTGGTTCTGACTTTGGGTCTCCCAAATGGAATCCTAGGTCGAACCGACGCCTACTGTTCCCTCGACGGAGAGCGCACCCTCACCTACTCCTCTCAGGAGAATTTACTTTTTGCCAACCGGCTCCTCCGGTTGGACTTTTGCCCGATGCACTTGACCAGGTCTTCGTGCCCACCTTCCGAGCAGGTCTTCGGTGCCCAGCTCCTTGCCAGGGCTTCGTGCCCAATCCTTGACCAGGACTTCGTGCCCACCTTCCGAGCAAGTCTTCTTTGCCTAGTGTGCCTAGGGCTTCTTTCCTGCACACTTAGTGAATCCATTAGATAACAATAACCTCTTAACTCTTGAACCCTTTGCCATTATCAAAACCCAGGTTTGACTTAGGTGTTACCTGCACCAATATAAGAAAGATTAAGATAATAAAGGTTTGTTTCTCTATATCCTTCTAACATGATATTTTCGGAGCCATTTTGTCTAATCAAGCAATTTCTTGCATTGAACTCAACCCTATACCCGACTTCGCAAAGTTGACTCACACTAAGCAAATTAAACTCCATATCCTTAATTAAAAGTACTTTATGAATTGTGATTATAGGAGATACCTCAATAGTGCCCCTACCTATTATTTTGAGTTTCCTACTATTTCTGAAAGATACCGTTCCTTCTCTTAGATAGATAATAGTGGAGAATTTGCTCACATCCTCGGTCATATGCCTTGAATACCCGCTATCCACTATCCACATTTTTTAGGCTGCCTTCACCTTCACCTAAACAACACGGAAAACACAAGCTTTTGGTACCCAAATGCTAGATCCACAAACATCATTTAAGTATTTCTTTGGTACCCATGCCTTCTTTACATTTCCCCTAACACCTTGCTTCCTAGGGGCACCCTTCCTACCCATAAGTGAAACATATGCCACCTCCTTGGTTTTGTGTCTATAACCTATCCCGGCCTTGTTATACATGGCTCTTTGACTATTGATGATCATATCAAGGTTTCTAGAGCCAATTTGAAATTTTTCAAGAGCCTTGGTGAGGTCTTCTACCTTTTCCCTTAGCTCCTTATTTTCCTTTTCTAAACATGAATCATGTGAAACGGAAGAGGAACCATGCACATTGTCCTTAAGTTTCATGGATTCTAATTTGAGCATGCAAACTTCATTTTTCAATTTCTTAACCTTCTTTCTAGCCTTAGCTAAATCATCATTTGTACTAGCAATTATTTTAACAAGAGTAGAGGTGGGTAAGTTATATACCTCACTTACCGACACATCGGATTCCGATGATGAGCCTTCACCTTCACTTAAACTCCCTTGTTCCTCATCACTTGACTCCTTTTCATCTTCGGATGACTCCAAGTTGTCCACTCCCATTAATGCGAAGTGTGACACATGATCTTCTTATTCCTCCGATGAAGATGGATCATCCCAAGTAGCTTTGAGACTTGTGACACTCTTTTCTTTTCCCTTGGATTTCTTCTTCTCACCCTTCTTCTTCTCCTCCTTATTTTCTTCTCTTTTCTTTAATTATGGATATTCATTCTTCATATGCCCCTCTTGATGGCAATTGTAGCAAATAATTTCCTTTCCTTTGCTCTTACTCCTTGAACTCTTCCTACTATGAGATTTGTTAGAAAAACTTTTAAAAGCTTTTCGCATTTTCCTTACCATGTAGGCTTCTTGGTCGCTATCCATGGAGGCACTAGATTCCTCCGAGTCGGATGATGATGAGTAGATGATCTTCTTCTTTTCCTTTTTCTTCTTCCTTTCCTTTTCTACAACAAAACCTACAACTTTCTCTTTAGTAGAATTGTTAGCTTGCTCATGTAACTTGAATTCACAAAATCGATCATCTAATTATACCGTAGAGATATCCCTAGAAATTTTGGAGGCATCAACCATTGATGCTCACAAAGTAGTCCTAGGGAATGATTGGAGTACATACCCACAATATCTCTATTTTCAACCTTCTCACCAATGACATGAAGTTCGTTGATTATTTCTTTGACCCTTCCATGTAGTTGACTTACCGTTTCGTTGGCCTTCATTGTGAGTTATTGGAGTTGTGCCACCAAGAGATCTTTATTGGCCCTCTTTGACTCATTTGACCCTTCATTGAGCTCAATGAGCTTCTCCCAATGCTCCTTCGTGGTCTTGAAAGACCCAACCTCGTTCAATTGCTCTTTTGATAATCCACATTGAAGTGTTGTTGTAGCCTTCGCATTGGCTTGCGCCTTCTTCATCATCTCCTTTGTCCAATTCCTCATTACTAGCAGCTCTCCCCTTTCATTTACGGGTTCGAAACCATCTACAATACTACACCAATTTTCAATATCGTTCATGAGATAGTACTCCATCCTACCTTTCCAATAGGCGAAATCATTGCCATCGAAGAACAGTGGCCTCGCGGTGCTATAACCCTCTTGAAACGTCATTTTCTTTGATGCTCCGGTCGATGGTTAGTTCTTTCGAAATGAACCATCTCTGATACCACTTGTTAGAACATGACGCCCAACTAGAGGGGGGATGAATAGTTGCTTTCGATTTTCTCTACAAAACTTGTTAGCCAAACACAAATAAAAATGATAAGAACAATGTTAACACCTTTGTTTACTTGGTATCCACCTCAGAGAGGTGACTAATCCAAGGATTCACATGCACGCACAAGCTCCACTATGAAAAATCTCCTTCAAGGTAGAGAAAACCTTCACAAGGTTGCCCTCTTCCTCTTTACAAGATGGAATTAAGATTGAGAGGAAGAGCTGGAGACTTTGAGCACAAACAACAGAATGGTACCCTCAAAAACCGTACCTTTGACCTACTCAAAAGTCCTTCTTTAAATAGTAAAGGATGGCTCCAAAAACCATCCAGCCTGATACCAGTCGACTTCCCCTGGGGCAGTTGACTGTTCCCACCGAAGTAGCTAGCCAACGGCTAGTTTTTCGGGGTTACCAGTCGATTGGCCCATGGGCAGTCGATTGATGTCTCGGGGAGTTCTGGCAGTCGATTGATTTCTGTTGGATCGAGAGAATACGATAGAGGGGGGTGAATATCGTAAATCGTTTCGGATTGACAAAAGAGCAAATACGCAGCGGAATAAACAAAACACAACACAAAGACTCAAGTAGTTTTACTTGGTTCGGAGTCGCGGTCGGCTCCTACTCCAAGGCCCACGGTCGTTGACCGTTTACTGCGGGCAATTCGCTATGAGCGCAAAAGGTTTACAAGAATTGTATAAGTAAATTGCAGTAAATATAACACATTTACTCTTCGTGGTCGATGCCCAGTATGGATCGTACATCGGTGCGGAGGGTCGGCGGCGGCGCTTGGAATTTCGAAATGGAAGGTTTCTGGAGCAGCGTGTTTGAGTCGAAGAGCATAGAAGCGTTGGAAACTGTGTTGTTCTGAAGCTTGGAGTCGAGGGGATATTTATAGCCTCCTGGGGCACCCTGAACGTTGGGGGCGCCCCCCCCCCCACATGTCACTCGATCCGAACAAGTCTCGGTCCGCTGAGAGTTGACTGTGGGAGTGCCCGGGACGCTGGGGGCGCCTCGGTTGACTTGGTCAGCTGGCTTCTCAGCCGGTTCACTTCGCTGGCTTGAACCCAGGGCGCCCTGAGCACTGGGGGCGCCTGGGACGCTAGGGGCGCCCGGGACCAGTAAGCTTTTGAGCCGCTTCTTCGTTTACTGCTTTTCCTTGACCTTGGGGGCCCCCGGGACCTCCGAGGCACCCTACTCAACTGCTGCCTCTTTCCCTTGAGGCGTTCTGAGCTGCAGAGACTCATTCCTTTGGTCCTGCATCCAGGGTTAGTTGCAAATACAATAAAACAAGAATATGTTATGTTTATACAGCCTTAGCTGTCTTGGTTCGGACTTTGGGTCTCCAAAATGGAACCCTAGGTCGAACCGACGCCTACTGTTCCCTCGACGGGGAATGCGTCCTCACCTACTCCTCTCAGGAGAATTTACCTGTTGACAACCGGCTCCTCCGGTTAGACTTTTGCCCAGCAGTCCTTCGCCAGGTGCCTAGCTGTCCTTCGCCAGGTCTTCAGTACCAGGCAATCCTTCGCCTGGTGCCCAGCAGTCCTTCGCCAGGTCTTCGGTCCCAAGCAGTCCCTCATCGGGTGCCTAGCAGTCCTTCGCCAGGTGTTAGATTCCTTGCAGCCCTTCGCCAGGTGCCTAGCAGTCCTTCGCTAGGTCTTTGTTTCCTGGCAGTCCTTCGCCAGGTGCCTAGCAGCCCTTCGCTAGGACTTTGTGTAGCGACCCGCCTTCTTACTGTCTTTAGACGGATCGTTACTTTCTCTATACTTCTCTACTTTTGATATATGATAAAAATGCGGAAATCTTTTTTTTTTCTTTTAAACTTTTAATTCTGCTAACGATTACGTTCTAGCTTAAGCAATCATGTATAATAATACCATGTCATACTCTCTTCTCAATCCTATAGCCAATGCCTATTGAAAACAGCCTTACCCTTCACAAACTGCCCGTACCAGTCGACTGATGACGTCATCAGTCGACTGATACTGCTATGAGCAGTTTTACAGGTTTTCGGCAGTTGGTTTCCAAGTCCACCATTCCTTCTAGTTCGAGCCACATCAAACTACGTCATCATTTCTATACTCTATATCAGTCTCCTAAACAATTTTGCCATTCAAACGAATTTATAAACTTGAATTTAGGACTTTTATGGAAGAAAACAAACTAAACAAGTTTATCTAAATTTTAACAATGGAGTTTGTACCAATCTTGGCTTCTATGAATTTATAACACCATATGCATGTTCTATAACATCACTAAGGCATTATGGAATGAGAAAGCAACTTTTCTAAACATATCTAAACTATGAAACTTAATTCAAAAGGAAAATTGATACTATCTTGGCACAAACACTTTTTCTCTAACAAAGTATCAATATTTCTAACTACTCACACTTTTACTCATCTAATGCAATCATGGGAATATATATGCTAAAGGAAATGACATGGAATCTTTACTCTAAGAATTTAGCATATAAAACTATCCAAAACTCAAATACTCCATAATCTCCATAAAGTAAGAACTTGTAATTTGAATAAACTTAAACACTGCAATTCAAATAACTAAATAGTCTCGTCTCAAAGATCTCTCCATAATCAGCCACCACACACACTTTGCTCAGCACCGCCTCGTCGCCTTCCTTCAGAATTGCCTGCCTTTACCTTTATCTGCAATAAGAGGAAATGCATCTATAAGCAAAAAGCTTAGTAAGTACTATCTAGCTCACAAAAACTCGAAATATGCAAACTTGCTTCTAGATCAAACTGAACATCATATGAGATACTAATATGCTTGAAAGAAAACTAATAACATGTATAACTCAAAACATGCATACTCAAGCAATAATAAATCTCATTTTACTTTTCTTGGCTCAACTTGAAACTTTAGCTATTCTTTAACTTTTGAAAACTTTCTTAAATTTTTGAAACTTTGCTAAAGCATATACTTGAAAATAATAATCACTTGGATCCACTGAAGACGTAAGTACCATCTGATATGCGCGTTCCCTAAAAGGTTGGGGTAGCGAGCCATCAATCCTAATAAAGCAGACCTTGGTCTACCAGGGCCAAGACCTTGGAATTGGACACCTGGATTTCTTTAACGACGCCCTTGGACGCCGGGTACTGGCCTTATAAAATAAAATAGCTTATCTTTCTTTTCTTTCTTATCTGTAAATGCCTTGGCATTTTCTGGAGCACCTTGCGTGCTAAAAATCCCTAAGTCTTGACTTTTGGGGATTTCTTAAGGCCTTGGCCTTTTCTTTTCTTATCTTTATCTTTTCTTTTCTTTTCTCATAGCTTTTCTTGGACCCTAAACTCACATAGGGTATTAATCAACATATATAAGCATATAATGAACTAAGATCACAAGCAAAAACTCAAACAAAAAGGAAATATCTCTTCTAAAAACTTTTAAAGGAAATTCTCGCGGAAAAACCGCCTCTTACTGCAGGTGAGCAGTACTTACATTGATATCTTGGACTTACAACCAAGATTGAGGTCTAGAACTCGGGAGAAACTCGAGATCTCGAAGAATTCTTCACGTCTACGCGTTCCTCTCGTCGCGGGGATCTCGAATATAGTATTATCTCTTGGAGAAAGGGTCTCGGCCGACCCTCTTGGCCTTGATTTGCGTGCGCACAAGAGAGGAGAGGGAGAGGGGTCGGCGCAAGGGGTGTTGGCCGAAGGGTTTGAGAGAAATCCCAACTTCTCTCTTTAAGTTTTCTATTTATACACTTAAGGATCGGATCAACCTAACTACAGCTTAAGTATTTATTTTTCTTTCCTTTTCTGTGCTTGATACCCTTAGCCCAGTTGGCCGCGCGCTCCCTTGGTCTCGTGGTGGTCGCTGGTTCGAACCCCCGCTGCCCCTTATGGTATTTTCCTATTTTGGCTTCTTTTTCCTTTTTCTTTTTTCTTTTTCCAAAAATACCAAACGGACTCGAAAAATTCCATAAAAATACTCTAAAAATTCCTAAAAATATCTAGAATATTTCTAAACCATTTCTAAATAATTCTAAGGACTTTAAGAACTAAAAATAGAAATTTTGGGGCGTTACACTTTGTTTCCTGGCAGTCCTTCGCCAGGTGCCTAGCAGCCCTTCGCTAGGACTTTGTTTCCTGGCAGTCCTTCGCCAGGAGCCAAGGAGCCCTTTCCTAGGACTTTTCCTGCACACTTGAGTAACATTATTAGATCACCAATAATACTTAACTTTGAACCCTTTGTCAATATCAAAACAAGGTTCGATATGGTGCTTCCTGCACCAACAATCTCCCCCTTTTTGATTTATGGCAACACAATTCAAAGTTAAGTAAAAATTACAACAGTTTATGTAAGAAGGTTAAGACCAATAAAACATAGCAGTTCTGAATAGTATAAAGTCTAAACCCAATGTAATTTTGAAAAAAAAAATTCTCATAATTGTGTTATAAAACAACAATTAACTTAACTCTTAACTTTGACCTTTCCTCCCCCTTTGACATATATCAAAAAACATTTATGGGTGCACAACATATCTAACAGGGATTTTTGAGTTTTTCTAAGTGCTTCATGTTTTTGACAAAGTGTTTTTCAAAAATAGAGTAAAAGCATTTTCACTATCAAAACTTTTTACACTTAGATAATTTTCAAAAAAGTTTTGCAGACCTAAATTTTGAAACTTTTACTTACAAGGCCTAAAAAAATTTTACTTAGGCAAAATTTCCATTCTTGAAGCTAAATTTCCAAAAAAAAAAAAATTCAACTTTGGAAAAAATTTTGTTTACTAAAGAAAATTTTGCACATTTAGACGAATTTATTTGGAAACACTTTGTGCATTTTGAAAAACATAATTCTTAAGAAATTTCTAGACAAGTTTTTCCCCAAAAAAAATCTTGTTTACTAAGGAAAATTTCATTTAAAAAAATTGAAATACTTAGATATTTAGAAACTTTTGCTTTACTTTTGAAAAAAAATTCCATTTTCTCTTTCTTTCTCTCCTCCTTAATGTGAAACTCTTCTCCTTATGTTTTAGACCATTTCTAAGATACACTTTCATTAAAAAGGGAAAAAAGTTTAAGGAAGAATTTAATTTCACTTTTTCAACTCTCCCCCTTGGCTATATATCAATAAAGAACTTTTGAAAAATATATTTTGAAAGAAATTTTAAAATATGTGTATCAGAGCTTTGTTGGGACCGGGTGCATGTTAACAAGGATACGGGTTCGTAAAATTTTAAATTTTTACGTGCAGCGGAAGAATTAGCATAAAATAATTTCTTAAATTATTTTTAACCACGCATCTAGCATGCAACCTTATGATGTGTGGACATGATCATAAATTAAAACTTTGCGGAAAAGTAAACTAATTTACTTAGTACCTCGCGTAACTCGAAGTAAGGGACGAGATCCAACCGTAGCGTCCCTTGGAAGCTCTGCCTCTATTCGCGTCCACGCCGAGTTCTCTTTGGGATGACTTCGCAAAGTCACGAGTTTTGTGCCGACGAAAACTACTAGATTCTCTAAAGGCACAACTAGAAGATCAATAGAGAAGAAAGGAAACTAACCACCAAGTTAATGGAATCAAAATTCCGGGTAAGGAAGGAAGGAGTCGCGATCCGCTTCTTCTTCTTCTTTGGCTCGAACTTGGTGGAGGAAGCTCACGGGCACCCTAGGTGCTTGCACCGGCCCTAAGGGAAGCAAAGGGCGCCGGCCCTAAAATGAATAAGGGGCGCCGGCCTTAAGGGGGAAGGAGAGGGAGAGGAAGAGAATAAGAGAGAGAGGGAGAGAGTTAATCTCTTGATTACTCTATCGATTAGAATTCAAGGCTAGCCTTGGTTCCTTTATATAGTAACCTCTCCCTTGCCAAGTCTCCCTCTTAACGGAATTTTCATAAGAAATTTATCCTATAAATTCTATTATTAATTATTCCGTTTAAGCCAAGTTTTATTATAACTAACTTTATAATAAAACAAATACCTTCTCTGCTTTTATTATGGAATAAATTTTATAAGAAATCTATAAATTTTCTTATTATGGAAAAATCAATTCATAATTGATTTTATAAAATTAAAATAAACCATTCCATGGATCATTTTAATTTCCATAAAAAGGGAATAAATTTCTATAAATTTATTTCTATAAATTTCTTTATACAAATTTATTTATCCATAATTTATAAAACAGATCGCGCTAGATTTATTTTATTAATTAAACCAAATAAATTGGTTTTCCCCCTTTGATGTGGCCGGCCAAAACAAAGGGGTTTGGCACCCTCTTTTGCCGGCCAAACCGAGCCGAACCAACCCCGAATTAAACTCATTTAATTCGCCCAATAAGCCTTCAAAAGACTTAGCCATTTTTAGCTTCCGTTGCGCCTCTGATTAACTCAGATCGACTTATTTCTCTTGATCGGAAAATCCAATTTTCAACTCGTTTTAAATCCCTCGGATTACTCGTAGTGCGTGTGACTAAATAGGCTTTCGATTTATGTTGGCCGTCTATAATCAACTAATTATAGAACGATCATGAGTGGCACCTAGTAGTACATCATGACCCCCAATTAATCGAAAGATCAACGGTTGACCTCAGAAAGAATTCCGAAACCCTTCAGCAGCTCTAATGAATCGTGCCCCATTCCCTTCACCATCTTATAACTACTTGGTTCAGGACATGGTCTGTTTGTGTCAGTCCCCACTAGACTGACTACGTCACACCTAGCCCAAGTAGTGTCTTTCTCGTCCTTTGGATTTCTAATTACTCTCATGTATTTAAGAGACTCATACTCTAAACATGATATGCTCTGGCCAGAGGCTTTGAGTAACAATCCGACGATAGGCCTGGGTATACATCTCCTCGCAAGGAGTGGTGAATCCTTTATAGGCTGTTCAAACATCTTCGGGCACTTCAGCTTATACCCAATCATCCTGGGTCCACACCTCCTTGGAGATGCTTGCTTAAGATGTTAAAGTATAAGTCTCCATGACCAAAATGACTTGAACACCGCAAGTCAAAGGAACATCGCACTTAAGCTGCAGTAAGAACTTCATTGACATATCTATATGTAGATTAACATATGAAGTTTTACGGCTAGTCACTCCAATGAACTAGTTCCCTTAACTAGCATCCATGTTTATCTCCGGACATCCCAATGTCACCAGCTAGTGAGAATCAGCTGATTAGAGAATAACCCATGCTAGTCTTAACAGAATTGATAGTGTCCGTTTTTATCAATTCATCGACTAGGGATATTTTCAATACTTCACAATTGCATATTTAGAGATAATCACTAGTTGTGATCCCATCACAAATTCTCTTATGCTGTGAATTGTATTGGGGACATTCATTAGATGAGTTTAAGATCCCAATCAAATACACAAATATGTATACTCAAATAGTGAATTTGTATTTATTAAAATAAATGTTTACAATCATAAGGTGATTGCCTTAGGACACTTCTCTCATATCACTAACAAGCTTAAGAGTCTTGAAAATATAAAAATATTTAGCATAATTCTTGAAAGCATAGCAAAAAGCTTTAAATTGCAAAACTCCACATTGAAAGGTATTTTAAAAAAAATGTATTTGTAGGCAATTTTTAGGAAAATTCACGCACTTAGAACACTATTGTCTTGAAAAATATTAGTACTTTTGAAAACATTATATAGAAGTGCTTTTGAAAGATATTATGTATTTTTGAAGATATAAGTACTTTTGAAGATTATGTATTTTTGAAAAATATAAGTACTTTTTGAAGATTATGCATTTTTGAAAAATATAAGTACTTTTTGAAAAAATGTTATGCATTTTGAAACCATAATATTTTACTTGACTAGGTTTCTTTTCCAGTCTGACACAATCCTAGGAACCCTTGTTAACTACAAGGACATTTTCCTAAGTGTCCTGAAAATTCTCAAAACTCAAGCAAATATTATTTCAAAAGGCATTTCAAAAATAATTTTATAAGCCAAAAAAAACATTTTAAAATAATAATATTTTGTAAGACAAATTACTTATGTTTTCGACACAATTTTGAAAATATAGTGTATGGAAACATATTATTTAGAAATGTTTAATAACTCTTTTAATTTGACCTCCCCCTAAACTTGATACAGTCCTTAGAAGCTTGTTGACGACAAGTATTCTTCCTCTGAGTTCTTAGGGTTCAGTTCAGATCAAAAGAATTATTTGATAATTTCAAAGATAATTGCCAAAGAAAATACTTGTCAGAAATAATTTTTTTTAGTTTAGACTCCCCCTAAATTTGACACATCCTAGGAGTCCTTGTAGATCATTAAGTAGACCTCCTTTGTATCTTTAGGGTTTATCAAAATCAAAAAAAAATTTGAACAACCTTTTGAGTATGATAACTTTCAAGGAGATAAATTTTTGAAAACATAACTTGAAATGATAGCACAGTTTTCGAAAAATATTTTGAAAAGGTGATTATTTTTCAAACAAATAGTAGTATAGGAAGGTTTTTGAATCAATTTTTGAAAACCTTATTTTGAGTTGATAATAAGTTTTAGAGCATAAGGTTTTTGAAAAAAATCTAAATTTTTCGAAAAAACAAAAAAAAAACAAAAAAAAACCCCTTTTGTATCTGACACGTCTGACTTTATCTAAGTGCCTTAAGGGATTTCAGTGTTGACTAGGATTGACTGTTTTGACCATGTTTGACTCAGTTAACTATGTTTGACCAATCAATAACTAAATCAAACAAGCCCTAGATATTTAAAACGGGTCTGTTGAGATATTTAACATGAAATTCAATATATAAAAAAAACTGTTGGAGTTGAAAAAGTATGGTAAAGTAAACTGAATTTATTTGAAAACTAGAGATAATTTTGAATAACTTTTGAAATCACTTTGAGTTTTATTTAGAAGGATAGTGACATATACTCTTAGGTCCTAGATATCTCACCCAGTTCTACATGATCAAACAAGTTAACCTTATGGGTTTTGTGAGATGCTTTATTTTTATCTTCAAATTAGTGTTAAATCTAAGATTTACTTAAAATTTATGTTAGATTCAAATCTAACAATAGTAAAGTGAATTTGATTTTCTATAATTGGCTTCCAGGTCTTGGCGAGGCACTAGGCCTTCTTTGGCCGTGGCCTTATTGGATCATCAACCCTTTCCTTGACAAAGCCTTTTATAGAAAATTCATCTTCAAGTCACTCCTTGAAAGATTTTGGTCTAACTAGTTTGGGTCTTGGATCGGTAGCTTTAGCTAGTTCCACCAGACTAAACAGTCCAAGTAGTGTATACTTGACCTTATTAGAAGGGCTTCCCTAACGTACTATCATCTCACCTCCTCCCAGTACTAGGTTTTCAAGTTTTAAGTAACTCTTTAGTCCTTAAACTAGTCAATCCTAATTCTAAGCAAAAATAAAAAATAAAAATAAATAGAAACACACAATTAAAGTAAACAATTATCTAAGTAAGGTCACAATTGGAGTAATACTCCGGATTTTCGAAATCAGCAAGATTACGAATTAAATTTTCTAATATATTGACCTTATGTTTTAGGGTTTCATTTTCTTGCTTCAATTTTCTAAAATTTGCCTTAATTAATTTACATGAATCAATCACATTATTCAAGGTAAATATCAGATTTTCAAATACTGTAAATTTACCTTTGTTGATTGTTTGTCCGACATTCTTGGTAGCTCTTTTATCTGTGCATTCACTTTTGAAATGCCCGAACTCCTGGCACTTGAAGCATTGGATGCGACTTTTGTTCCTTCGTGCTTTTGGAACTGGTTCCTTTGTCGCCATCGGTGGTGTCGTTTGAATCTTACGAGTAGGACACTCACTTTGGTAGTGCCCTCTCTCCCTGCATGTGTAACAAATTACATGATTTTTAAAATCTGAATTTACACTTTTACCTTTTGATTCCTTATTGGGAATCTCCCCCTTTATTCTCGTTGTCTCGGATCTCGGCTCATTTTCTGATTCTGTGTCTGAGTCGGACTCGGGTACTGGTTTAAGCTCCTTCTTTGGTGGTTCTTTAGGAGTTTTCCCTACAATAGAATTTACACCTTCCTCGACCATTACAGTGTCTATTTGATTATTTAATTCTAATTTTGAAAAGAATTCGAAATCGGTTACCGTCTCAGTCAATTCGTCGTCTGATTCTAGTTTGATTTCGACTTTGGATTCGGGTTCAGACTCTGACTCGGTTGTTTGTGCTTGAACCGAGAGTGCATGATACCTTAGGTGATCTTCTTCTTCTTTGTCCGATTCCTCTAACGATTCGGACAACACAACTTTTGAGTCCTCAATATCGGAGCTCTCTTCGTGTAGGTTGATTAGCTTCTCCCACATCTCTTTAGCACAGTTGAAGGGTCCAACATGCTTGAATACTTCTTTTGTTAGGCCGCATTGTAGGATTGCAGTCGCCTTTGCATCTGTCTCGATCATGTTGACTGTTGGTTCGTCCAATTTGTCCCAGGCGATCGTTGTTCCATCTTCTGTGGGGAATGTGAACCCCGTTTGGATTATCAACCATAAATCCAAATTGACCTTCAAGTGGGATTCCATTAGACTTCTCCAGGAATTGAAGTTCTTGCCGGAGAATAGCGGTGGACGGGCTCTGTTCCACTCTTGGATGGTCATTTAGTTTAAACTTTGCACACAAGAGAAGTAACAGAAATGTACCAAGACTTGGTCTTGGATTAGTAGTACGGGAGAGGGAAAAATAGCCCAACAAAAAAATATTACACGAATTTCGAGGTAAAATAATAATAAAATAATAAATATTTATGACAAATTTTTGAAAGTGTTACTTTATCAATTATGATTAATGATGAAAGAGTAAGACTTCAATGCTGGGGAGAAAATTTGCTTGAATTAAGATAGAACGAATTTCGGGAAAAAATATTAAAATAATAGAAAAAAATTTATGACAAATTTTCCAAACTTAATTGTTTTATCAATTCTGACTTATGGTGAAAAAATAAGAATTTAAAATTGAAAAAGGCGATTGAGTGGTGTTGCACCAACCTCAATTAAAAACAAATTTAAAATAATTTTGTAAAAATCCGAAAAACACTCTCAAATTGGTGGTTGCACCAAATTTGAGCTTCCCCGCTCTGATACCACTTGTTGAATCGAGAGAATACGATAGAGGGGGGTGAATATCGTAAATCGTTTCGGATTAACAAAAGAGCAAATACGCAGCGGAATAAACAAAACACAATACAAAGACTTAAGTAGTTTTCCTTGGTTCGGAGTCGCGGTCGGCTCCTACTCCAAGGCCCACAGTCATTGACAGTTTACTGCGGGCAATTCTATATGAGCGCAAAAGGTTTACAAGAATTGTATAAGTAAATTGCAGTAAATATAACACTTTTACTCTTCGTGGTCGACGCCCGGTATGGATCGTACTTCGGTGCGGAGGGTCGGCGGCGGCGCTTGGAATTTCGAAATGGAAGGTTTTTGGAGCAGCGCATTTGAGTCGAAGAGCGTAGAAGCGTTGGAAACTGTGTTGTTCTGAAGCTTGGAGTCGAGGGGCTATTTATAGCCTCCTGGGGCGCCCTGAACGTTAGGGGCACCCCCCCCCCCCACGTGTCAGTCGATCCGAACAAGTTTCGGTCAGCCCTTATCCCACTTGAATAGGGCTGAAAGTTGACTGTGGGGGCGCCTCGGTTGACTCGGTTAGCTGGCTTCTCGGCCGGTTCACTTCGCTGGCTTGAACCTAGGGCGCCCTGGGCACTGGGGGCGCCCGGGACACTGGGGGCACCCGGGACACAGGGGGCGCCCGGGACCAGTAAGCTTTTGAGCCGCTTCTTCGTTTACTGCTTTGCCTTGACCTTGGGGGCGCCCGAGACCTCCGGGGCGCCCTACTCAGCTGCTGCCTCTTTCCCTTGAGGCGTTCTGAGCTACAGAGACTCGTTCCTTTGGTCCTGCATCCAGGGTTAGTTGCAAATACAATAAAACAAGAATATGTTATGTTTATACAGCCTTAGATGTCTTGGTTCTGACTTTAGGTCTACAAAATGGAACCCTAGGTCAAACCGACGCCTACTGTTCCCTCGACGGGGAACGCGTCCTCACCTACACCTCTCAGGAGCCGGTTGGACTTTTGCCCAGCAGTCCTTCGCCAGATGCCTAGCTGTCCTTCACTAGGTCTTCAGTACCAGGCAGTCCCTCGCCTGGTGCCCAGCAGTCCTTCGCCAGGTCTTCGGTTCCAAGTAGCCCCTCGCCTGGTGCCTAGCAGTCCTTCGCCAGATGTTAGATTCCTAGCAGCCCTTCGCCAGGTGGCTAGCAGTCCTTCGCTAGGTCTTTGTTTCCTTGCAGTCCTTCGCCAGGTGCCTAGCAGACCTTCGCTAGGTCTTTGTTTCCTGGCAGTCCTTCGCCAGGTGCCTAGCAGCCCTTCGCTAGGACTTTGTTTCCTGGCAGTCCTTCGCCAGGTGCCTAGCAGCCCTTTGCTAGGACTTTTCATGCACACTTGAGTAACATTGTTAGTGTTGGGACCGGGTGCATGTTGACATGGATGCGGGTTCATAATTTTAAAATTAATTACGTGCAGCGAAAGGTTTAACATAAATAATTTCTCAAATTATTTAACCACACGTCTAAGCATGCAACCTTATCTTGTGTAGACATGATCATATATTTAAAATTTTGCAGAAACGTAAACTAATTTACTTGTTACCTCGCGTAACTCGAAGGAAGGGACGAGATCCAACCGTAAGCGTCCCTTGGAAGCTCCGCCTCTATTCACGTCCACGCCGAGTATCTTCGGGATGACTTCGCAAAGCCACGAGTTTCGTGTTCTCGAGAACTACTAGATTCTCTGAGAACGCGACAAGAAAAACCAAGAGAGAAGTAATCACATTGGAAAAACTCACCACCAAGGTTGGCCGGAATCACAATTCCGGCGAGAAGGAGGAAGATGACTTGCGCCCAATCCCAAGGTGATGATGGCCGGAGAGGAAGATCGTCCCAACGGAAGAACTTCGTCGCCTCGGTGCTTCTCCTTGTGCTCACGGCAAGAAGAAAGGAGGAGAGGCTTGTGGCCGGCCAAGAGGAAGAATGGAGGAGAGGGAGAGAGCCCAACCAAGAATACTTGGATTAATTTCCAAGCTTGCCTTGGGTCCTTTATATAGTGGCCTCTCAATCGCCAAGTCTCTTTTTTCTTATGGAATAATTTTTCATAAGAAATTTATCATATAAATTTTCTATGACTTATTCCATCATGTCAAGTTTTATCATATTTTAATTTATGATAAAAAATCAACCAAGTCTGTTTTTTCTTATGGAAAGAAATTTCTTATCATGGTAAATCAATCCATGATTGATTTTATAAAATAAAATAAACCAATCCATGGTTCATTTTAATTTCCATGAAAAATAAATTTCTTTATCATGGTAAATCAATCCATGATTGATTTTATAAAATAAAATAAACCAATCCATGGTTCATTTTAATTTCCATGAAAAATAAACCTTTTAATTTCCATGAAAAATAAACCAAACCTTGGTTTAAAAATTTATATCATCCATAATTTTATAAAACAAACCACACTTGGTTTATTTTATAAATTGAACCGAAACTTGGTTCTCTCCCTTTGTTGTGGTCGGCCAAGTAAAGAGGGTGGGGACCCTCTTTGGCCGGCTTATCCAAGTCACGCCCCAATGAATTAAACTCATTTAATTCATCTATTAAGTCTTCAAAAGACTTAGCCATTTTACGCTTCCGATGCGACTCTGAAAAATTCAGATTCGACTTATCATTTGGCTCAACCAAACCTAATCTCTCTTGATTGGAAAATCCAATTTTCAACTCGTTTTAAATCCCTCAGATTACTCGTAGTACGTGTGACTAAATAGACTTTCGATTTATGTTGGCCGTCTATAATTAGTCAATTATAGAACGATCATGAGTGGCACCTAATAGTACATCATGATCCCCAATTAATCAAAAGATCAACGGTTGACCTCAGAAATAATTCTGAAACCCTTCAGCAGCTATAATGAATCGTGCCCCATTCCCTTCACTATCTTATACCCACTTGGTTCAGGACATGGTCTATATGTGTCAGTCCCCACTAGGCTGACTACGTCACACCTAGCCCAAGTAACGTTTTCTCATCCTACGGATTCTAATTACTCTCATGTTTCTAAGAGATTCATACTCTGAACATGTCATGCTCTGGCCAGAGGCTTCGAGTAACAATCCGACGATAGGCCTTGGGTATACATCTCCTCGCAAGGAGTGGTGAAACCTTTGTAGGCTGTTCAAACATCTTCGGGCACTTCGGCTTATACCCAATCATCCTGGGTCCACACCTCCTTGGAGATGCTTGCTTAAGATGTTAAAGTATAAGTCTCTATGACCAAGATGACTTGAACACCGCAAGTCAAAGGAACATCGCACTTAAGCTGCAGCAAGAACTTCACTGACATGTCTATATGTAGACTACCATATGAAGTTTTACAGCCAGTCACTCCAATGAACTAGTTCCCTTAACTAGCATTCATGTTTATCTCCGGACATCTCAATGTCACCAGCCAGTGAGAATCAGTTGATTAGAGAATAACCCATGCTAGTCTCAACAGAATTGATAGTGTCCGTATTTATCAATTCATCGACTAGGGACAATTTCAATACTTCACAATTGCACATGTAGAGATAATCACTAGTTGTGAATTCGTCACAAATTCTCTCATGCTGTGAATTGTATTACGGACATTCAGTAAATGAGTTTAAGATCTCAAGCAAATACATAAACATGTATACTCAAATAGTGAATATTCATTTATTAAGATAAATGATTACAATCATAAGGCGATTGCCTTAGGACACTTTTCTCATATCACTAACAGTTAGATCACCAATAATACTTAACTTTGAACCCTTTGCCAATATCAAAACAAGGTTCGATATGGTGCTTCCTGCACCAACAATTTCCTCCCAGTCGACTTCCCAGCTTATACAAGCACACCTCCCCACTCCGACGACCCTCCTTCACATGTGCCTTCAAGTATACTCCCGTGGCTTGCCCCTTGAAGTCCTCTTCCACCGGCAATCGTCCCTCGGATGCGCACGCAAGCCCTCAGCGTGCCTCCATTCCACCCTTCACATGTGCCCGTTGAAGTCCACTTCCCGGCTTGCCCTTGGAGTTCTCTTCCCTCAGCTCTCGTCCCTCGGATGTGTCCTCCATGTGTGACTCACCAAGTCTTGCAAGACTCATTCACACATATTAAAAATAACATAACATCCTAACCTTAACCATATTGACACACACACATCAACACCATGATCTTCCCGATCATACATGGGTTGATTGCCCCAACAAGATTGTGTTAGGTTTAGGAGGAGTCCTAATCAAAAGAAAATTAATTCTATTACTGATTATTTCAATATATTTCTTAAAATTTTTGGTGTAATTCTTTTCATTTGAATCAAACCCTAAGACTCGGAGGAAGATCAACTTATGGTCAACATGCTTCATAGAACTGTGTCAAGTTTAGGCGGAGATTCAAATTAAAAGAATCATTAGAAATTTCAAAAATATTATATTTTCATAAAACCATTATCTTTTTTAAAATACTTTTGAAAATACTATATTCTCATTTTCCAAAACTTATTTTGAAAATCATTTGTCTTTTGTAATACCTTTGAAAATAATTTTTACTTGAGTTTGGAAAAAATTTTAAGACACTTAGGAAAATTTTCCTTGTAAGTTAACAAGGTTTCCTAGAATTGTGTCAGACTGGAAAAGAAACCAAATCAAGAAAGTTATTATTTTTTCAAAAGTAAATTATTCATTTTTGGAAAATCCCTAAGACACATAGGAATGTTCTTGTGGTTAACAAGATTCCTAGGATTGTGTTAGACTTAGGGAAGTTCAAATTCTTTTTTTTAAAAAAAAATTCACATATTGTTGGTGCAATGTTATTTAAAGTACTTAGTGCCTTTTTGAATATTTTCTAGAACAAGTACTTAGTCTTTTTTAAAGGGAAGAGTTTTGAAAATCATTTTTTTTAAATATATCTTAAGTATTTTCAAAAAGGGAGAGAGATATTATCTTAAAAGCGAGAGAGAGGCCTAAGTTAGATTTTTTTCGAAAATCCTATTGTTGGTGCAAAATTTTTTTTTTGCTATTTCCTTTTGATGTGTGACAAAGGGGGAGAAAGACTTTATTTAGATTTTTTTTCAATTTCTCTCAAGCATTGAACCTAGAACCCTTAGACCTAACCTAACTTAAGATTATTGTCAAACATCAAAAAGAAGGAGATTGTTGGTGCAAAGAGCATCAGTGATAAACAGTCATCCTCTAGGGCTTCGATATTTAACAATATACTAAGGTTAGTCAAAGTGATCATGGGTTAAGCCAAACATGACCTGATGTTTGGTAGGATAAACCCAGGTTTGATCAAACTTGACAAAGGGTTAGCCAAACAGGACTTGATGTTTGGCAGAACTATAAGTCACAATATACTTAGGTTTAGTCAAGTGATCAAGGGTTTAGCCAAACAGGACTTGATGTTTGGTAGGTTAAACACAGTTTTGATCAGGTTGACAATGGCATAGCCAAACAGGATCTAATAATTGACAGAGTGAACAGAACCCAGGGTTGGCCAGTTTGACCAAGGGATTAAACCAAACCGAACTTGAGGTTTGAGATTATAATTACCTGAAGGTTGGAAGAAGTCTAGTCAGGATTAAGATGACTAGCAAAGAAGTGATTAATGTGAAAGAACCCCTAGTGAGTGAAACTAGGTGAAAGAAACCCTGGTGAGTAAAGCTGGGTCCTAGCAAAGGAAGCTAGGTGGAAGAAATCCTAGTGAGTGAAGCTAGGTGGACTAAGTCCTGGTGAGTAAAGCTGGGCACGAAGTCTTGGTCTGGGGGTCTGAGCACTAAGTCCTGGTCGAGGATCGGGCAACGGAGTCTTTGCCGAGCGAGGATTGCGGACAGAAGTTGAGACGGGTCGAGGTCGGACGTCTCAAAATCTGGGTTCTTGGAGGCCAAGCAAAAGTCCAACCGGAGGCCTCGACTGACAAAAGTAACTTCTCCAGGGTGGAGTAGGTGAGGACGTGTTCCCCGGGAATGGGAACATTAGGTGTCGGATTGACCTAGGGTTTCAGGTGAAATCCAAAGTCAAAACATATAAATTAAGGCTAAGATTATTTATGTTTTTGTCTTGTGTTTGTTATCTTGCAGGTACCTGGAGTTGGAGCCAAGATAGGAGAGTAAACGCAGGAAAAACGGGACTTGGGAAAAGGCTTCCTGGGCGCTTGACTTGAATCAGGCACCTAGTAAAAGCTTTCCTAGGCGCCTGGGAGCTTCCCAGGCGCCTAGGAAGGGCTGATTTCATCCATGCACGAGTTTCGCTGCGATGGATGAACTTTGTGATGGTGTCTAAGCATGAAATCGAATTGCAAAAGAAAAAATTTTAGACTTACAGCGATTTGATCTTCTTCTTCCCTTTTCTTCTTCTGCTGCGCTGTCGTGAGAACGTCACCGGACCGATCCCAAATACCCACAAACCAAATCCCTCATATTCGAAGCTCCGATTCCTTCTTCGTGTCCCTCTCCTTGGATTGCAATTTGGACGCCAATTTATAGGACGAATCAGGCATTTCTTCTACCTCCATCAATGGAGGTATTCAATGCTATTGATTGTCAACGTTTCAACATTTCAAAATCAAGGCTTGTAACGCCTGTAACGCCAACATCTCCCACTCGTCCAATTCTATCCATATAGGTCATCTAGTCACTAAGACTATGTAAGGAAGTCACAAAGACCATATAGGAGCATTCAATTCATACTTCAGGGAAAATGGTTCGTGCGACAACAAGCACACTGAGCAATTAATGCTAAGAAAGTTGTTACACTTAACTTAGCTGCTCTATAGAACGAATCAGAGACATCAATAACTTGTCTTTACCCCAGATTAAATATTTACATCAATATGAACATCTCTAATCCCTCATATAACATTTATGTCAAGAGCATGTTCGATATCTCAAATCAATACTTTTATTCACAATCACATTTTTAAGTACTTAACAAAAAAATGTAACTGGTCGACCAGTGAATAAGTATTACATATGTAAACCAATTTTAATCTTCCTTTTCAGCTAGAATCTATTCATTCTAATCAGTCGCTTTCCTAGTTATGCTCCATAGACCGAATCATCCATAGTCAATAGGACACACACTAAAGTAGCAACCACTGATTAAAACTTCAAGTAGACAGCTAAATAGTCACTTAGGGTAAGATTGAGATTAACTAATAATCTCAAGGGTCTCACATAGTATAGAAGCAGGGATCCTTTCTCCTACTACCCTTATTGTCGCTATAGCACATGTGGTATGAATCACATGCTACAATGTTTTTCTCTTTACCAAAAAGAGTGCATGTTTTTCTCAAATATTTAATATCGTACAGATTTTGATCTAGACATACCTAACGTCTAATCCGAATTCAACTTATGAATTCCAATCTGGCTTTAAACAGGTTTAGTAAATGGTGGGTTCATTTACTATGATCATTACATAAATGATCTCATCTTGATACAAAATCAAGGCGACCTCAACTTATGAGTATGTCTCTCATCACAACTACATAAGCTGTCTCATAAGTAATGGTCTTACCTCTATTTATACTCAACAAATAGAGACGATTGTCCATGTGAGAGGACCAATCTTAGCCTGCCAACATGCTCATCGAGACTTTTACCAAATGTAACAAATACATTTACACTGAATAGATCATGACATTTCATTTAAATAATAGTCTTTATAATTTGTTACAACTTGCGTAGTCCCAAAGACTTCACATGTTCATAAAATGACTCTTTAGTCAACGGCTTAGTAAAAGGATCTGCAAGCATTGCTCGGGTAGGGATGTATTCAAGAATTATCTTTTTCTTGTCAACAATATCCCTTACAAAATTGTATTTAATTTCTATATGCTTGCCTTTGCTGTGATATTTAGGATCCTTGGAAAAAGCTATAGCAGCTTGATTGTCACAACACACTGTAACAGGGCTCCCACTGTCCTCAACAATCTTCAGATACTTTAGGAACCTTCTCAACCAGACAGCTTCTTGTACAGCCGCTGCACAAGCCACATACTCAGCCTCCATTGTCGACAGTGCTACACAAGCCTGTTTCTTGCTGTTCCAAGAAATGGCACCTCCATTCAGCAAAAAAATATAGCCAGATGTGGATTTTCTGTCATCAAGGTCCCCTGCTCAATCTGCATCTGCGTAGCCCTTCAAGCTCAGTTTTGATCCTTGAAAGCAGAGACAATAATCTGCCGTCCCTTTTAGATATCTGAATATCCTTTTTACCGCTTTCTAGTGTCTCGATCCTGGGTTTGACTGGAAACGACTAACTAAGCCAACAGCATAGCTTATATCAGGGCGAGTACACAACATAGTGTACATCAAACTACCAATGGCACTAGCATATGGTCTTTTCTTCATCTCGGCTATCTCTTCAGGAGTCTTGGGAGACATACTTTTGCTCAAAACAACACCTTTCGCTGTAGGTGTTTGTTCAACGTTGCAATCAAACATATTGAAGTGTTGTAGTATCTTAGTAATATAAGCTTCTTGGGACAAACCCAAAAGTCTTTTTGATCGATCATGAATGATCCGTACTCCTAAGATATACTCGACTTCTCCCATGTCAAGTATGTCAAATTGTGATGAAAGCCAAGACTTAACCTCAATCACAACTTTTAAGTCATTTCCAGCTATCAGCATATCATCAACATATAATGATAAAATGATCAACTTTCCTTTATCCTTTCTTAGGTAAACACAATGATCCTCATTGATCATTTCGAAACCATAAGATAAAATGACTTCATTGAATCTTATGTTCCATTGTCTCGACGCTTGCTTTAGCCCATATATAGACTTTTTAAGTCTACATACTTTTTTCTCTTGGCCATCAGCAATATAACCTTCTGGTTGTGCCATATAGATTTCCTCGTCAAGATTACCATTAAGGAAAGCCGTTTTTACATCCATCTGATGTAATTCCAAGTCATAATGTGCTACTATAGCTAAAATGACACGTATTGACACAAACTTCACAACAGGGGAAAATGTCTCTTCAAAATCAATACCCTCCATTTGGGTATATCCTTTTGCAACCAGACTAGCTTTGGATTTATTAATCGATCCATCTGCCTTCCTCTTGACTTTGAGAATCCATTTATTCCCAATAGCCCTTCGGCCTGGAGGAAGATCGACTAAATCCCAAACCTGATTCTTTCTCATAGACTCCATTTCTTCATCCATTGCAATTCTCCATTTTTCTCTAACTGAGCATTTCAATGCTTCCTCAACCATTCGAGGTTCTTCATCGTCAACTGGGAGAATCATTAATGCCTCATTTTCAATGTCAAACCTTCTCCGAGGAATAATCTTACGATTACTTCTTCGCAGGTTTGACTGTTGAGAAACTAATTCACTTATAGGCAATTTACTCCCACAAGGTTGACTAGATTCAGGTATCCCCTGTGATTCCTGATCTGTTAATGGAGGAATAGTATCCTCCTCCTCTATTGCGAATAGAGGAGTTGATTTATCAACTTCACCTCTTGTTGGGAACTCAGTTTCGAGAAAAGTAGCATCTCTTGACTCAATTTCAGAGATGGTTCCATCTTGTTGCTCACCAATAAAGACATAACCCTTAGAGGTATCAGAATATCTTACAAAAATACACTTCTTACCTCTGGGTCCTAATTTTCCATATTTGTGACTCTTGTCATGAATATAAGCAGCTGACCCCCATGGTCTCAAATTACTCAAATCTAGTTTTCTGCCTGTCCAAAGTTCATATGGAGTAGATGGAACGGATTTAAAAGGCACCCGGTTAAGTATGTAGGTTGCAGCCAATAATGCATCTCCCCAATAGGAAATAGGCAAATTAGCTTGTGCCATCATCGACCTAACCATTTCAAGAAGAGTTCGATTTCTTCTTGCAGCAACTCCATTTTGCTGTGGAGTTCCAGGGATAGTTAACTGTCTAATAATCCCTTTCTCATTACATATTGTCTTGAACTGATCAGACAAGTATTCATCTCCACGGTCAGTGCGTAAGGTTTTAACCTTACATTCCAATTGATTCTCAACTTCGTTCAAATAACGATTAAAGCAATCTAATGCTTCAGATTTATGAGAAATCAAATACACATGACCAAAACGCATGAAATCATCAATAAATGTAATGAAATATGAACTACCATTTCTAGCCTTCATGTTCATCGGACCACAAATATCCGAATGAATCAATTGCAATGGTGAATCAGCCCTAATAGCCTTACCAAACGGTTTCCTAATTGCTTTTCCAGCAAGACAATGCTCACATATAGACAAGTCAACTTTAGCACGAGTGCCGAGCAGACCCTCTCTTGCTAATCTATTCATTCTTTCTTGTCCTATATGTCCCAATCTAGCATGCCAAACTTTATCATTAACATCAGCATCACTAGTAAGAGCAATGTTTGAAAAACAACCATCATTTCCACAATTAACATCTGGTTCTACATCAAGAACCATGAAACCGTTTGATATAAAACCATATCCAATTAACACAGAGTCAATTTTAAGTTCTACACGACGACTGTAAAAATTCATACAATAACCCAATTCAAGAAGACAATTCGCAGAAACCAGATTCCGTCGAATCTCAGGAGCATACAGGACATCATGCAGAAACAATGTACGCCCACCACGAAGGTTGAGTTTGCAAGTGTCAATTCCTTTGACTTCAATTCTTGCATTGTTTCCCACATATATCCAATTATTGCCTGCTGGTACGCGACGGTACTCCACGTGCGTAGCTCGATCACGAGCTACATGGTTCGTTGCTCCTGAATCTATAATCCATAAAGGATAAGAATCAGCTAACAACACCGAACTAGCAACATAAAGCTCATGAAAAGAAGACAAACATGGATTTACCTTTTTTAGCTCAGTACACTCCCGAGCAAAATGGCCCTTCTTGCCACAGTTGTAGCAAGTTAGCTTGCCTTTAGGTTTCTTTCCATTCTTCTTTCCTTTCTTCTTGATTGGGTCTTGCACAGTAGTAGCACCAGCTTCTTTTCCCTTACCCTTCCCTTTCTTAAACCATTTTTTCTTATTCTTGGATCCAGAACCTTCAGCTACAAAAGCTTGCTCAGAAATCCTTGCGGATTCTATTCTCTCCGCCTCCAGTTCAATATGGCGTGAGACATCAATGAAAGCCCTTATACTCTCACTGTGAGTAAGGTTCTGCTTCATTGTTTCCCAAGAATCAAGAAGGGAACGAATAACTGCTTGAACCTGTTGTTCGTCGGTCAACTCATGACCAGCAGTCTTAAGCTCCCGAATCATATTACCCATTTCTCTCAGATGTTGGGTCATCGTTACATTCAGGCGCTTTTTACAACTGTCAAACTTGATTGTCAGTTGACGAAGCTTGCTTACACTAACTCCACTATATCTCTCTTTCAGGGCAACCCAAACAGCATGAGCTGATAGTAGTGGCTCATACTCAAATACCAGGTCATCTACCATTGAACTAATCAATATCCCCTTTGCAGTGGAGTCCTTTTTCTTCCATGCCCTATAGGCATCTAGATCAAGTCTGTACTGTGCAGTTGAACCAACAGTAGGTTCTACCATGAAATGATTTACAGCCTCCAGAACTTCTTGTTCCTCAAGAACATATTGTATCTTGAGATGCCATATTTTATAGTTGTCCCCATACAATTTCTCCCCCTTGTTCAGTTCATCTATGATGTTCTTGGTTGTCATGATCTATCATAAATAAACATATTATTCATTAATTTAGTGTATATCATCTGTACATAATTTTTGATTGACTCAATGTAAACTTGACTTGGATTACGAAATCAAGTGATAACTACGTTTTCACTCATCATTCACATCATCCAATCTAATTAACATTGATCAATTATATTACATATATCCCATTAAATGAACTAATCATTTATCTTGAATATGAACTAATCATATAAATGAACTAATCATTGACAAGTCAGTTAACACATAATATAACTTTATTTAATAGGCTTAATAAGTAGGTACAACAAACAAAATTCAATGAACTAGATAAGTTGACATCATTCCCATAATAAAAAATATTATGGCAGTGGCTATCACTCTCTCGTTCATCTCTAATCGGCCAGTCTGATCAGGCTCAGGATCTTCCACAGATTCTATCGGATCTTCCTCAAATATTTCAGGATCTTCCTCGATCATTTCAATATCAGGATCTTCCTCAAATATTTCAGAGTTTTCCCCAGGCATTTCGGGATCGTCCTCGAACATTTCGAGATCTTCCTCGAATATTTCAGGATCGTCCTCGAACATTTTAGGATCATCCTCGAACATTTCGGGATCTTCCTCTGGGTCCTCCTCAGAATCTTCAATTGGATCCCACTAGATTTCCTCAGGATCCCCCTCGAATTCTACAATCATATCCATCTCTGGATCCTCTTCAAATTCTTCAGGATCCTCTTCTAGATCGTCCTCAGAATCTTCCAGATCCACTTCCAGATCGTCCTCAGAATCTTCCAGATCCTTTTCCAGATCATCCTCAGAGTCTTCCAGATCCTCTTCTGAAAAATTCTGGCGAAGTAGTTCTCTACACAACTCGGTATATGAGATACGTCCTTCGTAGAATCCCCAAATACATCTTGCAGCTACTTCAGCACGCCTCGGCAATGAACTAATCAATGCCCCGATCCGGTAGTTATCTAGGACTGGGAACTCTTCCTGTTCGAGTTTCCAAAATAGACGATCAAGCCTTCCCATATGCCCTAGGATGCCTAGATGTGGGAGGTAGTCAATCTCCTCTATCTGTTCCCTCAAATGATTCCGTCACACATCTCGATGAGTCATTGTGGTAATAAATCTCGGCATCTGGAATTGAAATACACAATGTCAGTACAAAACCGACAAACCAGTAACAAAACTGGTTCAATTCAATTCACAACACAAATAGATAAAAGACATATAAGTTTCCTTTTTGTTTGTAGCTACAATTAAGCCTATTTAAATTTGAGGTTCAACATAATAATCAAATCATTCTGTTTAGTTCAGATTATTTGATCAAAATGGTCTGGTTAAACTAACTAATGATTTGAACCAAAACCGATTTGACCAACTTAATCTTTTTTAACCAAGCTAGAATCTAATTTAAATAAATTGAACCAAATCTAAACAAGTTAGCGAATATAGCATCTGGTTGGGCCTGTTTGCCTTCAATTGGTAGGTCGGTGGTTTGATCCTCCCTTGGGCAGCAGCGTTTTACAAAGTAAAATAGGTTTCGAAAATTTTTTTTTAATTCTTGTTGATTTAATAAAATCAACTTTTTCTCTTAAAAAAAACCCAAACCTAATCTTCTTCACCCAACGCCCGCAGCCGCCACCTCTTCTTCTCCACGCAGCCTTCTTCCCCAGAGCCATTTTTTTTCTCGCCACCACAAACGCCATGGCTGCCTCCATCGACGCATCCAGCCGACGGCGACGGCTGCCTTCCGCGCATGATGCGATCGTCGGCCAGGGGATGAAAACGTCGAGAGCTCAGTGGCGATTTCAAGCGATTTCATTACAAAGGTAACATTTTTATTCATGCTCTAACAATTGCTCTAATACCATTGTTGGTGTCTAAGCATGAAATTGAATTGCAAAAGAAAAAATTTTAGACTTACAGCGATTTGATCTTCTTCTTCCCTTTTCTTCTTCTGCTGCGCTGTCGTGAGAACGTCACCAGACCGATCCCAAATACCCACAAACCAAATCCCTCAGATTCGAAGCTCCGATTCCTTCTTCGTGTCCCTCTCCTTGGATTGCAATTTGGACGCCAATTTATAGGACGAATCAGGCGTTTCTTCTACCTCGATCAATGGAGGTATTCAATGCTATTGATTGTCAACGTTTCAACGTTTCAAAATCAAGGCTTGTAACGCCTGTAACGCCAACACTTTGACCACATGTGGCAAGCGCCCAAGAGCCCTGAGGTGCCCGAGAACTCAGTGTTGGTGCAGTATGCACCCAAGTCAAACCTATGTTTTGATATTGACAAAAGGGTTCAAAAGTTAAGGGTTAGTCGTTTTCTAACAAACTTCTTGAGTGTACAGGAAAAGCCCTAGCGAAGGAATGCTAGGCACTGGCGAAGGACTGCCAGACAGGAAAAGCCCTAGCAAAGGGCTGCTAGGCTCTGGCGAAGGACTGCCAGAATGGACAAGCCCTAGCAAAGGAATACTAGGCACTGGCGAAGGACTGCCAGACAGGAAAAGCCCTAGCGAAGGGCGGCTAGGCACCAAGCGAAGGGAAGCTTGGCAACTCAAGACCTGGCGAAGGACTGTCGGGCAAAAGTCCAACTGGAGGAACCGGTTGGCATCAGGTAAATTCTCCCGAGAGGAGTAGGTGAGGACGCGTTCCCCTAGAGGGAACATTAGGCGTCGGTTCGACCTAGGGATCCATTTTGGAGACCCAAAGTCAGAACCAAGACAGCCAAGGCTGTGTAAAATTAACTTATTAATTGCTATTTTGGACTAACCCTGGATGCAGGACCGAAGGACTGTGTTTCTGCAGCTCAGAGAGCCTCAAAGGAGTGAGGCAGTAGCTGAGCAGGGCGCCCCGAATGTTTCGGGCGCCCCAGAGTCAACCCAAAGTCAGCAGAGCAAGTAAAAGCCCCGACAGCAGCACATTTAGGGGCGCCCCGAATGTTTCGGGCGCCCCGCGTGCATCGGGCGCCCCGCGTGTCGCGGGCGCCCACTGTGCCACGCCACTGGCAGCTGCAGCAGCTCATCCTCGCGAAGAAGATGAAGCCTTGACCGGTCAACCCGGGCGCCCCGCACGCGTCGGGCGCCTCAGTCAACTGTTATCCCGAAGTCGAAGCGATCAGTCACGACCGAGAGCACGCCGGATCACAAGCCACGTGGGGGGGGCGCCCCGAGCATCCCGGGCGCCCCCAGTCCTATATAAAGGACCCTCGACCCTCTTCTTCAGCAATAAAATTCTTCGGACACTTCCACGCTCTTCTGCTCTCGTACTTTGCTCCAGATACTGCCCAACTCGAGCCGACGACGTCCCGCTGCCCCGAAATCTTCGATCTAATCCGGACGTCGGTAAAAGAAGAGCATAATTCTTGTTATATAAGTTTACTGCACTTATTCTGTATTCAATAATTGTAAACTGGTTTACGAACTTATAGAATTGCCCGCAGAAAACGGTCAACGACCGTGGGCCTTGGAGTAGGAGTCGACCCAGGCTCCGAACCAAGTAAAAATCTTGGTGTTCGCATTGTCTGATTTTAATTATTCCGCTACGCAATTGTTCTTTACGAAATCCGAACGATTTGCGACATTCACCCCCCCCTCTATCGCATCTCTCGATCCAACAAGTGGTATCAGAGCGGGGAATTCAAACTTGGTGCAACCACCAGTTTGAAAATTTTACGGATTTCTCTCATTTTTTTATTTTCATTCGAATTTTTTTAAGGTTGGTGCAACACCCCCTGAAATTATCTTTATTTCTTTTCTTCCCGCACTACTAATCCAAGACCAAGTCTTGGAATATTCTTGTTTTTTTTTCTTGTTTGCTATTACAGAACAAATGGCCATCCAAGAAGGCTTTAGCACCGCCAGACCTCCACTTTTTAGTGGAGAAGACTTTCCTTACTGGAAAAGTCGGATGGAGGTCCACCTGAAAACTCAGGTGGATATGTGGATAATCATCCAGTCTGGACTGATGATTCCCACAAATGCTAATGGCGTACCACAAAACTACTCAGAATGGGACACTGCCCTCAAACGCAAGATTGAAGCTGACGCCAAAGCAACTCAGACCCTCCAATGCGGACTGACGAAAGAGGAGCTGAACCGCGTAGGCCCATTCAACAGTGCCAAGGAGCTATGGGCTAAACTGATCGAACTCCACGAAGGAACTTCAGATACGAGGATCAGCAAACGAGACCTGCTACTGAACAAGCTCTTCACTATCAAAATGGCAGATAACGAGACAGCAGCCCAGCTCCACGCCAGAATCCAGGAATTGATGAACGGTCTTCACGCAATAGGTCACCAGGTTCAAAACCGTGATCTTATAAGGTACGCCCTGAACGCATTCCCTAGGACCACCTTGTGGGCATCTATGGTAGATGCATACAAGGTCTCTAGGGATCTTTCAAAAATTAAGTTAGATGAGTTATTTTCTGAACTTGAGCTGCATGAACAGACTAACTGCAATTTGGCCGAGAAAAGTATAGCCTTCTTTGCAGGGAAAACAGGAAAAATGACTAAGAAGAAAACTCAAGTTGAACCTGAATCTACCTCAGATTCAGAAACAGAAGATCAAGAAAGAGATCAATCTGAACTGGTCAGACTAGCTCGAAGCTACTACAAAAAGTTAAAATACCAAGCCAACACACGGAGAACAAACCGTAGAAAGGATGAACCAGCTGAACCAGCAACTGACAAACAGAAGCCCAACGTAACCTGCTACGAATGCAAGAAGAAGGGCCACTACAAGACTGAATGTCCAAGTCTAAAGGAGTCCAAAAAGAACAGAAAGAAGAAGGCACTCCAAGCCACCTGGGACGAGTCTTCCTCAGAAGAAGAAGAAGAAGCACCCCAGTCCAATCTTCTAGCCCTGACCGCTTCAGATCAAATCGAGACTGACTCAGACTCGGACCGGGACGACGGCAAGCTGACATTCTCCGACGACGGCGAAATAAAGGTAACGGGCTTTTCAAAATCGCAATTGAATTCTCTTATTTCCTATCTATCCCGAGATTTGGCGAAAGCCAAACTCCGAATCGAGTCCCTCCGACAGGAAGTAAAACTCCTGAAAGAGGGAGCTGATTCTAAATCCTTAACTGAGAAACTTCAGGAAGGAACCCCTGATCAAGTTGAAAAACTTGAATCAGAGAATTCCTCTCTGAAAACTCAAGTTAAGGACTTAAGAACAGCTTTAGAACGATTCACATCTGGTTCCAAGAATCTTGATCTGATTCTGGGAAAACAGAAGTCTGTTCTAAACCGATCCGGACTTGGCTATAGAACCAAATCTCGGCAAAGATCTTACTTTGCTGTACTGAACCAGTCATGACCTAAGGTTCAGGCATGGGTGCCAAAACTGTGCATGACTAAACAAACTGGTTCAAATCAATTTTGGATCCCCAAGGACAAGATTCACATCTTGCCTAACCCATACAGAGGCTTTAGTCCAGGGGGAGCCAAAATCAAAATAATTTTTATAATTAGATAATTTTCTTTAATTGATTGAGTGCTTGTTTATTTAATTTTTGCAAATTGCCATGCTTAGATTTAAGGAATACGTAGATTTAAGGACTAAATTATTTGAAACTTGAAAACATAGTATTGGGAGGAGGTGAGATGATAGTACGTTGGGGAAACCAACTCTAATAAGATCAAGTCTACTTGGTCTCTTTAGACTGGTGAAACCAGCCGAAGCTACCGATCCAAGACCCAAGCTAGTTAGACCAGAAAATGACCTAATTTAATTTGAAAATGAAATTTCATTAAAAGGCTTTGTCGAGGAAAGGGTGGATGATCCCATAAGGCTACGGCCAAAGAAGGCCTAGTGCCTCGCCAAGACCTGGAAGCCAATTTCTGAAATTCAAATTATCTTTTGTCAAATTCGAATCTAACTCAATGTTCAAATAATTATAGATTCTTATCTGTTTTCAAACCTATCTCTTTTTCGAAAATCACTTAATCTATTTTTCAAAATTTCTAAACTTACTTGTTTAAAAATCTGTTTTCAAAAATAAAAGAACTTTTTCGAAAATAAATTGAAATTTCTTTTCAAAACTAATTTCTACCCTCAAACCTGTCTCACAAAAACCTTAAGGTTAACGTGTTTGAAAACCCTAGACTGGGGTGAGACAGACTAGGAAGTGAAACTCAATTTAAGCTATCCCTAACTCAAATTGGATCCAAATCATCAAAAATTCTTTATGTGTAGGAACATAAAGATTTAGACCAATGGATGTTAGATAGCGGGTGCTCCAGACATATGACTGGGGACAAATTGAAGTTCACCAAACTCAAGTTCAAAAACCTGGGCTCAGTGGCATTTGGAAACAATGCTACACTCAAGGTAATTGGGTCAGGTAATATTGAACTTAAATCCAATTTCATTATTAAGAAAGTACTATTGGTGGAAAACTTCAATTTTAACTTACTTAGCATAAGTCAGTTATGTGACTCTGGTTATTTAGTTACTTTCAACAATTCTAATTGCCTGATTAGAAATGCACAAGACTCAGAAATCATGTTTAAGGGCACTAGGAAAAACAATGTATACACTATAAATCTTCCCCTTATACCCAAATGCATGTTAACACAGTTAGAACAATCAAAACTCTGGCATAGGAGATTAGGTCATACCAATCTAAGAACTATTTCAAAAATTACCCAACTTGGCTTAATCAAAGGTATCCCCAAAATCAAAAATGAAAACCTATAT
>JAGFNQ010002338.1:769333-790527 GCA_024364735.1 Boesenbergia rotunda
GGATCCAGAACCTTCAGCTACAAAAGCTTGCTCAGAAATCCTTGCGGATTCTATTCTCTCCGCCTCCAGTTCAATATGGCGTGAGACATCAATGAAAGTCCTGATACTCTCACTGTGAGTAAGGTTCTGCTTCATTGTTTCCCAAGAATCAAGAAGGGAACGAATAACTGCTTGAACCTGTTGTTCGTCGGTCAACTCATGACCAGCAGTCTTAAGCTCCCGAATCATATTACCCATTTCTCTCAGATGTTGGGTCATCGTCACATTCGGGCGCTTTTTACAACTGTCAAACTTGATTGTCAGTTGACGAAGCTTGCTCACACTAACTCCACTGTATCTCTCTCTTAGGGCAACCCAGACAGCATGAGCTGATGGTAGTGGCTCATACTCAAATACCAGGTCATCTACCATTGAACTAATCAATATCCCCTTTGCAGTGGAGTCCTTTTTCTTCCATGCCCTATAGGCATCTAGATCAAGTCTGTACTGTGCAGTTGAACCAACAGCAGGTTCTACCATGAAATGATTTACAGCCTCCAGAACTTCTTGTTCCTCAAGAACATATTGTATCTTGAGATGCCATATTTTGTAGTTGTCCCCATACAATTTCTCTCCCTTGTTCAGTTCAGCTATGATGTTCTTAGTTGCCATGATCTATCATAAATAAACATATTATTAATTAATTCAGTGTATAACATCTGTACATAATTTTTAATTGACTCAATGTAAACTTGACTTGGTTTACGAAATCAAGTGATAACTACGTTTCCACTCATCATTCGTATAATCCAATCTAATTAACATTGATCAATTATATTACATACATCCCATTAAACGAACTAATCATTTGTCTTGAATATGAACTAATTATTGAATATGAACTAATCATATAATTAACTAATCATTGGCAAGTCAGTTAATACATAACATAACTTTATTTAATAGGCTTAATCAGTTGGTACAACAAACAGAATTTAATGAACTAGATAAGTTGACATCATTCCCATAATAAAAAAAATATTATGGCAGTGGCTATCACTCTCTCGTTCATCTCTAATCGGCCAGTCTGATCAGGCTCGGGATCTTCCACAGATTCTATCGGATCTTCCTCAAATATTTCAGGATCTTCCTCGATCATTTCAATATCAAGATCTTCCTCAAATATTTCAGGATTTTCCCCAGGTATTTCAAGATCTTCCTCGAACATTTCGGGATCGTCCTCGAACATTTCGGGATCGTCCTCAAACATTTCGGGATCTTCCTCTGGGTCCTCCTCAGAATCCACAATTGGATCCCACTCGATTTCCTCAGGATCCCCCTTGAATTCTACAATCAGATCCATCTCTGGATCCTCTTCAAATTCTTCAGGATTCTCTTCCAGATCGTCCTCAGAATCTTCCAGATCCTCTTCCAGATCATCCTCAGAATCTTCCAGATCCTCTTCTGAAAAATTCTGGCGAAGTAGTTCTCTACACAACTCGGTATATGAGATACGTCCTTCGTAGCATCCCCAAATACATCTTGCAGCTACTTCAGCACGCCTCGGCAATGAACTAATCAATGCCCCGATCCGGTAGTTATCTAGGACTGGGAACTCTTCCTGTTCGAGTTTCCAAAATAGACGATCAAGCCTTCCCATATGCCCTTGGATGCCTAGATGTGGGAGGTAGTCAATCTCCTCTATCTGTTCCCTCAAATGATTCCGTCGCACATCTCGACGAGTCATTGTGGTAATAAATCTCGGCATCTGGAATTGAAATACACAATGTCAGTACAAAACCGACAAACCAGTAACAAAACTGGTTCAATTCAATTCACAACACAAATAGATAAAGGCATATAAGTTTTCTTTTTGTTTGTAGCTACAATTAAGCCTATTTAAATTTGAGGTTCAACATAATAATCAAATCATTCTGTTTAGTTCAGATTATTTGATCAAAATGGTTTGGTTAAACCAACTAATGGTTTGAACCAAAAACGATTTGACCAACTTAATCTTTTTCAACCAAACTAGAATCTAATTTAAATAAATTGAACCAAATCTAAACAAATTACCGAATACCACTTCTGGTTGGGCCTGTTTGCCTTCAGTGGGAGGTCATTAGTTCGAACCTCCTGGACAACAACATTTTTCCCAGTGCAGAAAAGGAAGGTTTCGGCAGGTTCAGGTTTTTTTTTAATAAAAAACAACTTTTTCTCCTTAAAAAAAACCAAACCTAATCTGCACTCAGCCGCAGCCGCCTCTCCTTCTTCGCACAGCCTTCTTCCCCACACAAGCCGACCTTTTTTTTCAGCCGCCTCTCATCGACACATCCAGCCGACGGCGATGTCTGCCTTCCGCGCGTGATGCGATCGTCGGCCAGGGGATGAAAAACGCCGAGAACTCAGTGGCGATTTCAAGCGATTTCATCCATCAGCCAGGGAATTCCATTACAAAGGTAAAAAAAAAATTTTCATGCTCTAACAATCGCTCTGATACCATTGTTGTTCTCTAAGCATGAGATCTAATTGAAAAAAATTGTTGGACTTACATCGATTTGAGATTTCTTGTTCTTGCTTCTCTTCTTCTTCTGCTTGCTGTCGCGAGAACGTCACCGGACCGATCCCAACTATCCACAAACCAAATCCCTCACAGATTTGAAGCTCCGATTCCTCTTCGTCTACCTTTCTTGGATTGCAATTTGGACGCCAATTTATAGGAAGAATCAGGCGTTTCTTCTACCTCCATTAATGGAGGTATTCAATGCTATTGATTGGATAACAACGTCAACGTTTCAAAATCAAGGCTTGTAATGCCTGTAACGCCAACAATTTCTCCTTCAAAACATCCTGTAAAATCTCATTCGATAGGTGAAGGTAGATCTGAGATAGAGCTTTTCGATCCTTACGTTCCTTTTCCTCCTTTGTCCATGTCGAGGGCATGTTGTCTATCCTGAACAGTGCGTCGTCCAAGTCCATATGCGCTAGCACCGCTCGCATCTTAACCTGCCACAGCGTAAATCTGGTGTTGCGATCCAAAAGTGGAATATCATACTTCATGCTTACCGTTGTCATTAATCCCGTTTGAAATCCTCAAAACTAACATTGCTCTGATACCACTTGTTACGAGATTAGAACGGAAAAACGGTAACAGAAATAATAGAGAACATACCAGATTTACGTGGAAAACCCTTGACAAGAAAAAACCACGGGCAGAGGAGGAAAAATCACTAAGAACGACAGAATACAAAGTCGGCAACTCTTATATCATAATAAAGTAAAGAGAAGTAGAGAAAAGGAGAGGTAGAAAAAAGAAAGAAGAGATAACCAAAAAGCTTTCTTGATTGATTGATTCAACTTGTCTATGAGATACACAATTTATAGGGACCTTAGAATACTTAGTCAAATAAAAAATTAATAACAAAACTGTTAATTAACAGATTTATAAAGAATCTATTAATTAACATATTAATAAGAAAATATCTAATAAATATTAACGGATTAAACAGAATTCGAGTCACCAAATTCTAACATTGTTTCAAGTAAAATCCTATTTCTTTTCTTCCAAGTAAAAAAAAATGCTTCCAAGGCTTAACATGAACATAGGAGTTGTCTTGGGTGGGCTATAGCCCAGGATAGTTAGATATGTGACTTAGTAATTTTTAATGAAATTCTATAATGTGAAATAATTTTGTCAAAAACTATTATAACTGGAATAATTTTGATCAAAATTATTATAACTCAGAATAGTTGATCAAAATTGCCCTATGATAAAGTAGTTTGATAACAACCGAATTTGGAATGATTGATTTGGTTCTATAGAAGTTTTTCTCTAGTCATTAGGATAAATCGAGAAGTGCTTATGGCATGTGACTTAGAAGCTTAACATCCCATAGTTGTCAACCTCATTTGGAAAAAAAATTTCTATAAAATGCATCGTAGATAGGATCGAACTGTGGATATCTAGGTGACAACTTAACATTCTTCCAATGCAACATAAACCCAGGGTAGAGTAATTTGGACTAAAGCTACTATAATATCGAATAGTTTTGACAAAATCTACTCAATGTTATATCAATTTTGGTCAAAACAGATTCAGTTGAAATAATTTTAACTAAAGTTACTAGAACATAGAATAATTAATTTAGCTAAAATTATTTAATATTGTAAATTTTAATCAAAGTCATTCCAATTATAGCTTTGGCCGAAGCAAAAAATAGAAGGTGTCTGTTGTGGTGGAAAATTTTAATGGGCCCAAATAAAAAAAGTTATTTTTCTTAACAATTAAAGTAAAATAAGTACTTTTTGTTTAAATAAAATGATTATATTATATATTCAAACTAGCTATTATTTCATCAATGACTTTGAAGAAATAATATCACTTAAGCTTTTTGGCACAGAGGGGTCGGTTTGGCTATTTCTAAATGTTAATGGCTTGACTTGGATAATTATATTACTCACAAAAGAATGATTAGCCTATAAAATCAAACATAGTTTTCCATCAGCAAGAAAATGCGTATCCACATTCCACATGCATGCATCATTAGTAACCTGGCCTTTGATGAGACAGAAATAAAAAAAAAATGATTAATTAAATAATATCGAATCCCATGAGATCAATTTAATTTTATGAAATTTTTTTATGAGATATTAGGGTAAATCAGGATTTATTACATTAATGGTGAACGGTTGAAAAATCTAATATTCCATTATTATACATCTCATTTAAAAAAAAATCTTATAAAATATATCATAATTTAAAATTAAATCCTGAATATTTAAGTATAACAACTTAATATCCTTTCACTATCGTATAGTATTCACATTCCACATGCCTACATCATTAGTAAACCTTTCCTTTGATTAGACAGAAATAATTAGTTACAAATGAACCCCAGCCTCCAATTAAATTAATTAATTAACCTGGTTTGTGATTATAACAAGATATTCCTGGATATTATTCCCCACTGATCAACATGCATGCCACATGCATGCATTCACTGCACACATCTTCTTATATCCTCGCCTCCAGACTACTTTGTAAAAAAATAATTAATTGTTCCTTTTAGATGTCCATAATTTAATTCTTAATTATAATATATTTGTAGAATTTTTTTAAAAATAAAATATGAATCCTAAGATGTTAAATTTTTAGATCGTCTGTTATGAGCACTTTTCAATTTATCCTAACGGTCGATGAATTTTTTTATAAAATCAAATCGATCTTCTGAAATTCGAGACTAACCAACCACATTAATCAGTCTTTCATCCTCAACGCACTGTTTATTTAAAACACGTGAAATGTACAGTAATAAAACAGAAAATATTTTATATACGCTTTTCTTCATATTCTTACAAAATAGTAAATTCTTACATATTTATATGCATTTGACACCTGTCGTACATGGTCAAAATATCAGATCAGAAACCACTGGCAGACACTGTAGTATAGCTAGGCTCGTGAGTTTGCAGCTAGCTATGAAACTTCAAACTGTACTCCAAAAAGCTTAAGAGGAATCAAATGAAACTCTATCAATGAAACTGAAACCCTCTCGAAGAAGACAACTGATTGGACTCTCCATCAAATCACGAGCCAAAGCTTTTTGTTGCACACCCAGGATTGGCATGCTTGAGCGTACGGCCTGTATACATATGCATGCATGCACCCTACTACCTGCATCCCTAACGCTATGATACCTACATACTGATCACCCCCATAACTACTGCACTGTCAACCTAAACCCTAACCCTAGCACGCGTGATTCTGTCTATTCATCTCTGGAGCACACATCCTCTTGCTTCATATAATCACTGATGGTATTGCCAAAACATTCATTAGATTCCCCCATATAAGGAACCATTGTTGTTCCTAACCAATGATGAACGAATCCAGCACTTTAATTAGATTATTAAGTACACACACAGCATCCATATAAATAGACAGACAGGCAGAATTAAGCTATGAAGTAGGCATGCATATGGTATCAACTTAATTATTGGGGGTGGCTGAAACCTAACTTAAACTAATATGACTGCGACCTCGCACAATCTATAAAGTGTTTATCATGATCATCATTAACCAAAAAATAAACATCTGCTTTGTGCCTTCATCATTCATTAATTAACTTTCTTAATAATTAATTCCTAATTTTGCCTTGTGCACTAACTTAATGCTTTTAAAATTTCTTTTCAGGAAATGTTTTATTGGAACTAACCATTGGATAAAAGAATATGTAGGTTTCTTCCATCTATATATGTCTCCCTTTCTCCTCTAACTCTACTCCACACCTTCCTTCCTTCCTCCAACATATCTATATCTCTTGTTCTCTCAGTATGGTGCACTACAAGAAGCTGAAGCTGCCAGCATGATCTGATCTAAAAAATATAGATTTTATGATATATTTTTATTATTCATAATCTAAGTTAGGAAGATTATGGATATATAGAGATATATTTAAGTATCAGATCATGTTGCAGTTTCATCTGCTGATGGGAGCACCAAATTTATGCTCTGGATTTCCTGGTTCTGCATTCTAATCATTAGGTTTTATGAGATCATGCCGTATATGGAAACCTGTTGTCGAAACTTATTTATGCTGTTTTTATTTATCAGGACAGAAATGAGGAGATTTTGCTTTGATTTTTGCAAGTTTAGTTTTGTGGCATGCAGTGAATTAAAATGGCCTTGGTCAACGTTAAGAACAAAAAGAAAATCATTGTTTTCTTCCTTACTTTTATGTTGATTCTTCTTGCACATACAGTTCTGATTAATTCTTGTCTCTTGAGCTCTTTTATGCATTGGATCTCTCATAAAAATATGATTGCCTTGTCTTCTTTCCTTTTTTGAGGGGAATAAAATGACAATATAGGAGAAATAGGGATGCTGTTTCGAGGATTTGCATTATAAATTCAATAATGATAGGAAACTAATGGAATTTAAATTACTGCCAAAGGATGATTACCGTGATATGTTTTAAAATTAACTGTTTTTTGCTAATGATGTTTAAACACAAAGAAGTGATTTAATTTACAACACATGCTTCTAATTAATCAAACCAAGCCTCTATTGATTTAGACAAAACACAACAGGAACTACAATAATTAGCTCAGAATTAAGAACAAAAAGGCTCCAAAACACCCTCTTATATACCACTACTTTATATGTATCTTTGTGATCATCAGGTTACTTGGGGGTGCACATATTTTGTTATGAAGCTATGATGTCTTCTTGCCTTGGGGTCGATTTAGAGACCACCATCTGATGACAAGAAGAAAGATATACTAAAAGGTACAATTGAGTGTCTAATTTAGAGCAAACAGTTTGTGCTTGATATTATACTTCAACTAATATGTAATTTGCTGCAAAAGTATCTTCTATGATAACAGTTCATGATTATTTATCGATCATTCACTTATTTAGGATTCAATCCACTTAATATAATTGGATCATGTTCCATTCAGTTTCATTCATGTTTAGAATTTGGTTAGCTAGAGAAGAAAGGGATAAAACAAAGATTAACTAGGTCAGGTAACATCGAAGCTTGGGATGACCGATTCGGTCCCATGGAAGTTTTTCACCAGTCGTTGCTATAGGGTAAATTGGAGAAGTGCACATGGAGGTTCATCTGAGAATCAACATTCTCAAGTCTGCTACCCATTAAAGCTCATTAAGGGAAAATTTTCCGATAATACACTGTAGCCACTACAAGAAAAATGAGTTTTAACAACGCTATGTTTCCAACGGTTTTTGGGCTAAACCGTTGTGAATTTTGCAAAAGATAATGATTTTTGTGAAAATCGTTATCTATTAGCAAACACATAGCAAAGTTTTTTATAAAGAACAATGCATTTGATAATGGTTTTCCAAACTGTTGTCTTTTAGAGATTTTTTTTATCTTAACAACAGTTGGGACAACGGTTAAATAAACCGTTGTCAATGACCCGGATTTCACAATGATTTGAACAACGACGCATAAAACCGTTGTTATTTTGATAATAAGACAACTGTTTTAAACCATTATGAACAAAAATTGGACCGTTGTTTTTTTTCGACTGAAAAATCACGCCGGAAAGTACGAAAACCTATTTTTGTAGCTCAATAACCTATTTTCATTGTTCAATAACTAAAACCCATAAACCTTCATCTTCGCCGGTGCGATCCAAAAATCTTCCTTAGTTGGTGCGATCCTAAAGAAACCCTATTAAAAGGTTGTCGCTTTCCACACGCTTCACACCTACCCCGCTTCTCTTTGCTCCAGGTTATGTCTCCGGACTCAAGATGTTAGTAGGAGTCCTAGAGCCAATTATGTGATGATTGACTAGGGACTTTTTGTATCATATTTATTATTAATAAAGCATATTTGGTTATTATACTTATTTTATACTTGTGTCAAATAACTAATTATAATAATGTCCTTGGGTAGTAGGTTCTTATCTATATCATATCGATTGGTTGAATCGATAGTGAGATAATGTAGAGAACACTACACTAAACCATTCCTAGTCAAGCATTAATATTAAAGGACAATATTAATGCATGGAGACTAGCATGTAGGTCAATTGATGACTTGAGCTCACAAATCATGGATATGTGATATCAAGTTGACACATGGATATACATTAGAGAATGTGTACTGATTTGACCCGCCATAAGAAAGTTTCATAGATTGTCACATGAGTGTCATAACTTTTCTCATGTGACTATTAGTATGAATAGTCTTTAGACCTAAAATCACTATGGTTCCCTACATGAGGAGTTATGTACTTTGGTATCGTCAAATGTCACCCATAACAGGGTGGACTATAAAGGCAATCACTGGATATATAATGAATTATGCGGAGGGATATGAGTGATGTAGATAGATCTATCCCTCCCATATGACGGGAGTGATATCTATGGGCCCCTTGATCCAATAGGACTGCTAAAACGCATGGACATGCTCAAATGAGTCAATATAAGATATTGAGCTTATTGTTTGAGTGAGTCTACTTGGGGATCAAGAAACACAAAGATTGATCGAGGATGACACAGTCTATGCCTCATTGGTCAATCTAGATATCGAGGATAGAAAGACAAGGTCATACATTATCATAGTCACGGAGGTTAAGTCGGATCTCGACTTTCTTGTTACTTAGGTTGCAATGATGCTTTACTAGATGCCACTCATTGCTTGTGTCTAAAGTGGTTTAAACACATTGCCAACGTTACAAGAACCTATTAGGTCACACACTAAGGACACGATGCTTCGAAGATTAATTGATCTTAGTTTGACTAAGATTTGATCCACATTAGATTGATTGAGTTAGACTCAAGTGAATCCAATTGGATTATGGGATTAAGATCTAATTTGAGTTAGACTGATTTAGATTAGACTCAACCACATTTGGATGAGATATTAATTAATTAATATATTTAATAAATTAATAATAGACGAGGATGAAAAGATTCTCTTCATTGAATGGAGAGAAGTTGAAGAGCCACATGAAAAGATGTGCTCTTTATTGGCTTTAATGAAGGGAATCTAAAGGGACAAAAACTCTTCATATTCATGAGATAAGTATAAAAGTGTTTTCTTGTCATTTGGATGAAGTTAAGTCATCTTTTCTTCCTCTCTTCGTCCTCTTCTCGCTCTTCGCCGAAACCCTTTCTTTGGGGTTCTTGGTGGTTTTGCGAACTACCTCAAGTTGCTAGCACAACTAAGGTAGTTCTTCTCTGAAGTTGAGAGATCGTGTTCGTGTGGATACGCATAGAGGCACGGACACTTGAACATGCAAGAGATCCGACGTAGCTTGGACGAGCGGGATAAACGCAAGGGCACACTTCAAAGGTATACACATAGATAGCTCTATTAGCAAGATGAATTTCGTACGAGTTTTTCTTTCGCATAGATCGCTCGAGGGATCTTGTTTCCGTTGTGTTTTTGTGTTTATGTCACCGGGAGATCCCTACACGGCAGTCCTTTAAGACTCCTATTTCATGTCCTATGATTTATCGATATATTACTTCAGAAAAAAGTTATTTATTTTCTCCTTCTTACCCGTTGGATTATAAGATTATAAATAAAGTCTCACATTTAAAATACATAAGAAATATCATAGACTTATAAGAGAAATTTATCTCTATTAGTATGAAGTCTTTAGGATAAAGTCCAAAAATAAAACTATGAAAGCTTAGGCCTAAAGTGGACAATATCATATCATTGTGAAGAAACAAAAATTATTTCAGTCCTAACAATTTGTATCAGATCCCGGACTGCCAGAAGGTCTAACCGTCGACTATACGCAAGAGCTAAGGTCTAATCAAACTATGTGAGAAAAATATTAACCTCAAACAAAGGAAGTGGGAGCTCCCATGTCCGGATTGTTGGAACTTGGATGGCTAGAGAGGGGGGGGGGGCGAATATAGCCAGACACAAACTTCTTTCACTTTAGGGTTTCTCTGCACTTCACGGTTAGTAGCACAACAACGAAAACAATGGAAACAGAGAAGTGCAAAAACGCAGAAAACAAAAACAAACTAAAGCAACAAACAAGATCGCTAACAAGGAGGGTTTACAAGGTTCGGGGATAACTTGCCTCTACTCCTTGGCATGCCCGTGAGGTGGGCGATCCCTTGATCGTCGGCAGATCAAGCCCCGGAAAATCCAGATATCAAATGGAACCTCCTTCTCGGTGGAGAAACCTCTCCACAGCGTTTCACAAAAATAATGAAGTTAAGAACAGTGAAACAAGAAGGCTTACAAAGCACTAGGAACCAAAGGAACACAAGAGAACTTCTCCCGAACTCCACTCAGCACATATCTCACGCAAGAACTCCCTTCTTCGTGTCTTCTTGCTGATGGACTCGTCAAGCTTCTTGTTTCCTCCAAGTGCTCAGTATGTTGCTCCAAGAATCAGAGTGTTTGCAAAGTGATGGAGCAAAGCTTGTCACAAGAAGTGATCAAGTGTTGTAGCAACAGCAGAGTTGTCGATCATGGAGCACTTCTGAGGCTTCATCGCTACCAAGCCCTTAAGCCTCTCGCACTGATCGCCAGGTCACAGCATCTCTCTACAGCTCCCAGCTGCTCAACTGCAACTACTCACCTACCACTGAGCTCTCCTGGACTCCCTGAGCTTCCCTTAGACGAGCCCCAGTCAACAGCTCCAGCAGCGCCAGCATCCGTTGCAACCTGAGATGGAAACCTGCCCAATCTGTCGTAGCAAAAGCCTCAGTTTGACTCCCTTAAAGTAAACCTGAGTAACCTACACACTTAGCAGCTCATTAGCTCAGCAAATCAATGGAGTATCAACAATAAGAAGTTAGGAGCAGATATCAGTAGCGAATCAGCAGAGAAGCAGACGTAATCAGAGCTCTGACAGCGTTTTTGAATTAAAGCTGCCAGCTACTGATCGGTCACCGGACCGATCGGAGTGACTCCTGATCGGTCACCAGACCGATCAGGCTGGGTTCAGACCGATCAGGCTCTATCCTGATCGGTCCCCAACGCGTAATCAGAAATCACGACTTCTCCGGGACCGATCACCAGACCGATCCCAAGTCGTGGATCGGTCACCGGACCAATCCACCCCTTTGCAGGGTGTTTTTCCAGCTTCACAGTCCAACCCTCCTGATCGGTCCCCAGACCGATCAGGATGTGGCCTGATCGGACTGGTGACCGATCATGCCACCCTCCGACCGATCAGGCTCCAACCTGATCGGTTATAGTGAGAAGTCCGCGACGTTTGATCGTTCACCAGAAAGATCCGAACAATATCCCTGATCGGTCACCGGACCGATCAGGAGTCGATCAGTAAAGTTTCCAAACTCACTGTATGCTCCCTGATCGGTCACCAGACCGATCAGGAGCCGATCAGTAGATTTGCCAAAGTCACCGTATGTTCCCTGACCGGTCATCAGACCGATTAGACATCGCTGGATCGGTCACCAGACCGATCCACAAGGGAACTCCGTGCTAACTTCCCTGATCGGTCACTAGACCGATCCAGGCAAGGCCAAACCCACTCTAAGTCTAGAGAACTAGCTCCCAGCCTCCCCTGACTCGTGATCAGTCCCCCGGACCAAGACTCCATGCCCAGTCTCACTCACCGGGACTTCAACCTAGCCCTCCAAGCTAGGACCTGACCCTCCAAGTCGGGATTTCATCAACCTAGCCCTCCAAGCTAGGACCTGGCCCTCCAAGCCGGGATTTCATCAACCTAGCCCTCCAAGCTAGGACCTGACCCTCCAAGCTAGGACTTTTCACACCTAACCTTCCAGGTTAGGACTTTTCCACACCTAGCCCTCCAAGCTAGGACTTTTCCACACCTAACCCTCCAGGTTAGGAATTTTCACACCTAGCCCTCCAAGCTAGGATTTCATCCACCTATCTTCTCAAGCTAGGACCTCACCCTCCAAGCCAGGCTTTCATCAAACCTAGTCCCACTAGGTATGCCTAGTCCACGACCAGGACTTAATCCCAATCATCTCATCAACCTAAACTAAAATCGGTGTCAACACCAAAACAACAATCAGGGTCAGACTGCATCAACAATCTCCACCTTTTTATTGTTTGACAACCCGATTTTATGTTTAAGGATTTGAAATCAATAATTGCAAATCTCACACTCATAGGGGAATTAGGATCCTCCCCCTACTCATAATTATCCAAACTTAACCAACCACACTCTCCCCCTTTGTCAAACACCGAAAAAGGGTCTAGAGGGGTCGTTAAGTTGAAAAATAAAACCTCCCCCTCAATCCTAGTGGTTATCCCAAATCAACAAAGAGTATGAAAAATTTGAAGGCATATGAAAAACATATGACAAATATAAGGCATGGTAAACCAATCATATGTATCATATGAACATGGAGTAAGAATAAGCATAGCAATGCATAGTATAGCAAGGCATGAATGAAGATAGCTATCATATGCACAATCATATGAACTAGTGATAAGCATAATATAATAAGTCAAACATGAAAATCAGTCATAGCGTCAGATGCATCACATAGCATCAACATCAAGTCAAATACAGCACAAAGCCATAAAGGTCAAATCATAGGCATACAGTCATAAAGTCATACAATCCAAACAGTCAAATAGTCAAATCACGGGCAGAGGCAGAGTACATCCATAATCAAGCGTCGGGGGGGGGGGGTCATCGTTCTCCATCGGGTCATCAGTCGTGTCATCAGGAATGAGGGACCCCGGGGCAGTACTGCTGGAGGGCGCAACTCCAGTAGATGAAGACGGGTATGGATGACCAGTTGCCTAACTGCACCACTCCTCATGCCATGTCTCCTGCCTGGAGCAGACCCCAGAGACGTCAGACTCGACTGCCAGCAGTCTGCGGTCGAAAGCCTGAAACCCAGACCGAATCTCCTCCTGCCAGAGCTCTCTCAAGTGAAGATCATGCTGGATGGTCCGATCAAGCTCTGAAATATGCCAGCGCAGGTCTGGATCTGGCTCATAGTCATAATTAGCTGCTGGTATGGGCGCCTCCTGATGAGCAGCAGCATCTGCCGGTGCCTGAACGTGTGCACCTCTGGGTAGCTCTCCAAGACCCCGCCCGTACTTCCATACAAGAGCCCGATCCTGATTCCTGGTGATGATGCCAGACTTGGCAAACGCCTGCCTGGCAAGTCGGCAATCCTGTTTAACCATGGGCACTGTCCTGCCCTTGGTTACATCAACACCTACTAACATAAGCCAGTCTGTAACGACCCGGAAAATTCTCTTAATATTTCTTTAAAATATTGAGCATGTCTAGATAATTTTTCGAGGGATCTAGAAATATTAACTCGAATTTTAACCTAGAAATCCATATTTTCTCATTTAAATTGGGAAAATAGGCACTAATGGGCCTTATATGGGCTTTCTAGTACCATGATTATTGGTGAATTTTAGGTGAAAATTTATAGAAATATAAAGGGGTTTTAATGAAAAATATTAGCATAATTATGGGGAAATTTTTAAGGGATTTTTGAAATAATAGGGAAATAAAATAAAAAAGAAAAAAGAAAAAAATAGTCCATGCACCAAGGATTGAACCTTAGACTTCTTGTACAACCATGCATGCTCTAACCAATTCACCTAGCAAGGGAGTGCTATGTGGAAATGAAGTGAATTTTGGTTAAGCTTAGGGGAATATGAAGAGTCATGAAGAGGAAGAGACACCATGACTCTTCACTTACCCTCCTTAATGTGTTATAAAGAGGGGGCTTGGGAGTTACTTTCTTCCTTCCATCAATTCCATTTTCTTCCTCCTCCTCCCTCATTCTAGCCGAATACTTCAAGAGGGGATCTCCCTTGGAAAAGGTTCACCTAAGGCTCCATCTCCAAGATCCAAGGCTTTTACAAGGGTACAAAGGCTAGGGGTAGTCAAGAGGCAACAAGATTTTCATCCTTCTCTCAAATCTAAGATCTTTAATCAAGATCAACCAATGTAAGACTCCCTCACCTGTGGTATAATAGTTCCTTGAATTTTTAGCATAATATAAAGTTTGGTTTTAGGTTTTGATGTTGAGAAAACCATGTTTTGGACCCCTATGGTATTCGGGCACCATGAGTTTTGGGTCCATGATGATGTTAAAAATCTTAATTATGCTCTCTAATGTGCTCTCATGATGTTTAGAGAATAAATATAATTTTTGGAAATTTGTGGGGTACCCTAAGACCCTTTAGGGTTTGGGACCATCGTAAGGATTTCCATGGCTAGGATTGGATTTAACTCTTCACTCATGTATCTTGTGTACCCTTATGATACAAGGGGAGGTTGAAGGGATTTATGTGAATTTTCACAAGGTCTTGTGACCCTAAGGGTTTCGGCCAAGAAGGATCTAGGCAAGGGGTTAAGGTTTTCTTCAAGTATGGGTTCCAAAAGCCCCTATGGTAGGGTATGGTTGGTGTTTAATGTTTGATTGGGGATTTTATGGAATTTTTCCATGCACCCATGGCCTTGAAGGGTTTCGGCCAGCCCTAAGAAGGAGGGCTAAACGTTAGGGAAAACCCTAACCATGAGCCTTAATGACTTCCCATGGTCTTATAGGTAATGTATGGTTGTTTCTTTACCTTATGCTATCTTACGTGTTAATTGAATGATGGAACCCTTCCTTATAGGTTTCGGCCAAGCAAGGTAAATAGGGTTTGGGGGAAGTTAGGGTTTGAAGAATGATGATTTATGGTTTGTTATGAAGTATATATATAGGTTCAAGCATGTGGTAGAAATTATGTTATCTATAACCCTAACCTTAAGTACCATGTTTCATGTTTATATGGTTATGATTGGATGCCATGCTTAATAGGGTTTATTTATGAATGTCTTATGTTCTATGCCATGCACTTGAATGGTAGGTCGTATGTTTATGGAAGTCCTACTTATGTATGCTTGGGATGAATACCATGCTTATGTATGAAATGCAATGTTTACCTGATATATCATGATCATGCAAACTCTATGGATTAGGATAATTGTCTATGCAAACATGTCATGTTCAATGAATATAATGCAATGCTTACCTTATATGCCATGATCATGCAAGCACTAGGAATAAGAATGATGTGTATGTAAGTAGGCCATGTTTTATGAATGAAGATGCATGTTATGTTTATAAATGAAGATGCATGTTATGTTTATGAATGAAAGTGCATGCTATGTTTTATGAATAAAGATGCATGCCATGTTTATGAATGACGGCACGGTCGATGGTCGACGGTACGACGGTCATGAGGACCGGTAAATGGGCCGGTAGACGGGCCGGGTCGTTACACATGCCATGTTTATGAATGAAGATGCATGCCATGTTTTATGAATGAAGATGTATGCCATGTCTTATGAATGATGAAGCATGTAAAGTATTTTACTTTATGAATGGGCTTGTACCGGACCGAAGTATGGGTCCAAGGGATGGACACCTTAAGAATGCCCGGTTCTGGACTACCGACTATGCTGTCCATGGTTCTGGCACTACCGAAGCTGTGCAACAGGGATGGGCACCTTAAGAACGCCCCGGTTCTGGGACTACCGACTATGCTGTCCTTACCCTAGTAGGTCGGGGCTCGCTACCTCGTATTTACTTAGGGATGCGCGCTTATGATGTATGTATGTGGTACAAGCCGGGGACCCCAATGATGTTATGATTATGTTTAAGTATTTAAAAGTATGATTTTAAAAGTTAAGCATCCTTATGTATATGCATTAGACTCATGGATTCATTCATGTTATGCATTATGCCATGATAGTAATGTCTTATGCTTATGTTTCATGTCAAGAAATATGCATGATAGTAAACGATTTATGCTTATGGTTATGTTAAGAAGATGCCCATATGATATGATAGAAAGCATGCCTATGTTTACGCCATACAGGTTACTTCATGCTTTATGTTTATGTTTATGCCATGTATCATGCATGTTAAGAATGTTTTCTTATGTTTATGTTTATGCCATGTATCATGTCATGTTAAGAATGTTTACTTATGTTTATGTATCATGTCATGTTAAGAATGTTTACTTATGTTTATGTTTATGCCATGTATCATGTCATGTTAAGAATGTTTACTTATGTTTATGTATCATGTCATGTTAAGAATGTTTAATTATGTTTATGTTTATGTCATGTATTAGGCCATGTTAAGTTGAATTATATTTATGTCTATGTCATGTATTATGCTATGCTAAGTTGAATTATGTTCATGTTTATGCCATGTAAGTTTATTTATATTTATGTTCAAGCATAAAGTTATGTTTATGTTTTATGTGCTTATGATTAAGTGATGAATGGTTTTAGTGAGTAGGAAAGAGTCTTACTAAGCCGATGTGCTTATAGTCTTATTTTCCTTATACCGTAGATCACGCAAGGGGACAATAAGGAAGCAACAGGAGGACAAGAATGTGTGTGTGTGTGGTAGTGACTTGGCCACGAAAACAATATGTTTACCGGTCTTATGCTAGAACTTTATGTTTGTTACTTATATGTTTGAATAATGGCTTATGTGACTCTATGACCTGATGTTAAGCATGACATGATATGATGCAAAGTATGAAGTTAATATGCCAAGTACCCATGTCATTATGTTAGGAATGTTAGTAGGGCATATATGTGTAAGTCTTAAAGTTATTCCGCTGCCTTATGATGTCTACAAGCCCTAAGTATGTTAACGTAACGCCGCTTTATGGATGAAAAAAAAAGCGGGCGTTACAGGTTGGTATCAGAGCCAATCGCCATCTCACTACACACACATCAAGCATTCTTCCTGCAGCTTCCAAGTAAGTACCCTTTGCATATTTTTGATAGTAAGCACTTTTAGGATGTTTTATGGTTTTAGGATATGCAAGTATGAACGATGTTTATGATGAAAAGTACTTTAGGATATATGACTATGAATTTTTATGGTTTTAGGAGATGCAAGTATGAACGATGTTTATGATGAAAAGTACTTTAGGATATGTGACTATGAACGATATTTTATCTTCTTTTATGAAATCAAATACTTAGGATTGGATATGCGGGTAGGGATAGGAAAAAGTGTAATATAGTAATTATTAAGGTGAAGGAAACTGAGTTTATCGTGTGTGCATTCCTCTGTATATATTTGTGAATTGGAAAAAAAACTAGTTCTGTACTGGTTTTTGTCAGTTCCGTACTGACTGTGTTGTTTTTTTTTCCAATTTTAGATGTTGCATGAGATTGGCACCACGAGTCGTCACCAGGGGCGGAGTCGTGAGCTGCTGGAGCAAATAGAAGAGGCGGAGTATAGTCCGGTCCTTGGGATCCAAGGCAATATGGGGAAGTTGGACCGGCTATTCTGGAAGCTCGAGCAGGAAGGGTTTCCAATCATGGATGATCATAGGATTGGAGCTCTGTTTCGTTCATTGCCCAATCGTGCGAGAGAGGTTGCTTATCAGATCTGGGGGCAGCAAGGATGCCGTATCTCATATATGGAATTATGTAGGCAACTTCTGCGGCATGAGTTTCCGGAGGATCTGGGGGACTCTGAGGAAGATCCCGAGATGTACGAGGAGGATCTGAGATGTATGAGGAGGACCCCGAGATGTACGAGGAGGGTTCCGAGATGTTTGAGGAGGAGCCCGAGATGATTGAGGAAGATCCTGAGATGCTCGAGATGTTTGAGGAAGACCCGATGATCGAGGAAGATCCTGAGATGCTCGAGATGTTTGAGGAAGACCCCGAAGTGGCCGAGGAGGTTCCGGAGATAGAAGAAGAGGATCCGATGGAAACAGTAGAAGATCCGGAGGCAGGTCCAGGGGAGATGAACGAGGGGGTGCTAGTTACTGCCATGATATTCTTCATTATGGGCATGATGGCAACTCATTTATTTCATTGAGTTCGGTTAGTTTTTGGTGAACCAATAAGGTCTAAGTTAGTGATAATACAATTAGTCATTAGTGTGACTCAACCTTATGTTCATAAACATGGTATGAATTGAGCACTATCATAATGTTAGTAGTTAAGGTGAACCTAATATTAACGAAATGTTATATAACCTGTACATTATATGAGTTACCAATCATATAATATAATTGTATTATAGTACATGAAGCAAATAATAATAATATAAAAAAATTCTATGGTATTATGTATAATCTATAATATAGTCACACGTAGAAAATTTTCTAATAGCCTACATACATAAGATTATAACACCCTCACCTAGGTTAGCATATAGCATTAGTTCCATGATACTAATACTAATATAATTAATGGTATAGGTCATACGGTATAACTTAGGTTGGGACGCATAGGGATGGTCGCTTTACTTCGCATTTTTGGGAGTGTGTTCAGAAGTCTCTCGGCACTAAATTACGATTTAGCACCGCCTTTCACCCTCAGACTGACGGGCAAACTGAACGGGTAAATCAAGTACTAGGAGACATGTTGCGAGCTTGTGCCCTGGATTTCAAAGGAAGTTGGGGTCGATATCTATGCTTAGCGGAATTCGCATACAACAATAGCTACCAAGCTACTATTGGAATGACACCTTATGAAGCCTTGTACAGGAGGAGATGTAGGTCTCCGATCAGTTGGTACGAAAGTGGTGAAAAGAAGGAAATGGGGCTCACAACGGATGTCATCGACAGTACCACCCGAGCTATACAGAATATTCGACAACGAATAGAAGTTGCTCAGAGCCGGCAGAAGGGTTATGCAGATGTCCGGCGTAGACCACTGAAATTTAATGTTGGAGATTTGGTGTTCCTCAAAGTGGCTCCTATGAAAGGGGTGACAAAATTTGGGAAGAAAGGAAAACTAAGTCCGCGTTATGTGGGGCCGTACCTGATTCTGAAAAGAGTCGGTAAGGTGGCATATGAGCTAGGGCTGCCTCCATAGATGTCGGCTATCCATAACGTATTCCATGTGTCCATGCTTAAAAAGTGTATCCCAAATATGGACCTAGTGATCGAGCCACAGACAGTACAAGTTCAGGAGGACCTATGTTATGAAAGCAGACCTATCCAGATTTTGGATAGGGAAGTTAAGAAGCTAAGGAGTAAGGAGGTACCCTTAGTCAAGGTCCTATGGCAAAGTCAATAGTTCGAAGAAGCTACCTAGGAACGCGAGGACGAGATGAGGCGCAAGTACCCGGAGTTATTCTAAGTTCGAGGGCGAACTTTCACGAGGTATGGGGGATTGTAACGACCTGGAAAAATCTCTTAATATTTCTTTAAAATATTGAGCATGTCTAGATAATTTTCCGAGGGACCTAGAAATATTAACTCAAATTTTAACCTAGAAATCCATGTTTTCTCATTTAAATTGGGAAAATAGGCACTAATGGGCCTTATATGGGCTTTCTAGTACCATGATTATTGGTGAATTTTAGGTGAAAATTTATAGAAATATAAAGGAGTTTTAATGAGAAATATTAACATAATTATGGGGGAATTTTTAAGGGATTTTCGAAATAATAGGGAAATAAAATAACAAATAAAATAGAAAAAAATAGTGCATGCACCAAGGATTGAACCTTGGACCTCTTGTACAACCATGCATGCTCTAACCAATTCACCTAGCAAGGGAGTGCTATGAGGAAATGAAGTGGATTTTGATTATGCTTAGGGGAATATGAAGAGTCATGAAGAGGAAAAGACACCATGACTCTTCACTTACCCTCCTTAATGTGTTATAAAGAGGGGGCTTGGGAGTTACTTTCTTCCTTCCATCAATTCCATTTTCTTCCTCCTCCTCCCTCATTCTAGACGAATACTTCAAGAGGGGATCTCCCTTGGAAAAGGTTCACCTAAGGCTCCATCTCCAAGATCCAAGGCTTTTACAAGGGTACAAAGGCTAGGGGTGGTCAAGAGGCAACAAGATTTCCATCCTTCTCTCAAATCTAAGGTCTTTAATCAAGATCAACCAATGTAAGACTCCCTCACATGTGGTATAATAGTTCCTTAATTTTTAGCATAATATAAAGTTTGGTTTTAGGTTTTGATGTTGAGAAAATCATGTTTTGGAACCCTATGGTATTCGGCCACCATGAGTTTTGGGTCCATGATGATGTTAAAAATCTTAATATGCTCTCTAATGTGCTCTAATGATGTTTAGAGAATAAATATAATTTTTGGAAATTTGTGGGGTACCCTAAGACCCTTTAGGGTTTGGGACCATCATAAGGATTTCCATGGCTAGGGTTGGATTTAACTCTTCACTCATGTATCTTGTGTACCCTTATGATACAAGGGGAGGTTGAAGGGATTTATGTGAATTTTCACAAGGTCTTGTGACCCTAAGGGTTTCGGCCAAGAAGGGATCTAGGGCAAGGGGTTAAGGTTTTCTTCAAGTATGGGTTCCAAAAGCCCCTATGGTAGGGTATGGTTGGTATTTAATGTTTGATTGGGGATTTTATGGAATTTTTCCATGCACCCATGGCCTTGAAGGGTTTCGGCCAGCCCTAAGAAGGAGGGCTAAACGTTAGGGAAAACCCTAACCATGAGCCTTAATGACTTCCCATGGTCTTATAGGTAATGTATGGTTGTTTCTTTACCTTATGCTATCTTACGTGTTAATTGAATGATGGAACCCTTCCTTATAGGTTTCGGCCAAGCAAGGTAAATAGGGTTTGGGGGAAGTTAGGGTTTGAAGAATGATGGCTTATGGTTTGTTATGAAGTATATGTATAGGTTCAAGCATGTGGTAGAAATTATGTTACCTATAACCCTAACCTTAAGTACCATGTTTCATGTTATATGGTTATGATTGGATGCCATGCTTAA